>JASVEL010002177.1:0-123349 GCA_032618575.1 Nicotiana noctiflora
GGTGCGGCTTTTCGGTGGTGGGGGAGGATTTTGAGAGGCGTAGGCCGGCGGGGCGGCGCCCGCCGGCAGCAGCAGTTCTCCACGGTATTTTGGAGAAGTACGTGCACCTCGGTCCTCGAGAGAGGAGAGCTGCGGCGAGCGTCGGGTTCGAGTGGTTGAAGCCGAGGGAGAGATGACGAGTTAATCGGTACCGAGATGAGATTCGCACGGTGGCCAACGTCGTGCCGTGTGGATGGTTCCTACGGACAGAGGGAGAGGATCAGGAGATTTATTGATGGTCTTATTTATCCCATCCGCATATTGATGACCCGGGAGAGAGTTTCTACAGCTACCTTTGAGGAGGTGGTTGATGCCGCCCGTCACATTGAGACAGCATCGCCGCAGAGCGAGGAGAGAGAGGCTAAGAGGCCTCGTCGGTACTAGCGATGCACGGCGGTGCTCCGTCTGGGGGCCACTTCGGCATAGCGCAGGTCGCTCGTTCGAGTCTCGCCGGTCCGGACGTACGCAGTCCGGCCGGGGTTTCATCCGATCGTGGTCGTCGAGGCCGGCGAGGGTTATCGGGGTCGGCGAGCCGTCGGCGAGTCGGCCCGCACCGAGTGCTCTTCCGGCTCGTAGCTCGCTCCTCGTTTCCTCGACGACGAGATTCATCGGTAGCGAGGGGTCCTCGACAGCCCCTTCTTCCATCTTCGGTGCCGTTGTTTTGAGTGCGGTGATTTGGGCCATATCGAGAGAGAGTGTCCTCGGTGGCTTCGTAAGAGGTCACGGCGGAGGGATCATCCTTCGTCTTCTACTCCTCGTTTCTTCGGCGCCGACGACGGCCGCCAGATCGGTGGCCGTGTATCCGCAGGTCGCCCCTAGGGGCGAGGATCGCACCGGTGGAGGCCGTGCTCGTTTCTATGCTCTTCCCGGACGGGAAGGATGCTAGTGCTTCGGATGCGGTCATTTCGGGTATTATCTCAGTCTGCCACGGGATGCTTCCGTCTTATTTGATCCCGGATCCACCTATTCTTATGTCTCTACTTATTTTGCACATCATTTGGGTATGAACCGTGGTATTCTTGCTTTGCCCGTACATGTGTCTACCCCAGTGGGGGATACTGTTGTTGTGGATCAGGTATATCGATCATGTATTATTACTATTGGGGTTCTGGAGACCCGAGTTGATTTATTACTACCGGGCATGGTAGATTTTGATGTAATTCTAGGCATGGATTGGCTATCTCCTTACCATGCGATTTTAGGACTGTCATGCCAAGACAGTCACACTAGCTATTCCAGGTAATCCGAGGATCGAGTGGCGTGGCTTGACTGATTATGTGTCCGACAGGGTGATTTCTTATATAAAGGCTCAACGAATGATTGGCAAGGGTTGTTTGTCTTATTTGGCCTTCATTAGAAATGTTGAGGCCGAGACACCTAGTCTTGATTCGGTCCCCATTGTAAGGGAGTTTCCGGATGTACTTCTAGCAGACTTGCCGGACATGCCGCCTGACAGGGATATTGATTTTGGTATTGACTTGGTGTCGGGCACTCGGCATATTTTTATTCCTCCCTACAGCATGGCACCAGCTGAGTTAAAAGAATTGAAAGAACAGCTTCAGGAACTCTTAGATAAAGGGTTTCATTCATCCGAGTGTGTCACCTTGGGGTGCACCCGTGTTGTTCGTAAAGAAGAAAGATGGCACAATGAGAATGTGCATTGATTACAGGCAGCCGAACAAGGTAACAGTGAAGAATAAGTACCCATTACCTCGTATTGAGGACCTATTTGATCAGCTCCAGGGAGCTAGTGTATTTTCTAAGATTGATCTTCGATCGGGCTATCATCGGTTGAAGATCAGGGACTCGGATATTATGAAGACAGCGTTCAGGACGCGATATGGGCACTACGAGTTCCTGGTGATGTCTTTCGGGTTGACTAATGCCCCAGCATCATTCATGCACTTGATGAATAGTGTATATTGCATGGAGTTCCTATTTCCATTATATCAGACAGAGGTACCCAGTTCACATCTCAATTCTGGAGGACATTTCAGCGAGAGTTGGGTTCACAGGTAGAGCTGAGCACAACATTTCATCCACAGACGGATGGGCAGTCTGAGCGTACTATTCAGATATTGGAGGACATGTTGCGTGCTTGTGTCATTGATTTTGGTGGTTCATGGGCTGATTATTTGCCTTTGGCGGAGTTTGCTTACAATAATAGCTATCGGTCCAGCATTCAGATGGCACCGTATGAAGCTTTATATGGGAGGCGGTGTAGGTCTCCAGTTGGTTGGTTCGAGCCCGGCGAGGCTAGGTTGTTAGGGACGGAGTTAGTCCAAGATGCCTTAGATAAGGTGAAGGTGATTCAGGAGAGACTTCGCACAGCTCAGTCGCGTCAGAAGAGTTATGCAGACCGGAAGGTCCGAGATGTGTCTTATTCGGTAGGTGAGAAGGTGTTGCTGAAAGTTTCGCCTATGAAGGGTGTTATGAGGTTTGGGAAGAAAGGGAAGCTGAGCCCAAGGTTTATTGGACCTTTTGAGGTGCTTAGGAAAGTTGGGGAGGTGGCCTATATGCTTGCTTTGCCACCCGGTTTGTCGGGAGTTCACCCGGTGTTCAATGTATCTATGCTCCGGAAGTATGTCGGAGACCCGTCTCATGTGTTGGACTTCAGCACGATACAGCTAGATGAGGATTTGACTTATGATGTGGAACCGGTAGCCATTTTGGGTCGACGGGTTCGTAAACTGAGATCTAAGGACATAGCTTCAGTGAAAGTGCAGTGGAGAGGTCGTCCCGTGGAGGAAGCAACTTGGGAGACCGAGCAGGAAATGCAGAGCAGATATCCACACTTGTTTGATGCTCCGGGTATGTTTCTTAACCCGCTCGCGGACGAGCGTTTGTTTAAGTTGGGGAGAATGTAACGACCCGGCCCGTCGTTACGGGAATTACCACCCCGTTACCTTGCATTTACATATATTATGCTTTTAAAATACAGTATTAGAGTATATCGGGTGAGTTAGAAGTGATTTGGATTGAAAATGAAACAATTAGCATGTTTGAAGAAAGCTTGAATATGAAAAGTCAACCAAGAGTTGACTATTGAGTTAGAGTGCTCGGAACCGGATTCTGATGATTCGACTAGTTCCGGGGGATCAATTATGACTTAGGAGAACAATCGGAATTGAATTCGGAGGTCCGGTGTAGTTTTAAGCTTGAATTGGCGAATGTTGAATTTTGTCGAAAACCGGATGGTAGGTGATATTTTGATCCGGGGGTCGGAATGGAACTCCGACAATTTCTGTAGCTTCGTTATGTGATTTTGGATATGTCTGCAAATTTTCAGGTCATTCGGACATCGTTTGATCGGGTTTTGGATTGAATGTTAGTTTTGAAAGTTTTGAAGAAACTTAGGCTTGAATCCGTGGATAATTGGTGATTTTGATGTTTAGGATGGTGTTTTTATGATTGGAACAAGTTCGAATAGGGAATTAGGATGTGTTGGTGTGTTTGAATGAGGTCCCGGGGGCCTCGGGGTGTTTTCGGGTGGTTAATCGGGAGAAAAACATGGAAATTGCAGGTTTGGAGAGTCCTGTATCTGTTGTTTCCGCTCCTGCGGAATTATGGGCGCAGGAGCGGGTCCGCTGAAGCGGACGAGGAGCGCAGAAGCGCTGGGCACCGCAGAAGCGGAACATTTTCCGCTGAAGCGGAACCGCTGGAGCGAAAAGGGAGCCGCAGAAGCGGCCAAGGGCTGTGGGGTGAGGGATCGCAGAAGCGGAAGGGAAGCCGCTTAGGCGAGTCCGCAGAGGCGGACGCCTTGTCGCAGAAGCCTGGAATCGCTGAAGCGACCCTTTGGTCGCGGATACGGACTCGTAGGAGCGGAAATTCTTCCGCAGAAGCGAAAATCGCTATAAGTTAAGTGTATCCGAAGTTAGAAAAATTTCAGAACATTTCACACATTTGGGTCTCGGCTTTAGAGGCGATTTGGGCGATTTTGAAGAGAAACTCAAGGGAAATCATCAGGTAAGCAACTATGAACTTAAACTATGATTAGTATTGGTATTATTATGTAATTATATCATGAAAATGGAAGAATTTGGGGTGATTCATGGAAGATTTAACCCTAGGCTTGAACTTTAGAAAATCAAGGTTTTGAATGACCAAATGGAGTCCGAATTTGGTAAAATTGATATGCTTAGACTCGTATTGAGATGAGGGTTCCGAATATGAGACTTTCGTAATTTTTCGAGAATCGTACCGAAAGTCGGGTTTTAACAACTTAGTGTAATTTTGCGAATTTCATATAAATTGAAGTGGGTTATGATTCTTTGACCCGTATTTGATATAATTATTGTTATTTGACTAGATTCTACACACGAGGCAACGAAATTCAAAGGAAAAGGCATCGCGGACGATTCTACGACCGGCTAGAGGTGAGTAGTTTGTGTATATTGTAGCTTGAGGGTTCGAAACCCCGGCTTAGCACATTGTGACGCTAATAGGGCGTGGCTCGCACACCGTGGCAGGTGCGGGATTGATTGTGATTGGGGATTGAGACTTGGTCCATCCCGAGAATGAATAATATGATGTTAGTGTTGGAAATACACTGTATTTGCTATATTTGTGGGCTGTAAGCCTTGTTTGGGGCCTTGTGCCGATCTGTAGCGTCCTTAGAGGACAATATTTATGTGATAGCTAAAGATTGCTTAAATCACCGATCTCAGTCCTGGGAATTGTAATCACACTTTTGAAATGCTAAGTCACCGGCTTTTACAAACTTAATAAAGTTAAAGTATTTTTCATAAATTATGAATTTAGAACTGGAAATAAGGAAAATGAATTGTTTTGTGACTTAATTGCTTATTGTGGACTGAGTATGGGATCGGGCTGCACGCCGCAGTGGTTGATGTGAGGATCGGGCTGCACGCCGCAGCAGTATTGCGCTTGGGCTGTAGGAGCCCCTCCGGAGTCTGTACACACCCCCAGTGAGCGCCGTCGACGTTAAATTGGATCGGGCTACACGCCGTAGCGGTTATGTGCATTGTATTGCATCTGTATTTGTTTAATTACTCTATGGTAGCTGTATTGTATTATTGTTGCTAGTTCGTAGGAGATTCGGACCGTAGTGTAGCTTCATATTGTGGTATTTTGTGGATTTCTTACTGTCAGCTACATATATATATTTGTTACTCACTGAGTACTTAGTACTCACCCTACTCCCTGCACCTTTTGTGTGCAGACTCAGGTACACAGGAGCAGTAGACGGACATCTCCAGCGTTTACATTGTCACATCGAGTTGCTGAGGTAGCTGCCTACGTTCGCAGAGCCTAGCTTCTCCTCTCATTCCAGTTGTTATTGTATATTTTGTATTCGGACTTGAGTACTTCTATATCGTACTCTCTATTTCCTGTTGGGTTTTGTTAGAGGCTCTAGACTTGTGACTCCGGATCTTTGGGAGTGTCAGTATTTTGTTCAGTATTATTATTATTGGAGTTCTTAAACTCATATATTCTTCTGGGTTGTCCATTTGGGACTGATATCGTTGTGTTAATTAAATGGTTGGTCTGGCTGGCCTAGCTTGATTGTTGGGCGCCATCACGACCGGAATTTGGGTCGTGACATCAAGGCACCACCCTTCATGCTTTACACTCTTTCCTCACAATAAACAAATAATGCACGACATCACCCTTCGTGCTTAACACTCTTCCTCACCCAAACAACAATAATTAAGAAGGGTAAGGGAATAAATAAAATAATAATAATAATAATAGAAATCCCGGCAAGGGAACACAATTGAAATAATTAAATTCCAGCAAGGGTACAACATCGATAATCTCAATGCCCCATCAAGGAAAAATAACCAACAAGCAACAATATCCCGGAACAGGAACAATTTAAATACTATTTCTCTTTCGTTCACTTTTATTTTATACTCACTTTACCACTTGATCAAATGCTCCAAGGGGTTCAACCATTTCATATACGTTCACAATTGCAATATAACTTGAGCCAATGCTCCTCGATGTTCATAAGTCACAATTTTCTTTCACAAGCTTTTCACAACAAATAGGAACTATCACCAAGGCAAGAGAAATACAACAAAATGAATATATTCACAATTAAAAGACTCACGGTTATGCTAGAAACCAATGTATAGATACTCATCACTATGCCTATACATCGTACTCGATAATTACCACATAGCAAATGAGTCTCAACTCTTAATCCCTCAAACTAGGGTTAGACCAAACACTTATCTTGAATTTTCACGGCCAATTCAATCCTCAATAATCGCCTTTCCTTTCGAATTCAGCTCCAAATCAGTCAAATCTATACAAAATGAGTTCATAACATTAATACGTGTTAAACAAATCGAATCCATTGCTTAATTATAGCTTTCCAAGCATTTATCTCAAAATCCTAAAAATTGGCTCCGGGATTGCTTGGTCAAAACACGAGGTTCTGGCCAAAATAATGTCATCCATTCACCCACGAGCCCGAATATATAATTTGTCTTCAAATTCGACCCTAAAATGATGAATAAATCAAGAAAAATAAAAAAGCCCTAACTCTACCAAATGTCCAATTTCTACCCTTAATACATGTTTTAGGTCTAGGATTTTAAAAGATTATGATGGAAAATGAAGAAAATGAGTTAAGCAATGTTTACCCAAGAAAATTTGGTGAAGAAATGCTCCAAAAGTCGCCCTAGAATCTTGGAGAAGAAGGAGTTCGAGAAGTGTTATGAAAATCCCGTCACTGGTCTTTTTGGGTTTTAAAAATAATTGGGCAAAATTGCCCTTCGCGTTCGCGACAAGCTGGTCGTGTTCGCGAAGGGTAGGACTTAATAGACTATCGCGATCGCGAGAAGGAGAATGCAAACGTGGAGAGTAAAAAGGTTGTGGCCCAGAAATTATCCTATGCGAACGCATGGGCCATCACACGAACGCGATGAAGGAGTCCTACAAACTATGCGGATGCGAGTGTCTGCATGCGAACGCGAAGTGGAAAAGAAGGCTAAGCCCTCATGGTCAAATAATCCTACGTGAACGCGAGGGTAGGATGCGAACGTGAAGGAAGAAAATGTTGAAGCTTCGCAAAAATGGATCGCGAACGCGAAGAAGAAATGGGGTCTGCAACAACTGAAGCAAATTCTACTATTTTCATAAGTCCAAAACCACTCCGAGACACCTCTGAAACACTCTCGATCCCTCGGGCCTCCTAACCTAACATATGCACTAGCTCAACGACATCCTACGAACTTAACGTGCGATCAAATCGCCAAATTAACATAAAAAACTGTTAGTTTCATTGTAAAAATAGTAGTATATAACTCTAACCCATATGTATTAGGAGTAGGACATGTATTGTATATATATAGGGCTTAGTGTATCATTGTCATTACTATTCAATAATATTTTTCTCCTGTGTATTCTCGCATGGTATTAGAGCATTAGTGAGAAACCTATTACTGTGCATCATTCCAGTGACTTCCGGGAAGAAAGGCCTCGTAGCCGTGCAATTTTCCGACGACATAGAATGCTTTCCGTAATCAAGTCACTTTCTATCGGTGTTGCGCAAAAACCAACACTACTAAAAGGTAGATCACTTATCGGCGACCAACCCTATAGAATTTCTCCGGCAGAAAAGCTACGATGCACCCACACGCGCCGGCAGAAGAAATTTTCCGGCGAGCACGTGACACCCACACGTCGGCACGTACGCCCTCTTCCAGCCATTTGTTGACGATTCCATCAGGGCAGTTGGATCGCCCTCAAATTCTAAGCCTACCCATAATTTTATTTTTCAATTCTGACCACTTTGAATTTTTTCCGGCAACTACAGTGATCCCCAAAGAATTTCTGGTTTTTCCAGCACGATACTATAATGGAATTCGTATCATAAGCCTTTAACTTAAAAACCATTGCATTCAATTCAATAAATCCAGTTCAGATGATTTCTTTACCGGATTATATTGATTTCCATCAGTACAAAGCACGTAAACAGACATCTTCATGATTAGCCTCTGTTGTTCCAACAAATAGTAGCATGACTGGTGTCTCCCAATATTTACCTTATAAGTCTTGGGTCATTGATTCAGGTGCATATAATCATATTTATGGTAACAAATCTCTTTTCACTAGTATCTAATATTCTTAATCTCTTCCAACCGTCACAATGGCCAATGGGTCTCAAGCCATGGCAACTGCAATAGGTCAAGCAAGTCCACTTCTTTCCTTACCTTTAGACTCGGTTCTTTATGTTTATGATAGTCCATTTAATCTCATAGACGTTAGTCGCTTAGCCAAATCACTTAAATCTGTTGTTCTATTTCTTGATGACCTTATTTTTATACAAAAATGCAGTTCATTGGTACCAGACGTGAATCAGATGGACTTTATTATCTTATCCTTGCAAAATCACATCGACTCACACCTTGTCTTCCTCCAATAACTTCTCCCATTACTGATTCACCAGATTTATTACATAAACGGTTAGGACATCCTAGTGTGTCAAAACTTTAGAAAATGGTACCTGGCTTATCTCACTTGTCCACTCTAGAGTGTGAGTCGTGTCAGCTCGGTAAGCATACCCGCTCCCATTTCCCACGGCGTCTTGACAATCGAGCATAGTCACCTTTTACATTAGTCCATTCAGATGTTTGGTTTCCTAGTCGGGTTAGCTCTACCTTAGGATTCCACTACTTTGTCAGTTTTATTGATGATTATTCCAGGTGCACTTGGATATTTTTTATGAAAAAACGATCTGAGTTGTTTTCTATTTTCAGACTTTCTATGCTGAAATTCAAAATCAATTTGGGATTTCTATTCGGATATTTCGTAGTGATAATGCCCTGGAGTATTTGCCTTTCCCGTTTAAGAAATTTATGCACTCCTATGGGATTATTCATCAAATATCTTGTCCGTACATATCCCAACAAAATGGGGCAGCTTAAAGAAAGAATAGACATCTTATTGAAACTGCTCGTGCCCTACTCATACAATCTCATGTTCCAGTGCATTTTTTGGGGAATGCAGTTCTTACATCTTGTTATCTTATTAATCATATGCCATCTTTAGCTATCCAAAATCAAGTTTCATTCTCTGTCATGTTTTTCCACTTACCTTTGTTCTCCCTTCCACCCATGTCTTTGAGAGTACGTGTTTTGTTCATGACCTTACACTAGGAAAAGATAAGTTAGCTTCTCGTGCTCTTAAGTGCATACTTCTGGGTTACTCGAGAACGCAAAAGGGATTCAGCGATTTCTTATGTCTGTTGATGTTAACTTCTTTGAAACTCAATCATACTTCACAGGTCCAGTTAATCACTTAGATATTTCTGAGGTGCTACCAGTTCCTTCTTTTGGAGATTCAGTCCATATCTCTCATTCATCTTCCTCCATAGCTCCACCGCCTACAGTTCCAGTTACAGCTCCACCACCTATAGCTCCAGTATCACCACCGAGTCCAATGCCACGACCTAGTCCAGTTCCACTAACTCTAGCTTCAGTGCCATCACCTAGTCCAGTTCTACCAACTATAGCTCTAGTGCCACCACATAGTCGAGTTCAACCTTCTACAGCTCCACCACTCCTGACTCATCATCGTCGTCCGCCCCCAACATCAGGCCTAGCTGATTCACGTCCTGCACCTGACCTTGCTAATACTGCAGACTTGTCTCCTCTTAATTAATCGATTGCACTACGAAAAGGTATACGATCAATAGTTAATCCTAATCCTCATTATATCGGTTTAAGTTATCATCGTCTATTATCATCCCATTGTGCATTTGTGCCATCTTTGTCCTCTGTTTCCATTCCTAAGTCTGCAGGTGAAGCACTATCTCATCCTGGATGGCGACATGCTATGATTGATGAGATTTATGCTTTACATATGAGTGGTACTTGGGAGCTTGTTCCTTTTCCTTCAAGTAAATCGACTGTTGGTTGTCGTTGGGTGTATGTAGTCAAAGTTGGTCCAGATGGCCAGGTTGATCGACTTAAGGCTCGTCTTGTTTCCAAAGGATATACTCATATATTTGGACTCCATTATAGTGATACTTTCTTTCCCGTGGCTAAAATTGCATCAGTCCGCCCTTTTTTATCCATGACTGATGTTCGCCATTGGTCTCTCTATCAATTAGACATTAAGAATGCTTTTCTTCATGATGAGCTTGAGGATGAGGTTTATATAGAGCAACCACCTAGTTTTGTTGCTCGCAGAGAGTCTATTGGCCTTGTATGTCAGTTGCGTCGATCCCTTTAAGGTCTTTTTAAAAACTTATAAACTTAAAATATCGAATGATTTGCGCCACCTTAAAAAATTTACAACAGGTACCCTCACAAAATGTTTAAAATGCAAAAAAACATACATACCCAAGGGATATTTTACTACATTTCTACTAGAAAAAGGAGAAATTTTATTCTGAGTCTCACTCAACCAACAAAAGTTGTATGAGACCTTATTGCTTAAGAGACATGTGGCGGTGGGTCCCACTAGAAATGGCAAACGGTGCGGGACGGGGCGGGGCGAGGCGATTTTCAGCGTTCGCGGGGCTGGGCGGGTTACATTGTTTGCGGGGCGGAGCGGGACGGGGCGGGGCATAATTTTTTTTAAAAAAAATTAACGCGGGACGGTGCGGGTCGCGGGTTACATTATTTCTCTCTGTCTGCCTTTCATTTGAGATCACTACATACTTTCATCTTTGTTCAGCATGTTAGCTTTCTTCTCTGATTCTGAAATTTAATACTATATTTTTATTCTGTTTCCTCTTAACATTTGCAATTATTAGAGATGAATTTTAGAGACGTAGCCGCACCCATTATTATATTGCACTTCATAATCATTAAAAGAAACATGTAGTAGTATATAGTTTCACAAATAAAAATCATAACAATCTTAATTTATTAATTATCAACACTACATACTGGATGACCATACTCTTCCTTATTCCTACACTGATACAGACTATATACAGTGAAAATCACACCGATACTAAGTACTACATATACATAGTAATATTTCTAGATCTTATGAAATGTAACTTTCAAAGGTTGATCAGATCGAACAAACAAAACCCCTTTTACTACCTTCAACAAGTATACCAATGTCTCCACAGAAAGGTCTGCATGTGTTACAAACTCCAGAACAAAAAAAATCATATATGCTTCACCAATCCTTTAATGCTCGGATACAAGTATATTGCAAAAATATTACTTGGTTTATTAGATCGGATTAAAAAAATTAAAAAAATATATATGCGGGGCGGGGCGGAGCGGTTTTTCGTGGAGCGGGGCGGTGCGATTTTTCGCGGGGCGGGGTGTGGCGGTTAAAATTAGAAAAATTTGTTTTGCGGGGCGGTGCAGGGCGGGTTGGAATCTTTGCGGGTGTGCGCGGGTGTGCCCGCAACTGCCCCGCCCCGCACCGTTTGCCATCCCTAGGTCCCACGAACCAATTTACTTGTCGCTTTCCTCCTTTCTTCTCTTTCCAGATCTTTTCTTTTCTTCTATGTGGGAGTCGCCATAAAATCTTCTTCAAGCACACCATCTCCAAGCAATACTTTCATTTTTATCTTTGTTTTCTTAAAAACTAAATATTAATAAAATCAAACTTCACTTGACCGTTGAGTACTCTTGCAGATTCATTCATATCTTATATTTTCATTTCCTCCAAAAACCAATTCAAACCTTCCAAATACCATCCTTCTTACTTTGACACTACAAATGTTTACTGATTTTTTCAACATATAATTACACAAATCAAAATAGAGAGATAATAGAAATTATAAATACTATGGATTAATTAGTTTATCTTCTTTAACAATCTAGTTGCATGAGGGGTGAGATGCTTTGTTGCTGGTCCTTGAAAATAAACTAATTTGGTGATTTTACCATTTTCAAAAGAATAAACTTGTGCACCAGAGCTCTCAGTGACTATGGGACAAAATGTGTATAGATCTAGTTGGATTAACAACTTGTTTGGATGGTTGTTCTCCATTCTATCTTATTGTATTGTTATCTTAAAACAACATTTTGTTTTGATTGTTTCATTAAAATTGGTTATATTGTATTGTTAAATTCATTGTTCCGGAACAATGAAAAGTCCTATTTTTTGAAACAACGAATTTGGTATGGTGGGATTGTTTCTTATTTTCCTTTCCACTTATGCCCTAACTTATTACTCCATAATTCTATTTTGTCCTTTAAATGTTTTTCTATTTTAACTCCAAATCTCCGAAATATAACCTATTTTATTTGTTTTCAAAACCTCCGCTGCCAATGTTAAAGATATTTTACCGTCTTCTGTTTGATTTTTTTCTCGCAGTTTACTTTTAACTCAATTCTAATTAGTTGTGCTCCTTTATTTTGTCTTCTTCTGTCTTACTCCTTTGTTCTACTTTGTTAAGGTATTTTGTCTTTTTTGTTTTGTTTTTTAAAATTATTTTTATGCATAATTTTTAATATATTTAATATTTAAACAATTGAAAGTATTTTAATAAATAATTGAAGGTATTTTAAATAATGGACACTTGTCATACATAAAGACCCTCATACATCTGACACTACTTGAATCTTACCTGAATAAAATTTCTCCAGAAAAAGGGTAAAAACAGAATTATAGCTTGTCTTTATTTGAAGTAAAAAAAAGCAAAGTACTAATTGCAGACCGCAAAATCATCTCAGTAAAAAGAAGTACAATCTGGTTTCAAACTACTTTCACCTTAGCTGCAGTACTTCTTGGCATTATATTTACTCTTTTTCTTATCTTCAATTGATAATTAATTTGTACTAATTTTTAGTCAACAAACTTTTTTCTTTTCTTTTCTTTTCTTTTAGTCTTTTTGTAACATGCCAAGATTTACCTCTCCAAACTGTAACCAATAACCCTCTCTGAGATTAAAAGAGAGAAGATTTTGTACATCAGTTTAAAATATAATTCAAACTTCAAATTTTGAAAGTGAACATCAATACATCATAGATTAATTGGACATTACGAAGAAGGCTATATAAATATTGGATTGACTATTTTAACACATGTCCGATATGTTAAACATGCAATTTGCACGTATCTGTCAAAGTACATTCCTGACGTTCTTTTTCCTTCTCCATCTTACTGAAAGAAGCCTTGACCCCCTCTAATTCAGAAGATAAAACTTGTTTTTGTTGCTCCAAGTTATGATTGTTCTCTTGTAAATCCTTAATCTTTTTCTGAGCATCCTTCAGTTGCTCTTGCCAACTGTTTGCTTTATTGTCGGCTTCCCTAGCCTTCTTTACAGCTTCAAGAATCGCTCGGTCAGCTTCACGAGCTTTTTTTTTTTAAAGAGAAATTCTTCCCATAAGTTCCGTGCCTATAAGATTAGTGTGTAAAAAAGGGGGGGGGGAGTAAATATAAGTTGAAATTAAAAAGAAATTTTTATTAAATAAAAGAGAGGTGGAAAGAAACATACCTTCAGGGTACTATGAACTATGTCGTTCATTAAAGTTAAATAGTTATGACTATTCATTTTTCTCTTCACTACTTCCCTGATTAAGGGTACAAGCCAAACATCCGCTCCACCTGATTTCCTCAAAAGGCTTCTATTAGCCGGAACATCAAGAGTAACACTCCTCATAGCCATGCTTCTATTATTGGAGCCTTCTTCTACATGACTAACAGAAGAAGAGGAAATCACAGAAGGAGGTACGGTAGAAGAGGTGAAAACAGCAGTGTTAATAGAAGTTGAAATAGGTACAGGGGCAGAGGTTGGTAAGGAAATAGGAATGGAAATGGTAGCTGGATTAACGCTTGAAGTGATTGGAGAAATAGGAGAAACATAAATAAAAGTTGGAAGAGGGGTTTCCTCCAAAACTGGACTAAAATTTCCACCCTCAAAGTCTTTAATGAAAATGCGTTGAGTGGACTCAGGAGTATCATTCGAGATAATTTCTTCATCAGATATAATATTAACAGGCTCGGAGGTAGGAGCAGGAGAAGCTTCAATATCATCCTCGGAACTGTCACACGCCTCCTAGACCTAGGACGAGCTGCCAAAGGGGTATCATCATCTTCTTCAAATGATTTCCTCTTTATTAGAATATCCCATGTCCTCCCTAGAGGTAAGGAAGCATTAGAAGAAGTTCTAAGGGCAGTAGCTACTTCAGCTGACATCCCTCGATCGGCAAATCCTGATAAAAAGAAGGATATAAGAGGGGATATACAAAAAGAGAGAATTTACTCTATACAAAAGAAATACTAAAAGAATACCATGAGTTTTGACTCTCTAGCCGTGCTTAATTGTAACGAACCGACCGGTCGTTTTAGAAACTTACGCCCCGATCCCCAATTTAACTGTTCTCCTAGGTTCATTTCTGCTATTGTGGTTTGTCGGGAGGGTCGGTTCTGGAATTCGGAGTGTTTTGGGACACTTTGTCCCTAAATAGAAGCTTTATAACTGGAAAATGGCCCGTAGCCGGAACAGTGTTAAGACGACCTCGAAACGGAAATCCGATGGTTCCATTAGCTCCGTTAGGTGATTTCGGGGTTGGGAGCGCGTTCGAAATGTATTTTGGAGGTCCGTAGCTCAATTAGGCTTGAAATGCCAAAGTTTGAAATTTTGGCGAATCCGAACGATAGGTGAGATTTTGATCCAGGGGGTCGAAATGGAATTCCGACAATTTATGTAGCTTCGTTATGTGATTTTGGATATGTTCGTAAAATTTTAGATCATTCGGACGTCGTTTGGTCGGGTTTTTGATTGAATGTTAGTTTCGGAAGTTTTGAAAAACTTAGGCTTGAATCCATGTGTAATTGGTGATTTTGATGTTTAGGATGGTGAGGACGCGAACGCGAAGGGTAAAACTTCAGTCAGAAAATATTAAAACCAAAACAGTCAACCCGCGACCCCCATATACAAAAACGCCATTTTTGAGCTCCAAAAGAGGAAATTGACGGGGAAACGCTGGGATATCACCGGGAAATCATCGGGGGTAAGTCTCTTGACCTTAATTCATTAGTTTATCATGAAATCCTTGATTATTTCACTGAAAATGGAAGATTAAAGGTGGGTTTGAGCCCTAGGCCTAAAATTTAGGAAATCTTTGATTTGAATGGGCAAACGGAGCCCGATTTCGATAAATTTTATATGCACGGACTCGTATTGAGATAAGGGACCCGAATATATAACTTTCATGATTTTTTGATAAGCGTACCAAAAGTTGGGTTTTGGCAACTTGTGGGTTTTGGTGTATTTTGAGTTGTTTTGATTGGGTAATGCCCAATTGGCCTATTTTGATGTGATTCTATTCATTTTTATCAGATACTACAACTGTGGAGTCCGAAATTAACGAAAAGAGAGTTGTCTCTTAGCGGTTTTGTACCAGAGTCAAGGTAAGTGGCTTGTCTAACCTCGTGTGGGGGAATTTTCACTCCTAGGATATTATGTGATAGTTTAAATGCCTTGTACGCGAGGTGACGGGCGTGTACATGCGCTGGTTGTTGTAACACATACCTTACTTGAACTGTCCGATTAGTGATATTTCTGCTATTAGCTGATTAAATCGATACTCTTACCCGGTATTAGTTAGACAAGCATGATTAGATAGGATTTAACTGTTTAGTTGCCTAATTGTCTTACTTGAACTTCTTGATAATTGTTGGCACTAGTTTCGGTGAAGTTGTAGTTAATCATATTATATTCTCTCTGTGTATTTCTTTATTTGTTGTGTTGTGGACTACAGGTTCGATTCCCGGAGATCCCAGGGCTGTGGGTTCCATTCCCAGAGACCCGAAGTGGTATTGATTATGGACTGCGGGTTCCATTCCCGAAGATCATGAGTTATATAGATATGGACTGTGGGTTCGATTCCAGGAGGTCATGAGTAATTAAGATATGGATTGCGGGTTCGATTCCCGGAGATCCTGAGTTATTGAGATGTGGACTGCGGGTTCGATTTTCGGAGATCCTGAGTTATTGATATATTATTGAGATATGGACTGCGGGTTCGATTCCCGGAGATCCTAAGATTTACTGAGACATGGGCTGCGGGTTCGATTCCCGGAGACTCAGGGGTACTATTAATGAGACTGTGGGTTCAATTCCCACAGGTCCTGGACTTGTTAATTGAATCTTGTTACTTGTTGTTAGCTTAACTGTAGACGATTGTAGCAATCACTTTATTATTTTTAATTCGGAATTATTATCCTTTAAACTGCTTATTATTGTTACTATCATTTTGTTATTGTTTCTCTCAGTAGGTCCCTGACCTTCCTCGTCACTACTCCATCGAGGTTAGGCTTGGCACTTACTGAGTACCGCCGTGGTGTACTCATGCTACACTTCTGCACACTTTTGTTGTGCAGATCCAGGTACGTCAGGACATGCTCATACTAGGCGATTCAGCAGCTCTTTGGGAGACCTCGAGGTATGATCTTCTATGTTCGCGGATCCGGAGGCTTTCCTTCTATTCTGATAGTATTAGCAGACATTTTTCCTTCATTTTATTGTCAGATACTCTTTACACATAGAGCCACATTTGTATATCCTTTTTTAGTCTGTGTTACCCGTAGGATTATGGGTCTTGATGGTGTTATATATAGTATGTTTTAACGGGTGTATGTGCCGAGCGGCACGTATTACATTCCCTTTTATATTATTCTTCCGCTATTTATTATTTAATGTTCATAACTTGTATGTTCCGCAATGTGTTAGGCTTACCTAGTCGTGGGGACTGGGTGCCATCACGACATGTTCACGATTGGTGAACTAGGGTCGTGACAAGTTGGTATCAGTGCCCTAGGTTCATAGGAGTCACGGGACACAGACCGGTTACTTAGAGTCTCGCTGATCGATACCGAGACGTCTGTATTTATCTACGAGGGGCTATGTAACTGTTTAGAAAACTCTTCATTTCTTTTGGATTCTTTGTCACGACGATCTCGCTAAACTATTGCTTTCGGAGATGTCTCGCTAAACTATTGCTTTCTATTCTCTCACAGATGGTGAGGACACGTGCTACTCACGAGGATCAGGTACCCTCACCCCCTGTTGCTACCGTTAAAGGCCGGGGCCGAGGTAGAGGACGAGGACGCGCCCGAGGTGCATCCACAACACTCGCGCGCGCTGCCTCTGAGGTGCCACCGGTGGATCAGGTTGGAGCGCAGGTATACTACTCCAGCACTCCAGGAGACCCTGGCCCAGTTCATGAGTATGTGTACCACTTTAGCTCAAGCAGGGTTGTTTCCTCTCACTGCAGCTACATCCCAGGCCGGGGGAGGGGCCCAGACTCCCACAGCCGCTACACCTGAGCAGCGAGTGCCAGTGGGATAGGTTCCAGAGATTATGGTTATGCCTCCCGCCGCCCCAGCACATCCCGGAGGTGGGCCAGTTCCCTTGGACTAGCAGCATAGATTGGAGAGGATCAAGAAATATGACCCTCCAGTGTTTAGTGGGTTCGCTTCAGATGATGCGTTGGGTTTTCTGGAGGAGTGTCATTGTATTCTTCGTACTATGGGGATTGTGGAGACTAGCGGGGTTTCCTTCACTGCTTTTCAGTTTCGTGGGGTCGCTTATGATTGGTGGCGCACGTATGAGTTGGATAGTCTAGAGGAGTCTGCTTCATTGACCTGGACGCAGTTTTCAGATCTGTTTTTGAGAGAGTTTGTTCCTCAAAGCCTTAGGGATTCTTGGCGCTCCGAGTTTGAGTGGTTGCGGCAGGGCTCCATGTCAGTATCGGAGTATGCTATTAGTTTCACCCGTCTCGCCAGGCATGCACTAGCTTTGGTGGCCACGGTCCGGGAGAGGGTGCGGAGATTTATTGAGTGCCTGATTCCGCCGATCCGATCCAGCATGGCTAGAGAGTTGGAGACAGATATATCTTATCAGCAAGCCATGAGCATTGCCCGGAGGATCGAGAGTATACTCCCAGAGAGCGGGGAGAGAGAGAGGCCAAGAGGTCTCGTGAGTCGGGCCATTTCTCCGGTGCCCGCACTTCAGCAACCTGTCGTTTTGGCAGGGGTTATTCCGGCCGACCAGTTCACTTAGCATTGCCCGCAGCCGATAGTACTCCAGGTCTTCCAGCACCTCAGGAGCCTTATTATGCTCCCCTAGTTTCCAGTGCACCTCCTGCGCGGGGTTCTTCTAGGGGTCAGACTAGTGGGGGTGAGGCCGGTCAGTCACAACCACCGCGTCCTCCCAGAGCTTGCTTTGAGTGCGGGGATACTCGCCAACTAGTTAGGGAGTGCCCCAGGTGTAGGAGGGAAGCACCTCATTAGTCTTTGCAGCCTCAGCGTGGTTCTCAGGGCTAGTAGGCTATCATTCCAGCTCCAACTGCCACTCCACCTGCCCAGCCAGCCAGGGGTGGTGGTCAGGGTGCCGGAGGCCGCCCTCGAGAGGGGGGACATGCCAGATTCTATGCTATTCCTGATCGCGCTGCGACTGTTTCATCTAATTATGTTATCACAGGTATTATTCCGGTTAGTCATAGGGAGGCATCGGTTCTATTCGACCCTGGTTCCACCTTTTCATATGTGTCTTCTTAATTTGCTTCTCATCTGGGTGTGCCTCGGGATTCTTTGAGTGCCCCCATTTATGTTTCCACTCCGGTGGGTGATTCTTTGGCAGTGGACCGTGTGTATCGGTCGTGTTTGGTTACCATTTGTGGTTTTGAGACCAGAGCGGATCTATTGTTGCTCGGGATGGTCGATTTTGATATTATTCTAGGTATGGACTGGTTGTCTCCCCATTATGCTATTATTGATTGTCACGCCAAGACTGTGACGTTGGCTATGCCAAGCATTCCACGTATTGAGTGGAGTGGTACTCTAGATCACACCCCTAGCCGTGTTATTTCCTTTCTCAGAGCTCAACGTATGGTTGAGAAGGGGTGTGCTGCTTATCTAGCCTATGTGCGGGATATCGGTATTGACACTCCCTCTATTGATTCCGTTCTTGTGGTACGTGACTTTGCTGATGTATTTCTAGCTGATCTCCCGGGCATGCCGCCCGACAGAGATATTAATGTGCTATTGATTTATTGCCGGGCACTCAACCTATTTTTATTCCACCGTACCGTATGGCTCCTCCTGAGTTGAAGGAGTTAAAAGATCAATTACAGGAGTTATTGGGTAAGGGTTTCATTCGACCCAGTGTTTCACCTTGGGGTGCTCCTGTGTTGTTTATGAAGAAAAAGGACGGTTCTATGCGTATGTGTATTGACTATCGTCAGCTGAACAAGGTTACAGTAAAGAACCGGTATCCTTTGTCTCGCATTGATGATATGTTTGACCAGCTACAGGGCGCACATGTGTTTTCTAAGATTGATTTGCGCTCCGGGTATCACCAGCTAAAGATTCGGGAGCCAGATATCCCGAAGACTGCCTTCAGGACTCGGTATGGTCACTACGAGTTCCTCGTGATGTCTTTTGGGCTGACTAATGCCCCAGCATCCTTTATGCATTTGATGCACAGTGTGTTCAGGCCATATCTGGACTCGTTTTTGATTGTTTTCATTGATGATATTCTAGTATATTCTCGGAGTCGAGAAGAGCATGAGCGGCATTTGAGGGTAGTGCTTCAGATTCTGAGGGAGAAGCAGTTATATGCCAAGTTCTCTAAATGTGAATTCTTGTTGAGTTCAGTGGCATTTTTGGGCCACGTGGTATCGAGTGATGGTATTCGAGTAGATCTGAGGAAGGTGGAGGCTGTGCAGAGTTGGACCAGACCCTCCTCCGCTACTGAGATTCGCTGTTTCCTTGGTTTGGCGGGCTATTACCATCATTTCGTAGAGGGTTCTCTTCGATTGCAGCACCTATGACCAGATTGACCCAAAAGGGTGCCCCTTTTCAGTGGACAGATGTGTGAGGCGAGTTTTCAAAAGCTCAAGACAGCTTTGACTTCGGCCCCCATATTGATGTTGCCTACTGGTTTGGGGTCCTATACTGTATATTGTGATGCCTCACGAGTTGGACTCGGTGCGGTATTGATGCAGGATGGTAGGGTGATTGCCTACGCATCCAGACAACTGAAGGTGCATGAGAAGAACTATCATGTTCATGATTTGGAGCTAGCTACCATTGTTCACGCCTTGAAGATTTGGCGCCATTACTTGTATGGGGTTCCTTGTGAGATCTATACCGATCACCGGAGCTTGCAGCACTTGCTTAAGCAGAAGGACCTAAATATGCGTCAGAGGAGATGGTTGGAGCTACTGAAGGACTATGATATTACTATTCTCTATCATCCGGGCAAGGCTAATGTGGTTGCCGATGCCTTGAGCGGTCGGGCAGAGAGTTTGGTGAGTTTGGCATATCTACCAGCTTCGGAGAGGCCTATGGCGATGGATGTTCAGGCTTTAGCCAGACAGTTTGTTAGACTGGATCTTTCGGAGCCCATCCGGGTTCTGGCTTATGTGGTTTCTCGGTCTTCTCTATTTGACCGCATCAGGGAGCGTCAGTTCGACGACCCTCATTTGCTTGTCCTTCAGGATAGAGTTCGGCGCGGTGATGCTCAAGATGTTACCATTGGAGATGATGGAGTTATGAAGATGCGGGGGCGTATCTGTGTGCCCAATGTAGATGATCTTCGAGAGCTGATTCTAGCAGAGGCCCATAGTTCGCGGTATTCCATCCATCCGGGTGCCGCGAAGATGTATCAGGACTTGAAACAGCATTACTGGTGGAGGCGAATGAAGAGGGATATAGTTGATTATGTTTCTAGATGCCTCAACTGCCAGCAGGTGAAGTATGAGCATTAGTGTCTGGGTGGATTGATGCAGCAGATTGAGATTCCGGAGTCGAAATGGGAGCACATTACCATGGACTTTGTATCTGGACTTCCATGGACTGTTAGGAAATTTGATTCCATTTGGGTTATTGTGGATCGGCTGACCAAGTCCGCCCATTTCATACCAGTGAGCACTACCTATTCATCGGAGCGGCTGGCGGAGATCTATATCAGGGAGATAGTTCGGCTGCATGGTATTCCAGCTTCCATCATTTCAGATAGAGGCACTCAGTTCACTTCACGGTTCTGGAGAGCCGTACAGCAGGAGTTAGGTACTCGGGTGGAGCTGAGCACAGCGTTTCATCCCCAGACTGATGGTCAGTCCGAGCGCACTATTCGGATTTTGGAGGATATGCTCCGTGCGTGCGTGATTGAGTTTGGAGGTTCATGGGATCACTTCTTGCCGCTGGCGGAGTTTGCTTATAACAACAGCTACCAGTCTAGTATTCAGATGGCACCGTATGAGGCCCTATATGGTAGGAGGTGCAGGTCTCCCGTGGGTTGGTTCGAGCCGGGCGAGGCCAGGTTGCTAGGTACTGATATGGTTCAGGAGGCTATGGACAAGGTCAAGGTGATTCAGGACAGACTTCGTGCGGCCTAGTCTAGACAGAAGAGTTATGCGGACAAGAAGGTTCGCGATGTGGCTTTTATGGTTGGTGAGCGGGTTCTGTTTCGAGTCTCGCCCATGAAGGGCGTTATGAGGTTTGGGAAGAAAGGGAAGCTGAGTCCTAGATTTATTGGCCCTTTTGAGATTTTGAGGCGTGTTGGGGAGGTTGCTTATGAGTTGGCCTTACCTCCCAGCCTAGCCGGAGTTCACCCCGTATTTCATGTCTCTATGCTCCGGAGATACCATGGTGACCTGTCGCATGTGTTGGATTTCACTTCTGTTCAGCTAGACAAGGATCTGTCATATGTTGAGGAACCAGTAGCCATTCTGGACAGGCAGGTCAAGAAGCTAAGGTCAAAGAACATCGCTTCAGTAAAAGTTCAGTGGCGGGGTCAGCCGGTCGAGGAGGCGACTTGGGAGACCGAGCAGGATATGCACAGCCAGTACCCTCATCTTTTAACCACTCCAGGTATGTTTTCTATGCTCGTTCGACGACGAACAAATCTTTTAAGTGTGGGAAAATATAACGACCCGGCCGGTCGTTTTAGAAAAATTACGCCCCGATCACACATTTAACTGTTCCCCTAAGTTCATTTAGGCTATTATGGTTTGCCAGGAGGGTCGGTTCTGGAATTCGGAGTGTTTTGGGACACTTAGTCCCTAAATAGAAGCTTTATAATTGGAAACTGGCCCGTAGCCAAAACAGTGTTAAGACAACCTCGGAACGGAAATCTGATGGTTCCATTAGCTCCGTTAGGTGATTTCGGGGTTGGGAGCGCGTTCGGAAAGTATTTTGGAGGTTCGTAGCTCAATTAGGCTTGAAATGCCGAAGTTTGAAATTTTGGCGAATCCGAACGATAGGTGAGATTTTGATCCGGGGGTCGGAATGAAATTCCGACAATTTCTGTAGCTTCGTTATGTGATTTTGGATATGTCCGCAAATTTTCACATCATTCGGACGTTGTTTGTTTGGGTTTTTGATTGAATGTTAGTTTCGGAAGTTTTGAAGAAACATAGGCTTGAATCCGTGTGTAATTGGTGATTTTGATGTTTAGGATGGTGAGAACGCGAACGCGAAGGGTAAAATTTCAGTCAGAAAATATTAAAACCAGAACCGTCAACCCGCGACCCCCATACACAAAAACGCCATTTTTGAGCTCCAAGAGAGGAAATTGACGGGGAAACGCTAGGATATCATCGAAAAATCATCGGGGGTAAGTCTCTTGACCTTAATTCGTTAGTTTATCATGAAATCCTTGATTATTTTACTGAAAATGGAAGATTAAAGGTGGGTTTGAGCCCTATGCATAAAATTTAGGAAATCTTTGATTTGAATGGGCAAACGGAGCCCGATTTCGATAAATTTTATGCACAGACTCGTATTGAGATAAGGAACCCGAATATATAACTTTCGTGATTTTTCGATAAGCGTACCGAAAGTCAGGTTTTGGCAACTGTGAGCACATGATTATTGCACTAGGTAAATAAGTTCCAAAATTAAAAATATATATTTTTGAGTGTAATTGGATGCCTTGTTTGGAAAATTGGCTACATTTATTGTTCGAATAATTGGAAATTAGGAAAAAATCAAAATAGGTTAAGTACTTATATTGTTTGAATTAATTAGTTTAAAAGAAAAATCATCAAAAAATAGCTTTATTTAGCGGAAATTAAGGGAAAAATAGTAGAAAAATTGCCAAAATTATTAGATAATTAGTGTAAGTAGGAAATTAAGTATTTTTTAATAATACATAAAAGAAAAGAAAAATAAAATATACAAAAGAGGGTGTTTGAATAATTAAAAACCAGAAAATACAAAAAAATACATAGGAATAATAAAACGGGGCCAATTGAAATCCAATTATTTGACCTAGTGAATTAGCCCAAAAGAGGTGGCCCGTCTGATCCCAAAGATCATTTGATCTCAGCCGTTCATTTAACACCATCTAACAGCTGAGAATCAATCCGAATTTTAATTAATTAGTTAAGTGTGAGATCCAATCACAGCCGTCCATTTTGAAATGATCTAAGGGGTGGGAGTCTTTGGTCTTTTGAGTGATTAAGCGACGCTATTTAGTGATGCCTTGATCTAGCCGTTGATCTTCATCAATACAACGGCTCAGATCTCATTAGTTGCCCCGAGTATATAAAGCTTCGGTCTAAAGAAGAGACGGTCATTTTTGCACAAATCAAACCCTAGCCGCCTGAAAATCTCTCCCACCTTCTTCTTCTTCACCTTCATCCAAGCCAGTAACCCTAGCCGGCCATGGAGGCCACCACCTCCCACGGTGGTCTCCGGCCACCCCCTCACCCTTCTTCTCCTCCTTTCTTCATCTTTCTTCTTCTTCTCCGACCAAGCCTCAGAGAAACCCTAGAAACAGGCCCTCTCTTTAAACTCCGGCCACCGGAATCTACCACCGGTGACCACCAAACAATGAACCACCGTTCAAAACCAATGCCAATCAGACCGCCTTGGTCCGATCTACACCCCACCAACCTTCAAATCCTTCGAATCTACCCTGAACCCCTCGAATATCCCAAAAAGGGTCGCCGGAAACCTAACTCCGGCGACTCAAAACCAAACCCTTTTCAAGATCCACTCTTTTACCCTCCCAAACACCCCCACTGCAACACAAGAACCCCAAAGCATTCACCTTGAAGTCTAAAACAGGAAAAACAAAAAGAAAAATGAGAAAAAGAAATAAAAAAGAGGAAAAAAAGAACAAAGTCGGGGAAAATACTTGAAAAGGGAAATAAAAAAGGGGAAAGCTTGGGGGACAGACCCCGCTAAGCTAAGTGTCCCTTTCCTTTGTGTTTCATTTTTCTTTTGTTTGTTTCTTGGTTCTCTGTTTAATCTATGCTTTCTTGTTTTGCATGTTTTGTCTGTCTTTTTCTGTTTCTTGAACTTAGCTTGTTAGTTTTAGGGTTTTTCTTTGCTCCCTTTCTTGTTTCTGTTCATCTGCCCTATATCTCACAACTTATTCTTGTCTGTTTCTCTGATTACATGTGTTCATCTCCTATATCTTGCCGTATTTATTTGAGCATGTTAGTGCTAGGGTTTTTGTTCATCTTGCTGTGTTTGTTTTAATTTGGGTTCATCTGTCTTATCTATCTTTTCTTCTCCTTCAATGTTAAAAGATCTATCTTTTCTTTGTCTTTTGGTTTTTTGGCTTCTGATTTGTTCGTCTCTTCGCATGATTAGTCTCCTAGTCAGAGCTGTTCATCTTTTCTTTATGCTAAGTTTATCTAGTCTTTTTGGATTGCTATTCCAATCTGAAGAATTTGACTTGGATATCTTGTAAATGTTAGACCCTTTTTTTTTACCTTGTTGGTCTTTGACTCTTTCATGTTTTGGCTCTGATGAGTTTTGGACTCTCATCTTGTGATAGTTCACCTTCGACTAACCCCCAGTAGTTGAGCAATTCATCTCTTCTGGTCTTTTCACGTTTAGATACAGTGTTAGAGCAAAATGCTAGTTTCATATCTGAGTTGGTTCTACTTCAGCTTTCCATGTCTTCACTGTTTTCCTTTAGCATGATTTTAGGATTAGTCATTATATTCTCATATCTACTTAAGTCCTTCTCTGATTGTTCATGCTTTTGTGTGTGCTTGTGCCATGAACCTTAATGGTTTTTGAAGTTCTTCAATTGTCATATGATTTGAACTGATACTAACTAGGTCAAAATTGACATGAGTTCATACTTTATCACATGAAATTGGATAATGTGAGTTAATTAACAGAGATTCAACCATATCAATTGCCTTTTCTGAGTTTTGGTTGATTAATGCATCTTGTTTGATCTTATATGCCTTTGTATGCAATGCATGTTGAAAATGACTGAGTTTTACTAGTTCTTATTGAATGTGAGTATTTGATTAACACTGATTAAGCCTTAGGGGATTGGTTATAGGTGCTAGTGCTAGATCCCATGAAAATGGCTAGTTTTTAAATAGGTTTAAGACTGAAAATGAACAAACATTGGCTATTAGGTAATAATTGACCAAGAGAGTGGTCAATTTTTCAAAGTTGATCAACTCTACAAGGTCCAAACACACTAGTCCACCTCAAAAGGGGCTAGTTGTGAAAAACTGGTTAAGCTTGCAAATGTTGGCTTACCAAGACTCATTTGAGCCTTGAGTCTCAGGTGGCTAGGTCTGCAAAGACCTTATGCCCAGCCTGTTGACCAGTTAAAAGGCTAGAATATGCAAAAATGGGCTAAGTGTGCAATACCAGACTTGCCCAGGCTCTTTTTTGAGCCCTGAACCTCAAGTGGCCAAGCCTGCAAAAACTTTGGGCACAATTGTGTTCAGTAAATGGGTTTAACCACCCAAGCCAAGTCTCAACTATAGACTGGCTAAATTTTAAATAGTTTAAATACATTAATAAAGCAACCTAGTCCTGCAATTAGTTTTAAAAGGAATTAAATAGGTTAATTAACTAAAAATGAAACAAAATAGGCTAAGTTTTAAATGATAGAAACTGGTCAGTCCTTAAATGCCAATGCAAGGACTGGCCATAGGATAAATAAGGCCCAAAAGCTGGATTCCAGACCTTGGTAGGTCGGGTAAAACAACATTTTCATTAAGGGCATAAAGGGAAACCAAAAAGGTAAATTGGTAAATAGTTTGAAACATATGGGATTAAGGAAGTCATTTGTACCCCTGATTTCAGCAATTTTGCAGAGGTTTAAAGGTATAATGGTCTCCCTAAAAGCGCAAATCTGTAAAAATCTTTAACCCCTAAGGATACATTGGTAAAAGGCCCCAAAAGGGAATCTTTAGAACCTTCCAGCACATGCTGGAAGGGTTTTGATAACAGAAATGTGGGCTTAAGTGTAAGTTTGGTAATTTTAAGAGGGGAGAAGTGGGATTTAATCCCATACTTTCTCCCCAAGTCATCAGCCCATTCCCTTCCTATAAATACCCCCTAAAAAGAGTGAATTTGGGGCTGGCTTTTGAAGAAAAGTTCAGAGAAATATTAGTAATTTAGCAATAGACTTTTTTCCTGCATTTTTGAGTGAGAACTTAGGGATATTCTTCTGGTCTTTTGGGTTCTTTGCTCGAGTGTTTGCCTGGATTTCTACTTGCTTTTGCTGTGGTTTTCCTGTTCATGGATATTCAACCTCACTGCTGCATTGGCCTGTTCGAGTTATTGTTGTTGCTTATTTACTTGAATCCCTTTAGACTCATTGATCTATTTTTGCTGATTCAGGTACTCCTCTGTTCGACTAGAAGCTGTATCAATGATTTGCTGAAATAAAAAATGAAGTCCAGTTCAATTTTCATGTTGGTATATACTGTGTAGTTTAGTAGCTTAGTATAAGTTTAGATTTGTAGTTTATTTGTGTTATAGTAGGTAGTAGTAGAGAAACAAAGACCAAAAAACCTTGTAATAGCTAATGATATAGCAGTAGTATAGTCGTAGTATTATATCACGCCTAGTTTAAATAGGCAAACCCTAAAATACAAGTAAACGAATCATGATGTCAAATCGCTAATCACTATCGCTTCACAGATAAATTCGTAAATCATCATCATTTGGCTAATGCCATAGATTCACACTTAAGCATGGAATAAAAACATTAAACCGGTTAGTGATTCATAATCTGATAATGAGCTAAGCTGCAGTAAAATCAATAGTCTAATTGTTCTAAAGCCTTCTAGCCACTTGAACATAGGTAACTGGGTTGTTTGATTGAGTAATTAAGTCATGTAATCACTGATCATATAGCTAACTTATTTAGAAATCAAGGCTCAGATCCGAGCAAGTTTAACAGGGAAAATAATCAGACGATGAAAGCAACTTGATTAAAATCAGATTCGTGAGGTTAATAGGTTTAGTTCATAATGCAACCAGTGATATAGTTGTGCCTCTGTGAAATAACTCGTTTAGCTTTCCTAGATACTGTAAATAGTTAGTTGAATCATTTTTTTTCTTTGATCAAAACTCATAGATAATTAAGCTGTGTTCTTAGATTTTTTAAATAACAAGCAATTAGACTTTAGCGTAAACTCTTAGTTATGAATTGGCAGTAAAGACAGCCTGTTAAGTTCTCAAGTATAATAGATGGTTGATTCAGAATTAGTGATTCATGTATTGATTTCCTTTGATAATAAATAAAAGTGCAATTTTAATTCTAGATGTGTATCTTTGTGTATTTACTTCTGTTGTTATTGTTCCTGTTTAGTTTGGGCCCAATATGCGTCATGGGCCTGAACCATCGTGTAAAGCCAACTAGGCCTTTGAGAAAGAGCTTAAGAATGGCCTGGGTCTTTGAGACCCGGGCAGATCAGACGCCCAATTAAGTGAGAAAATAATAGTCCATGCCCAATGAAGAAAATGAAAAATGGCCTGGGCTTGATACTGAAATGCTGAATAGATTAAGGAAAAAACATATATAGAAAATATAGTTGAACAAATAGGATTGGACTTTTAATAAGTAATGGGGACGAGCCTCACACGATATTAAACAGCGGGGCCCCCCTCTTAGTAATAAGATAACAACAATTAGATCCGGAAAGACTATTAGCAAATTCCATAGTCTTACCCAAAATAATTCAAAGCCGATAGACCATTTAGGGCGCGAATTAATATACTTTCCTATGAACGAGTGTGCACCTGGTGCAACTCAAATCTTAAATCCCGACAAAGCTGAAATATACCAAAAGTCACAGGCGTACTGGTTGTAGTGTGATTCGAGGCGTGTTTTCGCGATGTAGAAATTCTATAAAATATTAAAGTAAAAGCACATACATATTGTTGAAATCTGTAATAAGACAAACAAAAGTCAAGAACGATGATTGAGCGACTGTGCTAAAACCACGGAACCCGGGAATGCCTAACACCTTCTCCCAGGTTAACAGAGTCCCTTATCCAGATCTTTGTTTCGCGGACATTACTAAAAAGAGTCAACTTCCTCAGATTCGAGATTAACCGGTGACTTGGGACACCATTATTTTCCCAAGTGACAACTCTGATAATTTAAAACAAAATCCCGAACCGATTGTCCTTTAAGTGGAAAAACTACTTCCTCTATGCTATTATATCTGTCTCGGGTATTTGAACATCGAGGTATACCCTATAAGCACATTATGTTTTTTTGGGGTAGTAAAAAGGGAGGTGTGACAGCTCTAGCGACTCTGCTGGGGAATCCAACCCCAAACTTCGGTTTCAGGGTTTAAGAACTCGAGCTCCTTAGAATTGTCGTTCTTGATATTATTTGATTTCGCTATATGATTTGAACAACATGATATGTGCTTTATCGCTTTGATGCTACGTGGATTGTATATAAACATTATGCCGAAAACCCTTCTCTTCTTCACCCCCGGGGATGTGCTTACTGGTTGAGACTCCCCTTTCTGTTAAGTTACCTAATAATTATGAAAAATAGAGGCCGGATAAGTTACAAAGTCGATTGACTCCGCGAGTCACCGGTACGTAGCCCCCTCCTCAATTCGAGTTGTCCGCTCGGGTACACGGTCTAGCATTCTATGAAACTATAAGATGTTGAAAATAGGTCTAGGACGATTATTTGCATCATATCTGACTTAGGGGACTCAACACGGGGGTTGGGTCCGTCTAGGACAGGTGACCCGATATTTGAAAAAGACCGAGCATATTATGTGTTGCATTTTATTGTCCTTGATCGTTATGCGGACCGGCAAAATTCCCGAGGATAGAAAAATATTGAAAAGAAAAAGAGAGAGAAATAAGAACTAGTGAAAATGGGCATCCGGCAAATCCGAAAATTCAAAAAAAATATGGTTTTATTGTTGAAATAATTGGTCAACTAATCTGATCGAACTACGCAGGTTTGATTCTTGCCATTAGGTGGGATACGTAGGCAACCCTTGAATGGGTCCAACCACACCATTTAGAAAAAGACCAAAAAAGATTTTTCTTTTCAAATAATAGGAGTGATTGCTATTTTTGGAAACGGCCGAATGTTCCGAAAGGACGCCGGAAGGCCGTTTTGGCAAAAATGGCCACTTCGAGAGTCATGTCTCTTTCAAAAAATGAAAATTTGCATTGAAAAACATTTTTTCTCTTTTCTAAATAAAATTGCCTTAATAAATGTGCAGGATGAGCACAATATTGAATGAACCATTCTCCGTAATGAATAAAATCCCTTTGGAGCTGAGACTATGGTGGCACGACATGGAAATAGAACGTCAAAACTGGATCAAAGGTTACTTGAAAGATCTCACGGGGTTATTGGACATAATCCCCCGGGGTGACATAATTAGAGCACTAGTCACGTATTGGGATCCTGCACACAATGTACTACATCTTCCGGATTTTGATCTCACTCCTACTCTGGAGGAGATTGCTTTCTATATATGGAAGAATGATGTCCCCCTGAAAGGAAAATACCCGGTATCTCCGAGAGCAGTAACGGTGCATCACTTTTTGGATTCTTTGAAAATTGCTAGGAATGTCCACAATGAGGATTTAGCCGACGGATTTTGCTCCCTAAACTTCATCTATAGTAGGTACTGACATGTCGGGGGTTTCAATGACTCCACGAACAAGTTATGTAGCAAGTCCAACCGAGCAAAGTGGGAGGGGCATCGACGATTTGCTTTCTTAGTGGCATTTCTCAGAGTTATCATATTTCCGAGAAAAGATGGGCACATCAGTATAAAGGTTGCCGGGGTAGCAAGCACTTTGGTAGTACAAGACAATTGTACTTTAGCTCCAATGATTTTAGCTGACATCTACTGTGCCTTGACTGCATGCAAAGCTGGAACCAACTTCTTTGAGGGATGCAATTTGATTTTGTAGATTTGGTTGATTGAACATCTATGCCATCATCCTTCGTTCTCAAGTTATGGTCCGACTGGAAGAACATGTCTTGAAGAATTTTACACGAGAACAAAAGAAGTCAAATTGCCAGAGGGAGTAAAGGATTGGATTTCGCATCTTCGATCATTGACCAATGGTCAGATGGATTGGACATATGATTGGCTACCTCTTGACGAGGTAATTTATATGCCGACAGAAGGGTCACACTTTTTGATCATGGGTTTAAAAAGCATCCAACCTTACGCCCCCTACAGGGCCCTGCGACAGCTTGGTAGATGTCAAGTTATACCAAAGGACGGGGACCTCAGTTCACAAGTGATAGAGATTAGTCCGGATGGGCAATTCCCGAAAGCAAAGGTCCGTCAAATTTGGAATGAATGTCAGAACTTGAAGGTAGATACTTGTGTGCAGAACAGAGCTCGAGATGAAGTGTCGTCCGGATATTTCGCATAGTATCGACGGGGTATTGAGCACGATCGGCCTTCGAAGAGACCTCACTTGCAAGATCTGGTGGAGCAATCTAAAGAAAAAAGGAATTGGGCGGCCAATGAGAATGAATATAAGGCCAAGATCAGCTCGCTGGAAAACCAGTTAAGAGACCTCCAATTTGAAAGCGGTTTGCAGGCAGCATCCGACGAGGAAGAGAAAAAGCAGCTGAAGAAAGAAAACGAAATGTTAAAGGCTCGGGTTGCTCAGATGAAAATTGCATCTGAGACCCCTATTCGCTTAGCCCGGGATGAGAAATTGATTGAGAATCTTCGGCACAAGGTGAATGACTACAGCTTCGACTTAGACAAAGCAGAAAAGGAATTAGTCAGGGCTCGGAAGAAAATAACCAGAGATGCCGAGGAAAGAGCCAAGTTGGTTCAGCAGCTACAGGATAAGCATGAGTTTGAGGTAGCTCGACTAAGAAAGAAAATTGTTACAGCCACTGTTATAAGTAACAAGATCATCAAGGATCTCGAAGATGAAAGAGAACATTGTTACACAACTATGGCTCGATTAGAGTTGGAGCTGCAGCAAATACAGAAGGATAACCAACATACTTTAGATGCTTGCACTGAACAGATCAGCTGATTGCTTCAAGAAAAAGGGGTTATTCGAGATAAAATTGTTCGTATTGCTCAGTACATCACCTGGAAGAGCCAGCTATGTGAAGATATGTCTCGAGGAAGCTTTGTGTCAGCGGTGAAGTTCTTTGTGCAGCAAGTCATGTCTGACCTGGATATGCTCCAAAAGGGACTAGCATATAGGCCCGCGGCAAGACCGAACGATGTCTCGCGGGCACTAGGAGCATTGATGTATTCTTAGGGCATGCATTCTGTATTTACGTTTCTTTGCATTAGCATTACAACGTCATCTTGTAAATCAATGTTTTTGAGTTATCAATGAAAATCAAGAGTTGTTGTCAATCTTTTTTCTTTATGTTAATTCTTTAATTACGATAGGCAAATAAATAGGAACGCAAATTAATAAGGAAATAAGGGAAGAGAAAATAGAGAAAGAAAAGGAAAAAAAAAGATGATAGGTTCAAATAAGCGAAGGACGGGATGATGCATGACGATCCAAGGAAAATGTGTTTATTCTAAATCGTTGCATCTTATCTCTTCATGTGCTAACCACTAATGGATGTTGCTGTTTCTGAGATTCAGATTCTGGTTGGCAACTGGTATTCTGGCTACTCACCCCTACAACACAAGATATAAGAAAATGACAAAGGCTGTGTCGCAAGATATTGAAGCAACAGTCATGGATCCCGTCCAGGAGGAGGAAATTGTGGACGTGGCGGGGATGAAGGAAGAGATGTACAAACTAAAACAGCAGATGTCCGAGATATACCAGGCTTGGTCAAGGGGTCAACCCTTGCCAACTTATCCTGTTAATCCCACATACATCCCTCCAACTAATCCCAACCTTGAGCCATCCACGATGAATTCATCCTCTGCATATCCTGACTATCACCACTACTATGCTTCCACCTCCCAGGTGCCACCACCTCTGTTAAAACAAGCACCACCCCAGCCACCCCAGCCACCCCAGGTTGCTTCGGTATATGTGGCACCTTCACCTGCCACCTTACACAAATCATCTAGTGAACCATTGTTCCATGTACAAGACACCCACTACTACCCAACCGAGCCGACCTTCCGACAGCATGAATCTCACACTCCGTTGATGGAGATGATTGAAGAGAAACCTGTTAAGAATGCAGAGCAGGAGGAGATGGCCAGGAAAATGAAGAGTTTGGAAAACGCCTTTTGTAACATGCAAGGGTTAGGGGGACAGGTAAGTGTGGCGTACAAGGATCTGCGTTTGTTTCTAGAAGTGCAACTTCCTCTCGGATTTAAGTTGCCAAAGTTTGATATGTACAGTGGACATGGATACACGGTGGCCCATCTTAGAGGATATTGCAGTAAAATACGGGGCGCAGGGGGCAGGGATGAGCTTTTGATGGCATATTTCAGCCAAAGTTTGATTGGTTCCGCTTTGGAATGGTACACGCGCCAAGATCACACCAGATGGTTTATCTGGGATGATCTTGTGCAGGCATTCGCGAACCATTTTCAGTACAATCTGGAAATCATACCGGATAGATTGTCACTCACGAAGATGGAGAAAAAACCTGGTGAAAGCTTTAGAGAGTATGATTTTAGGTGGAGAGAACAGGCGGCGAGGGTGGATCCGCCGATGAAGGAGAGTGAAATGATGGATTGTTTCTTGCAGGCTTTGGAGCCTACCTATTATGTACACCTAGTGTCAGCTATTGGGAATAGTTTTAATTAGGTTGTGAAGATGGGAAGTTTTGTGGAAGAAGGTTTAAAAACTAACAAGATTATGAGTTTTTTAGCAATCAAGGCCACAAATCAGGCCACTTAGACTGGGAGTGGAGGAACCATTGGGAAGAAAAAGAAAGAAGAAGTGTCAGTTGTGGAGGGCAAGCCTTGGAGCCGCAGCCAATACCATTACCCGCCACGACCATATCAGCCATACCCACCAACCCCGTACAACCCACCAACCACATATAACCCACCAACCACATTTAGCCCACCGCCACCATACTACCCACCAACTACCCCGCACTACCACAATCCATAAGCCCAAACTTATCCACCACCACCACAGGTATGGCGAGCCCAAGCCCCGCAGAATGTTTACCACACACAAAATACATATCCTTCTTCTAGAGTTTCAGAAACACAAACAAACCCAACTTCAGGCCCGACCCGGAGATGAGGAATAGGAATCAGGCGAAGAAAACATTCACCCCGTTGGGGGAGTCCTATACTAGCCTCTATCACAGATTGAAGGAATTGGGAATGTTGAGCCCAATCGAGTCTAAGCTTCCGAATCCACCTCCAAAGAACATCGATCAGTTGGTCAGGTGCGAGTATTGCTAAGGGGTACCAGGACACGATGTGAGCACGTGATTTTTGCCCTAAATGAGAATTACTCCCAAAATTCAAAAAAAAATAGTTTTGTGTTGTTTGCAATATTTGTGGATTTTGTGTTATTCTTCTTATTGTTTGCATTTGTGTGTACATGATTATTTGTTTAAATAAATAAAAAAAATAATTAAATAATACAAAAATAGGTGTTGTAGGCGTGTAGGAACTAAGTTGAGTTCATAGGAATTAAGTAACCGTAAAACGGTTAAAACAGAAAATTACAAAAATGTGCATTTTTGTGTTCTTTGTCAATTGGTTGATTTTATTTTTTTTGAGTATTAAACTAACAGGCATGTATTTAATTTATTTTTTCAAATTTTTTTTTTTTTTTTATTTAGAATGGATGTTATTTAGAGATGGCTAGGGAAGGAAATAGAACAAAGGGCTAATTTTGTAAAGAATTTGGGCCCAAAATAGAGCTGTCTCGCCCAGTCCAATTAAACCCATTTGGTTTTGCCTCTAAGTGATCTAGACCGTCGGTTGTCATGATCCAATGGATCATAATTAAAGCCTAATTTTCAGATACCCAAACCCTTAATCTCATTTTCATTTTTTCTCTTTTGCCAAAACCCGTTTGTCTCCCACAGAGACAAAACCAAGCAGTCGTCGCTAACCCAACACCTCTCATCTTCTCCAATGGCCACGACCATCTCCACGTGACCTTCGTCTCCAACCTCAGCCGCCAGTCAGCCACCCTCACACAACCTTATCATTGCTGCCAGTACTGAAAACCGCCGGAACCAGCACCCCAAATAACCAAAACTCGAGAACTAATACCATAGTCGCGCAGCCACCGAACCCTTTTTCTTTTCTTTTTCTTCTTCTGATATATGATTTCGAATCAAGGAATTTGATGGAATTCGTTTGAGGTTTTGTTCAGATTTTCGTCCAAGTTTGAGTTTTCGATTCCGTTTGTGTTCTTTCGACGGGTTTCGTATTTCAACAAATATTTTTCATTTCAAGTGTATCGCCAAGTCTTTTTCAGCCTTTAATTGTCTCAAACAATTTTAATCGGAGCAAATTTCTGACAAATTGATGCTCAAGGTCGCTGATGAATACGAGGTTAATATTTTCTTTTAGTTGCAATCGTGCTAATTTGGTGTTAATTTCTGTTCATAGATTGTGCATATGATGAATATTGTGTTGAATTCCAATCTACTACTGCGCCTTTTGTATTTGCATTACGATCTAGTGCTAATGTTTGTTTCTTTGCGTTGTCGTTCTGTTTTGAATCTTATGGGGGTGTTATAAAGAAAGCACAAACTAGTTTGTTTAAGTTGTGACTATTGGAATCAATTAGTTTTGTGTTTTTGGCATTTGATACACGACCAATGTATGGTTTCGTTTGTTCTGAATATCGATATTGTTGGCCATCTTATATTGAATAACATGTATGATATTGGCATTTATTGTAACTGCTTGGTTGGTTCGTTTGGTTTGCTATTTCTGCTCGATAGCACTACTTTTGTCAGTTGAAGTTTTTTACCGAACATTAAATCTGTTGATTATCCTATTGTTGTTGAAAGAAACTTGCTTAATAGGTTCTTCTTTGATGTGCTCTTGCCTAGTTGAGTTTTATTCCATTGGGATTATTCTCTGTTACATGCTTCAATTACTTCTAGGATTCAATCTTATAATCTTCAATTTGATTGGTATGGTTTCTGAGCAGTCAATTGATTGAGTTTGAGTTAGAATAAGTCATAACCTTTTGATTTTATAGACTTGAACCCGTGTGTTGAATTAGCCTAAGAATTGTTTGAAAAAAAAGTGTATCTCACCTACTTGAGAAGTTGCTAGCACATGGTAGGACCAATTAAAAGAGTTGTTTAATCAAAAGTAGATTAATAGTGCAGATAACACCCTGTCTAATACCTTTAAAGGCTGGAAATCAAAATATCATGGGAGAAATCAATTTTTTTTATGTTGTTAAGTGTTTTTAAGAGCTGGAAAATCAGAAGTAGCATGGGTTTAAAGGGATTTTGAAATAAAAAAAAGGGGAGGGCTGCCAATATACTCTTAAAAAATGGGCTGCCAACATTAGTTTTAAATTGCTTGGAGTACTTTTAAGAGAGAAAAAGCAAAAGAGTGAGGGAAGAATGATGAAAAAAGATTAAGGGGTTCACATGGGTTAAGGGAATAACATGTTGGAAAGCTGAAACACTTTTTAAAAAGGGACCTGTCTTGGTCTATAAAATGAGGGGATACAATTCTGAAAAAAAAAAACCTGAAAAACACACATACAAAGGAGACAGACTAATTTCAGAAGAGGGGGGAGAATAGAGAGAGACACAAGAGATAGTCCAAAGAAAAAAAACATATAAGAGTTAGAGGAGATACATACGGAGAGATAGGGAGAGGTATTCTGAAAGAGAGAACTGAAAGAGAGAGTTTAAGAGGAATCTGAAAAATAGAATAGCTAAGTCTATCGAGCATCTGTAGTTCTATCTAAGTCTAATAGCTAGTTTGCTCACATAAATCCATAGCTCGATTTCAATGAAGTTCTGTTAAGGTTTAAGACATCAATTCAAAGCTAAATTGGTTGTTGGTTGAAATGTCCTGATTGCATATTGGTTTTATAGAAGGTTTGGTTCAATCCCAAGCTCAATCAAGTTTATGTGAGTTGTTAGAGCTTGGGTATTCTGGTTTCGTTTGGTTTTCAAATTTGATTGGATTCACTGTGATTGTGGGCTGTGGTTTGCTGTTATTGTTGTTGTTTGTTAGGTGTTGAGGATTACTATTGATTTTGCCTCCATTCTTCTCGATTTTCAATTTCCAGGTACACATTTGTAATGTCAAGCTATTGGAAATAATTGAAGTGTTGATCCTTTCTCCTATTAGTCTCTTTTAATTTTGTTGTTTTTTTTTGGTTTGCAAATTCTTGTCAATTTAAGAAATCTGTTCTGAAGTTTGTGCTAAAGATTGTCCTATTTTGTGTTTCTATTTGGACTGTTCCTGGAGTGTTATCAGCTATAATGATGGCTTTTAAGCTACTGCATTCAACTATAGTATAGTTTGTGTTTAGGCTATTTGAAGTGTAATTAAAGAGGTTATTGGTTTAAAGTGAAGGTTGTGTTTTGTTATGAACGAATGGTTGATGCAATTTTGAACTTAAGATGACATATTCATGCTTAGTTTGATTCATAGTTATTCCACGCTTCTTTATGGGTTAAACTTCGATACTCAGTTGTTTGTTTAAAATTAATAGCATCTTTGCTCTTTGGCCATGAAAGGCAGTGAAGCAAATTTCTTTGATTAAAAAACTAAAGTATAATTTAAAGGTGAAAATGATGTGAACATGGGCGAAGCAAAAGTTTCTGGTTTTTGTCCAAGAGAAGAAGAGTTTTTAAGTTGTTAAATTGTATTCAGAAATTACAAGTAGTTACTGTAAAATCGTTACTTTATATTCAAGCAGATATGTCAACTGTTGATTAAGAAATGACAAATCTCGTGGCCTCCTTTTTATTATAAATTGATCCATGAACCCGTTAAATATAGACTTGCCTTAAAGGCTTCAAGGCATAGTTTAAAATATCAATAAATTAGGACCTTTGTTTATTATTAGAGACAAATTAAATAGAAAATTATAGTAACATTAGGATTGACCTTAATAAATGATAATGAGATGAGCCTTGCCAAACAAAAATATACAATTGCGGGACCCTCAAATAAATTGCTATAAAATATTTACTCGGAAGGACCGTTTAGTAAATTTCACGGTCTTTCCCATATTTAATAAAGACGATAGACTCTTTAGGCGCGATTTGTAAATAATATACATTCTCAAAATACGGGTGCGCATTTATGTGACCCAAATCTTACTCTCGGCGAAACTGAAATACATAAAAGTCACAGGCGTACTGGTTGCGGTGTGACTCAAAATGTGTTTTCGTGACGTCGCAATTCTTCTAAAAAGCGGAACATTAAAAGCACATAATTGAAATATATAAAAAAATCAGATAAAAACAAAAATTGCAGTTGAGCGACCGTGCTAAAATCACGGAATCCGGGAGTGCCTACCACTTTTTCCCGGGTTAACAGAATTCCTTATCCAGGTTTCTAGTTTCGCAGACTGTAATACAGAGTCATAAATTTCCTCAGTTCGGGATTAAACCGGTGACTTGGGACACCATTATTTTCCCAAGTGGCGACTCTGAATAATTAAATAAATTGATCCCGTTCCGACTGTCCTTTAAGTGGAAAAACTCCTTCCCTGATTATTATTATATCTCTTTCCCGGGATGTAGTAATAAACAGCGGCACATTTACGATGTGTATGAAAAAAGGAGGTGTGACACACGACACTGAGAAATGTTGGCATTTGAAGAACGCTATTCAAGAATTCATTGATAGCCGGAGGATTGAAGTGCAGGCTCCGGAGGCCACGAACATTACACAGAACCCACTGCCAGCTCACCATGAAGCACATATGATAGAATTGGCACAAGAGGAGAGCAGCCGGAAGCCATCCCAGTCTGTTATGATGATCAAGGTGAATAGTAAAACGGAGAAGGAAGTTGAGAAAGGAAACGTGATTGCTGAAGAACCAGTAAAAAGGCAAACAGTGGTGGAAACTTTGAAGGTTGTGGTACCAGGTGTGAAACCAATATTAACAGTGAAAGGCGCGAGCGTGGAACCGGTGATTATAAGACCAGTGGTACAGATGTCGGTGGTAGATACAAAGACTGTACCTTGGAACCACAACAAGGTGGCAGTAATTTACAAAGGCAAAGAAGTGTCTGGAGAAATCAATGAGACGCACGGTCTAACTCGATCCAGGAGGTGTTTTGCCCCGGAAGAGTTAAGGAAAATGAAGGTAGTGAAAGAGAGTCAGTTGAAGAAGCCTGTGTCCGAAGAAGAGGCGGAAGAGTTCCTCAAGAAGATAAAATCATAGGATTACCTCATAGTGGAATAGTTGAGGAAAACACCCGCACAAATCTCTTTGCTCTCGTTGTTGATCCATTCGGAAGAACACAGAAAAGCTCTAATGAAGATATTGAACAAGGCGCATGTCCCCGAGAAGATCTCGGTTTGTCATCTCGAAAAGATTACCAACAAGATCTTTGAATCCAATAAGATTACATTCTCAGACAGTGAATTGCCCGTTGAGGGAACTGAGCATAATAGGGCATTTTATCTCACAGTGAAGAGCGAGGAGTCAGTGGTTACCAGAGTGCTGATAGATAATGGCTCAAGTGCAAACATTTGCCCGCTGTCAACTCTTGGGAAACTAAGTATCAGCCCCGACAGAATTCGGAGAAACAGTATAAATGTGAGAGGATTTGATGGTGGAAGTAAGAACACTTTGGGGGACATCGTCTTGGAGGTGACCATCGGGCTGTGGATTTTACAATGGAATTTCAGGTATTGGACATTGTTGTATCTTACAATCTATTGCTGGGCCGACCATGGATCCACGCAGCCAAAGCCGTGCCGTCATCCTTGCACCAAATGGTCAAGTTTGAATAGGAGCAACAAGAAGTCGTAGTGCATGGAGAGGAAAATACCTGCAATGTCGTAATGCCATTTGATGATGCTGATGGAGACAAAGGTCCTTGGATATACCAGATAACGGATACCATAACAGTGAACAAAATTGCTGAGGGTGAGAAACTGCCAATCCCTACGGTAGCACCTGCTGCTGTGATGGTGGCCCGGGAAATGCTCAAAAATGGGTTTGCACCAAGAAAAGGGCTAGGGAAAGCTTTGCAAGGAATCACCCAACCAGTTCAACTGCCAGTGAACAAAGACACTTTCGGCTTGGGGTTCAAACCCACCTACGCCGACATCCAAAAAGCCCACAAAACCAAAAAGAAGAACTGGACATTGCCTAAACCCATCCCCAAACTATCCGACACATTTGCCAAGTCTGGTACTGAACATCTGACATCTGCTGCATCAAGGTACATTGAGACCCGACCCGATGAAGAGCTCTTGATAAGGTTTGAGAAAATATTTGGGGATGTGAACATGGTTGAAATGGGAGAAGGTACTAGCAGGATGGACGTGCAATTTGTGGGATCTGGTGTTATGCTCAACAACTGGGAAGCCACTCCTTTCCCGATCAGGAAGGAGTCTTGGTAGTTAGCTCTTGAAAATTCATCATCATTTCCCTGGAAAAGAAATTGTTACTTTTTGTAGTCCCCCCACCCCCCATGAAAAAATCAAAATGTATCCAAAACTTTGTTCATCTTTTTAATATCATCGAAATGCAGTTTTCTTCTTTCTTCATTTTTTGCCTTATTTTTATCTTTTCTTATGTACAGTTCCATATGTGCTGATTCTGATGACATGTCATGCATGAAGGATTCTCGACCCAGTTTTGACAATTACATTATCATACAAGAAATTGAGGAGGATAATGAGATAGAATGTGAGGATGAGGAAGCCCTGGAGGAAATAAGTAAGGACATGAACCAATATGAGGAAAAACCCAAATCGAACTTGAGTGAGACAGAATCCATCAATTTGGGAAGCGAAGATAATGTCCGGGAAACAAAAATCAGTGTTCATTTGGAAACACCCCTGAGGGAAGAATTGATAAGGTTGTTGTATGAATTCAAGGACATCTTTGCTTGGTCCTATGATAACATGCCTGGACTTAGTACTGACCTGGTGGTACACAAGTTGCCTATATATCCTGAATGCCGGCCAGTGAAGCAAAAGTTGCGAAAATTCAAAACGGACATCAGCGTAAAGATGAAAGAAGAGGTGAATAATTAGTTTGTGGTGAAGGTCATACGAGTCACCAAATACCCCACCTGGTTGGCGAACGTTGTGCCGGTTCCAAAGAAAGATGGAAAAACCAGAGTGTGTGTGGACTATGGAGACCTCAACAAAGCCAGTCCAAAGGATGATTTTCCATTGCCAAACATCCACATATTGATCGATAATTGCGCCAAGCATGAGATCGGTTCATTTGTAGATTGTTACGCTGGTTATCACCAGATCCTGATGGACGAAGAAGACGCGGAGAAAAATGCTTTCATTACACCTTTGGGAACGTATTGCTACAAAGTGATGCTGTTTGGATTGAAGAATGCCGGAGCAACTTACATGAGGGCAATGACCACGATGTTTCATGATATGATGCACCGAGAAATTGAAGTGTATGTGGACGATGTCATCAAAAAATCCAAAAAGCAACATGATCATGTGAGGTATTTGAGAAAGTTTTTCCAAAGACTCCGGAGGTAAAATCTTAAACTCAATCCTGTGAAGTGCGCCTTCAGAGTACCTTCAGGGAAGCTGTTGGGGTTCATAGTGAGTCGGCGGGGTATTGAACTAGATCCATCAAAGATCAAATCCATCCAGAGTCTACCTCCGCCGAAGAACAAGAAAGAAGTAATGAGCTTATTGGGAAGGTTGAATTACATTAGCCGGTTTATCGCTCAGTTGACATCAACATGTGAACCGATCTTCAAGTTGTTAAATAAAGATGCAGCAGTGAAATGGACCGATGAATGTCAGGAAGCCTTCGATAAAATCAAGGAATATTTAGCCAATCATCCAGTTCTAGTTCCTCCAGAGCCGGGGCGACCTTTGATTTTGTATCTGACAGTGCTTGACAACTCCTTTGGTTGTGCTAGGACAACACGATAAGACGAGCAAGAAAGATCAAGCTATATATTACCTTAATAAGAAGTTCACTTACGAGGTGAAATATACTCAGCTAGAAATAACTTGTCGTGCATTGACTTGGGTGGCTCAGAAACTAAAGCATTACTTGTCATCATATACCACGTACCTGATATCACGGTTGGATCCTCTGAAATACATATTCCAGAAGCCCATGCCTACAGGAAGACTTGCTAAATGGCAGATTCTGCTCACAGAATTTGACATTATTTATGTAACTCGTACGGCGATAAAGACACAGGCAGTTGCGGACCACTTAGCGGAGAATCCCGTGGATGATGTATATGAGCCATTAAAGACATATTTTCTGGATGAGGAGGCAATGAATGTCCAAGAAATAGAATAGGATAAGAATCCAGGATGGAAGATGTACTTCGACGGAGCCGTTAACAGTAAGGGAGTTGGTATAGGAGCAGTACTCATTTCAGAAACGGGTCAACACTATCCCGTCACAGCTCAGCTTCGATTTTTCTGTACCAACAATATGGCCGAATATGAGGCATGTATCTTGGGATTAAGGATGCAAATAGACATGGGTATTCAAGAGATTTTGGTCATGGGTGACTCGGATCTCTTAATACACCAAATCCAGGGAGTGGGAAATAAGGGGTTTGAAATTGATACCTTACCGGCATTATTTGCATGAGTTGTCTCAAAGATTCCAGTTCATAGAATTCAAACATATCCCAAGAATGCACAACGAGGTTGCAGATGCTTTGGCCACACTGTCCTCTATGCTGCATCATCCGGACAAAACTTATATAGATCCACTCCAAATCCAGGTGCGTGATCAGAATGCTTACTGCTTTGCTATGGAAAGAGAATTGGATGGAGAACCGTGGTATCATGACATCAGGGAATACTTGAAGGCTGGCAAATACCCGGAGCAGGCCTCTAAAGGTCAGAAAAGAGCTATCAGACGCTTGGATAATGGTTTTTTCCTCAGTGGAGGAATTATATATAAGAGAACACCGGACTTGGGATTGTTGAGGTGTGTGGATGCACAACAGGTTGATGAGATTATGATTGAAGTACATGCTGGATCCTGTGGACCCCATATGAGCGGGTATGTCCTGGCAAAGAAGATTCTGAGAGCCGGGTATTATTGGCTCACCATGGAGTGTGATTGTATCAGGTACGTGAGGAAATGTCACCAATGCCAAGTACATGGAGATCTAATTAACTCTCCGCCTTATGAATTGCATACGATGTCTGTGCCCTGGCCATTTGTCGCCTGGGACATGGATGTTATTGGACCGATAGAGCCAGCAGCTTCCAATTGGCATAGATTCATTTTGGTTGTGATTGATTACTTCACCAAGTGGGTGGAGGCGAAGACATTCAAGGCAGTGACAAAGGAAGCAGTGGTGGACTTTGTGCATGAAAATATCATATGCCGGTTCGGAATTCCCAAGGTGATTATCACAGATAATGGAGCCAATCTAAACAGTCACCTCATGGTGGAAGTTTGCCAGAGATTTAAGATCATACATCGCAACTCCACACCTTATAGGCCAAAGGCGAATGGGGCAGTAGAAGCGGCAAATAAGAATATCAAGAAGATTCTCAGGAAAATGGTGGAGGAATCCAGGCAATGGCATGAAAAATTACCATTTGCTCTTATGGGGTATCGCACAACAGTGCGCACTTCTATTTGCACCACACCTTATTCATTGGTATATGGGACGGAGCCTATTATACCCGCAGAAATAGAGATACCGTCATTGCGAATCATAGTTGAAGCTAGAATAGATGACGAAGAATGGGTAAAAGCCCGGCTGGAACAACTGAGTCTGATTGATGAAAAGAGGTTGGCCGCGGTTTGCCACGGGCAATTGTACCAACAGAGAATGGCCAAAGCATACAATAAGAAGGTGCGTCCTCGGAAGTTTGAAGTTGGACAACTCGTATTAAGGCGTATCTTACCGCACTGGGCCGAGGCAAAGGGAAAATTTGCGCCAAACTGGCATGGACCATTTGTGGTATCGCAGGTGCTGTCCAATGGGGCATTATATTTGACAGATATTGAGGGAAAATGCGTAGAGACTGCTATCAATTCAGATGCGGTCAAAATATACTATGTATGATTCCTTTTCTGTTGTATGATTGTATTTTGTTGTGATTTTGGAATTGAAATGACGAAGGCGTTTTATTCTCTATCCAAACACTTTATCCATTGACACCCCTTTGAGCCATGATTAATATATTCTTTCATACCCCTCTCTCGGAATCGCTTATAGCGCAATAAAGAAATTTAAAATTGAAATTGACAAAATGAAAAATGATGAATGAATGAAAAATGAAAAAAAATGGAAAAAGACAAAGAAATTCATGAATTGATGGCGTAGAATGAACTACGTCTGACTTGATCCCGAAAGGATACGTAGGCAGCCTCGTTAAGATTCATTCACAACAAAGAGAAAATCCAAATATTCCCCACATATTGAAACTGGGGCAGAAGTTATGTTGAATAATTCCGAGAGTTGTAAATATTTTTGAACCCTCGTAAATTTTTGAGCCTTTATACGTTTCTTTCTTTAACCCATCCAAAAGCCACGTTACAGTCCAAAGAAAGACCTTCTGATCAATTCCAAAATGATAACAGATGCAATAAAGGAAGAACAAAACATTGGACAACACCCGTGGTATATAAAATAAAAAGACAAAAGGAAAAATGAAAAAATGAAAAAATGAGAGAGTCTCATCGGTGAAAACCTTAACCGGCACAGTGAGGCGATTGTGAGTTTGAGAGAAATAAAATGAGAGAGTCTTGTCAGTGAAAACCTTAACAGGCACTGTAAGGCGACTGTGAGGTTGAGAGAAACTAAATGAGAGAGTCTTGTTAGTGAAAACCTTTAACGGCACTGCAGGGCGAATGTGAGGACTGAGAGAATAAATGAGAGAGTCCTATTGGTGAAAACCTTTCGAGGCACCGTAGGGCGATCATAAGGATTACCATGAAAAGAGAAAAGGCAACAAAAAATAGTATCGGTTTGGGTTGAGAATAATTCGAAGTCAGAATAATGGTTTGAACGAACTGGATCGGAGTTTAAATACATGGCATGGTCAGCGTAATCAGCCAACAACGCCCAGATAAGTTCTATCATCTCTCCAAAACACCTTTATCCTCTTTCATTTTTCTGCATTTCATTGTTTGCCTTTTTGAGAGCTAACTACTAGCTCCTAATGATAAGAGCTGAAACAACACTGGATCAGAAAGAAAATAAGATGTGGGGATAAAATAAAGAAGTTTGGCGAACATGGCCAAAAGAAAGAAAACAAAAAGGGAAAAAGTAAGAAAATACAAAAAGAGTTCGCAAGAGATAGACAGCTGAAAGACCACACAGTGGGACAAAATGCAAAAGAGGAAAGCAATAAGAGGCAGGGACGGCAGATGCCAGTTGCCAGCAGTTTATATCTAATAAATTTTGTTTTATGATTCATATAGGAACAAATTGTCACTGATCACTTTAAAGTGAATGTGACCAATGTGGAAAGATAGAAAACACCGAAAAGAGAAAGTTTGACAATAAGTGAAGGAATTCACAGGTGAAAGACAATCAGTCAAAGAAAATATCAAAAACAAGAGGAAGGTAGCATCCTTAAAATCTATTCCCCGGTTATCAAACTGAGGGAATACATTTCTGCATTTTAATTTCTGTTTAGGCGCCCACCTAGAAAACAAGGGAATACATTTCTGCATTTTTAATTTCTGTTCAGGCGCCCACCTGGAAAACAAGGGAATACATTTCTGCATTTTTAATTTCTGTTCAGGCGCCCACCTGGAAAATAAGGGAATACATTTCTGCATTTTTAAATTATGTTTAGGCGCCCACCTAGAAAACAAGGGAATACATTTCTGCATTTTTAATTTCTGTTTAGGCGCCCACCTAGAAAACAAGGGAATACATTTCTGCATTTTTAATTTCTGTTTAGGCGTCCACCTAGAAAACAAGGGAATACATTTCTGCGTTTTTAATTTCTGTTTAGGCGCCCACCTAGAAAACAAGGTAATACATTTCTGCATTTTTAATTTCTGTTGAGGTGCCCACCTGGAAAATAAGGGAATATATTTCTACATTTTTAATTTATGTTCAGGCGCCCACCTGGAAAACAAGGGAATACATTTCTGCATTTTTAATGTTTAGGCGCTCACCTAGAAAACAAGGGAATACATTTCTGCATTTTTAATTTTTGTTTAGGCGCCCACCTAGAAAACAAGGGAATACATTTCTGCATTTTTAATTTCTGTTTAGGCGCCCACCTAGAAAACAAGGGAATACATTTCTGCATTTTTAATTTTTGTTCAGGCGCAGGCGCCCACTTGGAAAATAAGGGAATACATTTTCTGCATTTTAATTTCTGTTCAGGCGCCCATCTAGAAAACAAGGGAATACATTTCTGCATTTTAATTTCTATTTAGGCGCCCACCTAGAAAACAAGGGAATACTTTTCTGCAAATTTTTAATTTTCATGCATCAGACGCCCACCTGGATAACAAGGGAATACTTTTCTGCAAAATTTCTAATTTTCATGCATCAAGCGCCCACCTGGATAACAAAGGAATACTTTTCTGCAAAATTTTAATTTTCATGCATCAGGCGCCCACCTGGATAACAAGGGAATACTTTTCTGCAAAATTTCTAATTTTCATGCATCAGGCGCCCACCTAGATAACAAGGGAATACTTTTCTGCAAATTTTTAATTTTCATGCATCAGGCGCCCACCTGGATAACAAGGGAATACTTTTCTGCATTTTAATTTATGTTTGGGCGCCCACCTAGAAAACAAGGGAATACTTTTCTGCAAAATTTTAATTTTCATGCATCAGCCGCCTACTGGAAAACAAGGGAATACTTTTCTGCAAAATTTCCAATTTTCATGCATCAGGGTCCCACCTGGATAATAAGGGAATACTTTTCTGCAAATTTTTAATTTTCATGCATCAGGCGCCCACCTAGAAAACAAGGGAATACTTTTCTGCAAATTTTTAATTTCTTGCATCAGGCGCCCACCTGGATAACAAGGGAATACTTTTCTGCAAATTTTTAATTTCTTGCATCAGGCTCCCACCTAGATAACAAGGGAATAATTTTCTGCAAAATTTTAATTTTCATGCATCAGGCGCGCACCTGGATAACAAGGGAATACTTTTCTGCAAATTTTTAATTTCTTTCATCAGGCGCCCACCTGGATAACAAGGGAATACTTTTCTGCAAATTTTTATTTCTGCAATTTTGGTTTGTGTTAGCTAACATGAGTAACACCATAGCATAAAAAGCCCACACTGGGGCAGAAGAAAAAGTTTGTTGTTTTTGTTTTGTTTTGAGCAGGCCTCAGCTCGAGAACAAGAAGTATCATTGAAAATCAAAAAGATGGGGAAGCAAGAAAAGAAAATCAACAAAAAAGAGAGTCAGCATCATAGAAAATCAAAGAAAAAGAGACAAGGAGAAGCAAACAAAAGCTAGGATAGGAACAATTGTAATTGTAGAATCGTAGCTTAGAAATAGCTTCTTCATTTTACATTTTTCCCCCGGTGTAATAAGGAGTAGGTCAGTAAGTCATAACAGTGTCAATGCAACAGTAAAGTCTGGTAGTTTTAAACTACAAGACCTTCCCGAACTACACCGACCTGATTCTCGTTTAGCCCAGGATATGTAGGCAACCTCTGAGGCAGGGTGCGGTCAAAAGGTTTTTCAAAAATACTTCTCAGGGAATATGCCAGTGGGCAAAAATCTCTCATTACTTCTCACTTGTCTTTGCACTGAAACTCTTCGTGTTCCCGAGCAAAGAGGGGCAGCTGTGAGCACATGATTTTTGCACTAGGTAAATAAGTTCCAAAATTAAAAATATATATATTTTTGAGTGTAATTGCATGCCTTGTTTGGAAAATTGGCTACATTTTGTGTTTGAATAATTGGAAATTATGAAAAAATCAAAAAACTAGGTTAAGTACTTATAGTGTTTGAATTAATTAGTTTAAAAGAAAAATCATCAAAAAATAGCTTTATTTAGCGGAAATTAAGGGAAAAATAGTAGAAACATTGCCAAAAATATTAGATAATTGGTGTAAGTAGAAAATTAAGTATTTTTTAATAATACATAAAATAAAAGAAAAAAATATACAAAAGAAGGTGTTTGACTAATTAAAAACCAGAAAATACAAAAAAATACATAGGAATAATAAAACTGGGCCAATTGAAATCCAGTTGTTTGACCTAGTGAATCAGCCCAAAAGAGGTGGCCCGTCTGATCCCAAAGGTCATTTGATCTCAGCCGTTCATTTAACACCATCTAACGGCGGAGAATCAATCCGAATTTTAATTAATTAGTTAAGTGTGAGATCCAATCACAGCTGTCCATTTTGAAATGATCTAAGGGGTGGGAGTCTTTGGTCTTTTGAGTGATTAAGCGACGCCGTTTAGTGATGCCTTGATCTAGCCGTTGATCTTCATCAATCCAATGGCTCAGATCTCATTAGTTGCCCCGAGTATATAAAGCTTCAGTCTGAAGAAGAGACGGTCATTTTTGCATAAATCAAACCCTAGTCGCCTGAAAATCTCTCCCACCTTCTTCTTCTTCACCTTCATCCAAGCCATTAACCCTAGCCGGCCATGGAGGCCACCACCTCCCACGGTGGTCTCCGGCCACCCCCCCACCTTCTTCTCTTCCTTTCTTCATCTTTCTTCTTCTTCTCCGACCAAGCCTCAGAGAAACCCTAGAAACAGACCCTTTCTTAAAACTCCGGTCACCAGAATCTACCACCGGTGACCACCAAACAATGAACCACCATTCCAAACCAATGCCAATCGGACCGCCTTGGTCCGATCTACACCCCACCAACCTTCAAATCTTTCGAATCTACCTAAACCCCTCGAATATCCCAAAAAGGGTCGCCAAAAACCTAACTCCGGCAACTCAAAACCAAACCCTTTTCAAGATCCACTCTTTTACCCTCCCAAACACCCCCACTACAACACAAGAACCCTAAAGACTTCACCTTGAAGTCTAAAACAGGAAAAATAGAAAGAAAAATGAGAAAAAGAAATAAAAAAGATGAAAAAAGAACAAAGTCGAGGAAAATACTTGAAAAGGGAAATAAAAAAGGGGAAAGCTTGGGGGACAGACCCCGCTAAGCTAAGTGTCCCTTTCTTTTGTGTTTCATTTTTTTCTTTTGTTGGTTTCTTGGTTCTCTGTTTAATCTACGCTTTCTTGTTTTGCATGTTTTGTCTATCTTTTTCTGTTTCTTGAACTTAGCTTGTTAGTTTTAGGGTTTTTCTTTGCTCCCTTTCTTGTTTCTGTTCATCTGCCCTATATCTCACATCTTATTCTTGTCTGTTTCTCTTATTACATATGTTCATCTCATATATCTTGCCATATTTCTTTGAGCCTGTTAGTGCTAGGGTTTTTGTTCATCTTGCTGTGTTTGTTTTAATTTGGGTTCATCTGTCTTATCTATCTTTTCTTCTCCTTCAAAGTTAAAAGATCAATCTTTTCTTTGTATTTTGGTTTTTTGGCTTCTGATTTGTTCGTCTCTTCGCATGATTAGTCTCCTAGTCATAGCTATTCATCTTTTCTTTATGCTAAGGTTATCTAGTATGTTTGGATTGCTATTCCGATCTGAAGAATTTGACTTGGATATCTTGTAAATGTTAGATCCTTTTTTTTACCTTGTTGGTCTTTGACTCTTTCATGTTTGGTTCTGATGAGTTTTGGACTCTCATCTTGTGATAGTTCACCTTCGACTAACTCCAGTAGTTGAGCAATTCATCTCTTCTGGTCTTTTCACGTTTAGATACAGTGTTAGAGCTTAATGCTAGTTTCATATCTGAGTTGGTTCTACTTCAGCTTTCCATGTCTTCACTGTTTTCCTTTAGCATGATTTTAGGATTAGTCATTAGATTCTCATATCTACTTAAGTCCTTCTCTGATTGTTCATGCTTTTGTGTGTTCTTGTGCCATGAACCTTAATGGTTTTTGAAGTTCTTCAATTGTCATATGATTTGAACTGATAATAACTAGGTCAAAATTGACATGAGTTCATACTTTATCACATGAAATTGGATAATGTGAGTTAATTAACTGAGATTCAACCATATCAATTGCCTTTTCTGAGTTTTGGTTGATTAATGCATCTTGTTTGATCTTATGTGCCTTTGTATGCAATGCATGTTGAAAATGACTGAGTTTTACTAGTTCTTGTTGAGTGTGAGTATTTGATTAACACTGATTAAGCCTTAGGGGATTGGTTATAGGTGCTAGTGCTAGATCCCATGAAAATGGCTAGTTTTTAAATAGGTTTAAGACTGAAAATGAACAAACATAGGCTATTAGGTAATAATTGACCAAGAGAGTGGTCAATTTTGCAAAGCTGATCAACTCTACAAGGTCCAAACACACTAGTCCACCTCAAAAGGGGCTAGTTGTGCAAAACTAGTTAAGCTTGCAAATGCAGGCTTACCAAGGCTCATTTGAGCCCTGAGTCTCAGGTGGCTAGGTCTGCAAAGACCTTATGCCCATCCTGTTGACCAATTAAAAGGCTAGAATATGCAAAAATGGGCTAAGTCTGCAATACCAGACTTGCCCAGGCTTTTTTTTGAGCCCTGAACCTCAAGTGGCCAAGCCTGCAAAAGCTTTGGGCCCAATTGTGTTCAGTAAATGGGTTTAACCACCCAAGCCAAGTCTCAACTTGAGACTGACTAAATTTTAAATAGTTTAAATACATTAATAAAGCATGCTAGTCCTGCAATTAGTTTTAAAAGGAATTAAATAGTTTAATTAACTAAAAATGAAACAAAATAGGCTAAGTTTTAAATGATAGAAACTGGCCAGTCCTTAAATGCCAATGCAAGGACTGGCTAGAGGATAAATAAGGCCCAAAAGCTGGATTCCAGACCTAGGTAGGTCGGGTAAAACATCATTTTCATTAAGGGCATAAAGGGAAACCAAAAAGGTAAATTGGTAAATAGTTTGAAACATATGGGGTTAAGAGAGTCATTTGTACCCCTGATTTCTGCAATTTTGCAGAGGTTTAATGGTATAATGGTCTCCCTAAAAAGGCAAATCTATAATAATCTTTAACCCCTAAGGATACATTGGTAAAAGGCCCCAAAGGGAATCTTTAGAACCTTCCAGCACATGCTGGAAGGGTTTTGATAACAGAAATGTGGGCTTAAGTGTAAGTTTGGTAATTTTAAGAGGGGAGAAGTGGGATTTAATCCCATACTTTCTCCCCAAGTCATCAGCCCATTCCCTTCCTATAAATACCCCCTAAAAAGTGAATTGGGGGCTGGCTTTTGAAGAAAAGTTCAGAGAAATATTAGTAATTTAGCAATAGGCTTTTTCCTGCATTTTCGAGTGAGAACTTAGGGATATTCTTCTGATCTTTTGGGTTCTTTGCTCGAGTGTTTGCCTGGATTTCTACTTGCTTTGGCTGTGGTTTTCCTGTTCGTGGATATTCAACCTCACTGTTGCATTAGCATGTTCGAGTTATTGTTGTTGCTTATTTACTTGAATCCCCTTAGACTCATTGATCTATTTTTGCAGATTCAGGTACTCCTCTGTTCGACTAGAAGTTGTATCGATGATTTGCTAAAATAAAAAATGAAGTCCAGTTCAATTTTCATGTTGTTATATACTGTGTAGTTTAGTAGCTTAGTATTAGTTTAGATTTGTAGTTTATTTGTGTTATAGTAGGTAGTAGTAGAGAAACAAAAACCAAAAAACCTTGTAATAGCTAATGATATAGTAGTAGTATAGTCGTAGTATTATATCACACCTAGTTTAAATAGGTAAACCCTAAAATACAAGTACACAAATCATGATGTCAAATCGCTAATCACTATCGCTTCACAGATAAATTCGTAAATCATCATCATTTGGCTAATGTCATAGATTCACACTTAAGCATGGAATAAAAACATTAAACCGGTTAGTGATTCATAATCTGATAATGAGCTAAGTGCAGTAAAATCAGTAGTCTAATTGTTCTAAAGCCTTCTAGCCACTTGAACTTAGGTAACTGGGTTGTTTGATTGAGTAATTAAGTCATGTAATCACTGATCGTGTAGCTAACTTATTTAGAAATCAAGGCTTAGATCCGAGCAAGTTTAAGAGGGGAAATAATCAGACGATGAAAGCAACTTGATTAGAATCAGATTCGTGAGGTTAATAGGTTTAGTTCATAATGCAACCAGTGATATAGTTGTGCCTCTGTGAAATAACTCGTTTAGCTTTCCTAGATACTGTAAATAGTTAGTTGAATCATTTTTTTTCTTTGCTCAAAACTCATAGATAATTAAGCTGTGTTCTTAGATTTTTTAAATAAAAAGCAATTAGACTTTAGCGTAAACTCTTAGTTATGAATTGGCAGTAAAGACAGTCTGTTAAGTTCTCAAGTATAATAGATGGTTGATTCAAAATTAGTGATTCATGTATTGATTTCCTTTTATATTAATAAAAGTGCAATTTTAATTCCAGATGTGTATCTTTGTGTATTTACTTCTGTTGTTATTGTTCCTGTTTAGTTTGGGCCCAATATGCGTCATGGGCCTGAACCATCGTGTAAAGCCAACTAGGCCTTTGAGCAAGAGCTTAAGAATGGCCTGGGTCTTTGAGACCCGGGCAGATCAGACGCCCAATTAAGTGAGAAAATAATAGTCCAGGCCCAATGAAGAAAACGAAAAATGGCCTAGGCTTGATACTGAAATGTCGAATAGATTAAGGAAAAAACATGTATAAAAAATATAGTTGAACAAATAGGATTGGACTTTTAATACGTAATGGGGACGAGCCTCACACGATATTAAACAGCGGGGCCCCCCTCTTAGTAATAAGATAACAACAATTAGATCTGGGAAGACTATTAGCAAATTCCATAGTCTTACCCAAAATAATTCAAAGCCGATAGACCATTTAGGGAGCGATTTAATATACTTTCCAATGAACGAGTGTGCACCTGGTGCAACTCAAATCTTAAATCCCGACAAAGCTGAAATATACCAAAAGTCACAGGCGTACTGGTTGCGGTGTGATTCGAGGCGTGTTTTCGCGATGTCGAAATTCTATAAAATATTAAAGTAAAAGCACATACATATTTTTGAAATATGTAATAAGTCAAACAAAAATCAAGAACGATGATTGAGCGATCGTGCTAAAACCACGGAATCCGGGAATGCCTAACACCTTCTCCCGGGTTAACAGAGTTCCTTATCCAGATCTTTGTTTCGCGGACATTACTAAAAAGAGTCAACTTTCTCGGATTCGGGATTAACCGGTGACTTGGGACACCATTATTTTCCCAAGTGGCGACTCTGATAATTTAAAACAAAATCCAGAACCGATTGTCCTTTAAGTGGAAAAACTCCTTCCTCTATGCTATTATATCCGTCTCGGGTATTTGAACATCGAGGTATACCCTATAAGCACATTATGTTTTTTTGGGGTAGTAAAAAGGGAGGTGTGACAGCAACTTGTGGGTTTTGGTGTATTTTGAGTTGTTTTGATTGGGTAATGCCCAATTGGCCTATTTTGATGTGATTCTATTGATTTTTATCAGATACTACAACTGTGGAGTCCGACATTCGCGGCAAGAGAGTTGTCTCTTAGCGTTTTGTACCGGAGTCGAGGTAAGTGGCTTGTCTAATCTCGTGTGGGGGAATTTTCACCCCTAGGATAATATGTGATAGTTTAAATACCTTGTACGCGAGGTGACGGGCTTGTACATGCGCTGGTTGTTGTAACACAAACATTACTTGAACTGTCTGATTAGTGATATTTCTGCTCTTAGCTGATTAAATCGATACTCTTACCCAGTATTAGTTAGACAAGCATGATTAGATAGGATTTAACTGTTTAGTTGCCTAATTGTCTTACTTGAACTTCTTGATAATTGTTGGCACTAGTTTCGGTAAAGTTGTATTTAAGCATATTATATTCTCTCTGTGTATTTCTTTATTTATTGTGTTCTGGACTGCGGGTTCGATTCCCGGAGATCCCAGGGCTGTGGGTTCGATTCCTAGAGACCCGGAGTGGTATTGATTATGGACTGCGGGTTCAATTCCCGGAGATCCTGAGTTATTGAGATATGGACTGCGGGTTCGATTCCCGGAGGTCCTGAGTAATTGAGATATGGACTGCGGGTTCGATTCCCGGAGATCCTGAGTTATTGAGATGTGGACTGCAGGTTCGATTTTTGGAGATCTTGAGTTATTAATATATTATTGAGATATGGACTGCGGGTTCGATTCCTGGAGATCCTGAGATTTACTGAGACATGGGTTGCGGGTTCGATTGCCGGAGACTCGGGGGTACTGTTAATGGGACTGTGGGTTCAATTCCCACAGGTCCTGGACTTGTTAATTGAATCTTGTTACTTGTTGTTAGCTTAACTGTAGACGGTTGTAGCAATCACTTTATTATTGTTAATTCGAAATTATTATCCTTTAAATTGCTTATTATTGTTACTATCATTTTGTTATTGTTTCTCTCAGTAGGGCCCTGACCTTCCTCGTCACTACTCCATCGAGGTTAGGCTTGGCACTTACTGAGTATCGTCGTGGTGTACTCATACTACTCTTCTGCACACTTTTGTTGTGCAGATCCAGGTACGTCAGGACAGGCTCATACTAGGTGATTCAGCAGCTCTTTGGGAGACCTCAAGATATGATCTGCTACGTCCGCGGATCCAGAGGCTTTCCTTCTATTCTGATAGTATTAGCAGACATTTTTCCTTAATTTCGTTGTTAGATACTCTTTACACATAGAGCCATAGTTGTATATTCTCTTTTAGTCTGTGTTACCCGTGGGATTCCGGGTCTTGATGGTGTTATATACAGTGTGTTTTGATGGGTGTATGTGCCGAGCGGCACGGATTACATTCCTTTTTATATTATTCTTCCGCTATTTATTATTTAATGTTCATAACTTGTATGTTCCGCAATGTGTTAGGCATACCTAGTCGTGGGGAATGGGTGCCATCACGACATGTTCACGATTGGTGAACTAGGGTCGTGACATTAATAGAAATTGATTTCCAAGTACGTGCTTCCATATGTGCGGCCTTTAGAATAGCATCTACCCAAGCACGGAAGCCAGGGACGAGTTCAACATCTCCCATGGTAGCTATCAAAAAGCGTAACAAAAATGCTTTAAAGATAAAAGATCAAAATATTAAAAATAGACACGGTAAGAAATAAAATACTTACGTGTCATGTTCCACTTCTCTGGGAAAGGCATGTTTGATCCACCCACCAAATAAATTATAGGAACACTAACAAACCGTGTGTACCAACCACGGTCATTGATATCCTTAGGGTTTATCAAAACCCTTTTACCTCTAGCAGTCAATGAAAAAACTCCATTACGAAAGAGTTTTGGATGGTAGAGGTGAATCAAATGAGGAAAAGTAAAATTCACATCTGCTTTGGTTGATAAGCACCTTAAGCATGCCACTACTCTCCACACCAGGGGACCAATTTGAGCGAAGCAAATCTTAAAGAAACGACAAAATTCGAGAATGACGGGGTCAATAGCAGGGGTAAAACCCAGAGTGAAAGGGTAAGTATAAACGCAAGAAAAAACGGGCCTATAAAAAGAAATTCTCTCGTTAGGGTTAAGAATAACTATGGGAGTACTATTTTTCCAACGACAATATTTTCGGACGATGGTGATCAACAATTCAGTAATTAAAGAGGGGTATTGGTCAACTTTTTCCAATTTGAGCATTTGCTCACAAAGGGATTCTTTGTCATGTTCAAAAGATAGATCTGATGGTACAATTTTTTCTACCGTTGGTTCCTGAAGGGGTTCAGTGGGTTTTTTTTCCTTAGAAGAAGATTTGGCAGATGAAGATCCTTTAGAAGAAGTGCTGAAAATAGAAGGGATGTTAGAACCGGATGCGCCACCTCGTGTTGATCTTGCACCACGAGGGACATTTGCTCCACCTCTTCTGTGTCTTGCAGGAGCGTTGGGAAATTGGTCGAGAATTGGAACTTTTCTAGGGTTAGGATGTGAAGATGCCATTGTTTAACAAATTGTTACCGAAGAAAAACAAAAGGAAGAATTGAGGGGTCACTTGGTGAAAAGGATGACTAAAGAAGAAGAAAATCGAAGGAGTATATGGAATGCAACTGGTGGACTAGGAAAAGTAATGATGAAATGCCTATGATAAAGGTAACCATCACTTCGCAAATAGTGAAGAAAAAGGCTGCAGAACTGCAGAACTAGTGAAGAGGTGACACGTATGTGATGCATTAAATGGAAGGGACAATTGAAGCGTCAACACTGACATAGCATTTATTGTGACAAAAAATCCCTTTTTCATGAGAATCCACTTCCCAAGTATTTAAATGATAAATAAATGGAAAGTGGGGGGACTATCTGTATTGGGGAAAAAGGTTTTTTCTGATGTGGCAAGACACGTGGAAAGGTCAAAAGGTTATCCTTCCGAAAGAGGATAAATAAAAGATATTAGAAGACAAATTAGACACGGGCATAATTCAGCTACGAGTCTCGTACCTGTTTAGAGTGGGTTGGAACGTAATTCTAAAGACAAAGGGTATCAAGAATAAATAGGTACGAGTTCCGTATCTATTTAAGACATTCAAAGGCAACAAGTCAAAAAGTATTTAAAGCATGGATCTGGAGGCAGAAAGAAGTCCAAGTTCAATCATTAAATACCTGATACGTTGAAGAATTAGCATTTAATAAGAATGATTGTGTAACGACTCATTTACTGTCATTTATTACTCACAATTATGTCATTAAAACCTAGGTTTCATTCTCCTACCTAGAGTCAGCTATAAAAGGAGGAAGTTCTACCAATTGTAGACACGATTAACTGTTGAAAGCCTACTGAAATACAATTTTACTTTACTGTTCATTCTAATTGTTGAAAGCATATTATATTTTTCGGTCTCTTGATTATCAGTAACCCGATGTTTCTATTATTTTCTGGTTTTAATCAAAGTTCTATATTTTGGTTAAATAATTTGTAGCTCTATATCAAAATTCATCGAGCAATTAAATAATACCATGACCAAAAAGAAAACTAAATCGACATAAAAACATTTTCTTTGGCATCCAAGAGAAAAGAGATTCCAAGTTCGGCATAATCCAATAGTAATTTTGGCTCAAACGTACATTATACTTGTATTGAAAAAATGATTTAATATATATGAACAATTAATTGATAACTTGTAAATTGTTGTTTCTAATATTCAGAACTCATAAGCTCAAAATTCGAGCTCCCGATAATAAGAGCTCATTCGTTGAAGAGCTCATCATCTTGTATAACTCTTACTAAATTTGTTATTTTCCTATAATAGGTACAACTACACGTGAAATGTGAGAAATCAAGAACCTAACAAACAAACAAATGAACACATTTGGCATGTATCTTTAATCAGGTTTCGTGAATTTGAGGACCCATATATGTAAACCAACAACCATATCTCAACAATTTAGATTTACACCAACCTAACATTCAGTCAAGTACTCTTGTGTTTAATTTGCCATCCCACAAATAAATATATAACTTTAAATTAAATTTGAAGTTAAAGAATTTTCAAGTATGTTACGTAGTGATATTGGTATTGATACTTCATAAGGATTGCTAATTAAACGTACTAAAATTAGTGAAAAACAAATTAAAACGAGAAAAAAACTACACACTCTTACATCACATAATTACGCACACCCGTATTATAGGTACAACACAACATACCAAGACTCTTACACTCTCTTATATCAGGGGCAGATTCAACGTTATTGGAGTATAAATTTATGTATAAAAATTACACAAAATAATAGATATGCTAATACCATTTTATAAATAAGCCAGTAAAAAAAAGATTAGTAGAAGCCAGTGAAAGTATGAACATATAATTTAAAAATATAATTGATTCAATGATACAAATATAAAGGTTGAACTCGTAGATTTGAAATCCTAGATCCTCTGACTTTCATTGCAAGCTAAAAGAATTTCGTTAAGAGTTGTTGAAGCTCTACCCTCCGAAGGTCATCAAGAAGGAGAGGTAGTTCTACTTCTTATAGCGATAGATGGTTTCGATAACCCTGCCTATACAAGGGGCCTGTGGAGGGTAGTGTGCACGCATAAGGGCGGATCTACTGTATGATATGTGGGTTCCAGGGAACCCAATAACTTTTATGTAAACCCTGTATTTTTTTTATTAAATATCTATTTGTGAACCGGTATATTAATTTGAGTTTGCGACAGAAACCCATAAGCTTAAAATTTTGGATTCACCTATGTGCACGCAAACTTTATACCTACCTTATGAAAGGAAGAAAAACTATTTCCGATAGACCCTCAGCTCAAAAACAGTGAATCGATGTGCCTATGGCAAAATAAAATCAACACAAACATGAAATCGCTTTATCTACACAACAAAGCCATAAGGACACCGCTAGAAAAAGAGTTCAGTTTTCTAGTGAGTTTCTATCCTTCCAAACCTTGAATCTAGGTTACTGCACTTTAGGTCATGCAAACAATCTTTTGTAGAAATACAAAGTAAGGTTGTGTATAATAAACATTTGTAAAAGATCTTAATGCATGGAACTGCTTTCGTTTTAATTTGCTTCCTATGTTGTATTGGCAGGTATGATTGTACTAGCATTTGGCTGGACTCAAACTGTGAGTGTCCTTGCCCCAATAATCAAGGCTTTTTGTCCCTTACTTGGGCTTTTCCTTTCTTCCTTCAATAGTACTGAGATTTCTTTTATTTGGGTGTAAAATAGTGGAAGTCTGATTAAAACCCAGAGTTGGATATAACAACTCATACATGCAGAGAATAAGAGTAAAACTTTGCTTTCGTATTTGGATAAAACTAGCCATTGATCGTCCACTCCTTGGTTCCTATGGCACATTGAGTTCACAGAATTCATCGGTAGCTTTCATCCACACCCTATATATATATATAAAATATAAATATCTGTAAATATTTTATTATGAATTCAGTAACTATTGTTTAAAAGTGGAATCTTAGAGCAACGGTAATGTTATCTACGTGTGACCTATAGTTTATCGGTTCGAGCTGTGAAATCAATCATTGATACTTGTATCAGATTATGTTGTTTACGTCATACCTCCTTGGGTGCAATCTTTTTCCAAACGCAATATAAACGCGCACAAGGGATACATGCACAAGGGATATTTTACTACGTTTTCTACTAGAAAAGGGTGGAAACAGAATTATAACTTGTCTTTATTTGAAGTAAAAAAAGCAAAGTACTAATTGCAGACTGCAGAATTATCTCAGTAAAAAGAAGTACAATCTGGTTTCAAACTAGTTTCACCTTGGCATTATATTTACTCTTTTTCTTATCTTCAATTGATAATTAATTTGTACTAATTTTTAGTCAACAAACTCTTTTCTTTTCTTTTCTTTTCTTTTCTTTTCTTTTAGTCTTTTTGTAATATGCCAAGATTTACCTCTCCAAACTGTAACCAATAAGATTTAGTACATTAGTTTCAAATATAATTCAAACTTCAAATTTTGAAAGTGAACATCAATACATCATAGATTAATTGAACATTACAAAGAAGGCAATATAAATATGGGATTGACTATTTTAACACGTGTCCGATATCTTTAACGTGCAATTTGCACGTATCTGTCAAAGTAGATCATTTTTAAGGAGATCATGAATGTATGAATTGGGAAAGAAAAACTAATATGATCTTTGATCCGTCCATTTATTGAACTCTGCTCATCTTCATTAAATTCATCGATCTCAATCCATTTATAATTAAGCTGATCTTTAGCCCAAAATTGATCCATGAGTAATTTTGTCAAAATATCATAGAAATAATTTTTTTTGATATGTTATATATGACCATAACAAAAGGAAAAAATATGTCTTATTTAGTAATTACTATATAATTCATAAGAAAACACTACATATTAAATAAAGCTTGATACTATAACCCAAATTTTGCTCATCAAAACACATCTCATTTTGGACGGGTCATTTCACCTACCAATTATTAACTCAACTCATTTGATCCGCCCAAAATTGATCCAACTCGCCCATTTGATACCCTTAGTTTGACCTTTTTACTTTCTACCGTCAACTGTATTCTCTCCTCAAGGCAGTTTCCTCTTCTCATGAAAATTTTCCTCTAGTTTTCACATGCTTCATAAAGGTAAAGAATGGTTGCTCAACAGATTATTTAGGTGAAGGCAAAATGCTTAGGGAAGATCAAAATGCTAAAAAGACACATAGAAGTCTCAATATCACTAACAACGGGTGTATTTTGCGAGCTAACTTGAAAAAGAACTATATATTACAGGGAGAACTCTGTCCATACAAATGATCCATTCATCCTTTTTTCATTTTGTAGAAATATACCTAGAGTGGGAACTGTGATAAGATAAACAAAAATCAGATTGAGAAATAGGAACTAGCAAAGCTCTAAGGTTAAGAGTTTCGGTTTTCTATTAGTGGTGTTAACCATATAATAGCGACGTTACATTTGATTCGTATAGGTGTGGATTTGATTCTCACTATTCCCTTTCCTCTTCACCAATACATATCTTCTGTTAGTGTGGAGTATGCAGTCACATCTTTGCTGCCAACGACTAGCGCCATTAATGAAAAAAAAGGTACGTTGCAATATCAAATAAATAACAGGAAATCTAAAACAAACACATCACAATCTTGGGTAGGGCATGAAATACACACAACCATAAGTTTAATTGAAACAACGGAACAGAGAACAGAGGATAATTCAAAATACGAATTCATAGGGCTTCTGGTGGAACACCAAAAAGCCAAGAATAGTTCAGAATTTGCATATCAGCATTACAAATCCGAACGACACTCCAGCTTGGACATCAAGTCCTTTATTCTGAAAAACATGGAAAAACAAACGAGACACGGACGGAGACAGAGACGGACACGGACACAGACACAGACACAGACACTGAAACAAAAACAACACGGCCCTCAAGACACTACTCCTTTTCTTCTTTCTCTTCATCTTCTTTCCAGCAGCCCTTCAGAACGGACTTGGGAGATCCACAGAAAGGAGTTCTGGTGAACTTCTGGTAGACAATGGAACCACCCTTGCCAAATTCTTCTGGACTCCACTCAGCAAGAGAGTAGCCTTTCACATCAACAGAGCAAACACGCTCCAGTAACTTGGTGGCAACATCAGCATGCAAAGCAATAGAGAACTCATCTGGCTCGAAACATGCCAGCACCCTCTCAACCAGGGGACCCAGCTTCATGGTTTTCATATCATACCCAACTGCTTCAAAGCTAGCATAGCTAAAGCCATCTTCCGGGGTAATGTGAATGGTTGAGACTGCAGCTCCTTCAATTGAATTCATGGAATAACCACAGGGTTCAAACTCAAAATCGCATATCTCAGAATTGGGGAGGATCTTCCTTATTCCAGATCGAACGGTCATATGAGCAGCCGAGCTTCCTTCAGTCTTGTAAAAGACAGATGCCTTCTCCCTGTCCAAACCAGTCATACACATCTCAAGAGTGTAAACAGGGTCATTAGACTGAATAGGTCCTGCAGAGGCAGAGTAAACATGCCATTTCTGTGCTTTGTCAGGACTGCCCATAATCACAGCCTTGCTACCGGCAGCAAGCTTTCCAAAATAACCATCGAGTACAGCAACTTCTTCAGAAAAGTGACGGTGAGGAAAAGACTGAGCACCAGGGAAAATAAAGCTCCCACGGGTATACCTCACATCTTGTACTTTGAGAGACAGGGTCTCAGCCAACTTTAGGATGGGCGGAATTGCGAGAAGCAACTTTGTGGTGCCACAGGTTTTGATGATTATCTTGTAAGAATAAACGAAGAGGCTCGACTCGGAGAGGACATAGGAATCAACATCGTCATTTGATAGGGAATCAACAATGGTGCACTCAGCAGGTCCGAGAATTTCATCCAATTGTGCCTTTGAGAGAGATCGAAGTCCCTTTCCGTTAGGATCAGCAAACAGACCAGGCTCGAAGAAAGAAATTTCAAGCCTCTTCTCGAAACCTTCAAAACCAATGGCAGAGATTGGCAAGGCCATATCCATGGTGAAAACGGTTCACAGCAGCAAAAGAAGTTAAAGAGGAGAATGTTCCGAGCAATGAGCACAAAAGCAGAAAGTAGTAAAAGAAGGAAGAAAAGGAGTGAGGGCGCAAAAGAAAATGAAAGCAGAAATTTTTTTTTGTTTTTTTTTTTGGTTGCGTCTATTGACGCGTTAAGGACGAAAGCTTAGGGAATATCAGGATGGTTTGCGCGCGCACTGCATAAGAAGGTACAAAAAAGATGAGCGTCAGTTACAATATCCTTAACTGTCATTATCTATGGCTCAGGGGATCTAAACAAAAGAGATCCAGATACTTACGTTGGAGTAAGCAGCAGATCGGAACTTCTTGACTCCACCGTTTGGTCGAACGTCTTCAATGCTGTAGCCGAGGGGAGCTTCGTAAAATAAGGAACTACTACTGGACTTCTTTTTCCCACCTTTTGACTCCATTAGATCATTCACCTGTACATGCCAACAGCAACTTGGAAGTCAGATAGGAAACTGGAGATAACAGACATAGAACTCTAACAGGGTGAAAAATAAGAATAAATATTTAGAGGGTGAAAAATAAGAATAAATATTTAGACATCTGACTTTTTTAATGAGGTTTAGACAAATAATATACTATCTGTAGATTATAATAAACATTTTGGATGGGGAACATTTTATGCAGGAGATAATTGAACTATCATGGTTTCTGGATAGTACAAAGGAAGAACCAGTTATCCATAATAAAGATTTCCTACCACCAAGGCAAAGCTGTTGGCTCATCGAGCTATGATTTGCAAAAGGCATTACATGTCCAAGACCAAGATATAGTCATACATGGCTGCCAAAATATCTAAGAAACTCTAGCTCCTATTTTTCATATTTTGTCTCTGTATATTCTTAGTGATGAAAACATACATTCACGTACAACTATTATTAATATGCATCGAAAACTAACAATTACTACCAGTTATTTGACATAGAACATGGAAAAATGTTTTACTATTTCAACTACCATGTAACAACTATTCAATTAAAAGTCAACAAAAAGTTTAAGAGTGAGCCCTTAAGATTCAGAAACTATGTCAACACTACAACTTTGAATTTTAAAATATCGAAAATAGGCAGAAGCTTTTGCTTGAAGTAGTTCTCCAACTAAAAGTGTGTGACTCAGCACAATCATGAAAGTGAGAACAGATATCCCTTTTGATATTGTATATATATCTATCCTTAAAGAAGATTAACCTATAAAGGATGGATTCTCCCACCTTGATATAGACGGGGAAAGGTCAAGTAAGGCTGCCAAGGTGTTCCTACTGTTTAGCTAGGAAACAAGAATCTTTTGAATGCCTCCAATATACAATTGTAGCTAATTTTCTAAAAGGAAAAAAAAACTTTGGGAAAAACAAAGGAAAAGGCCATATCTCAAATCCCCAACTCTGCTGGGAAAATAATACTCTCCGTCACCTTTCCTTTTTCAAACTTTCTATTTAGAGGATGAAAGAACTTTTCCTTTGACTATAATTTTAATAAACATTTAAATGTACTCAAGTTTTCTTTTCTGAATATAGTGATTTTATTTTCAAATAATGCTGGACCTTTATGAAATACATATGGCATAAAACAATTATTACAATCACAGATCCATCTTAAATTTTACACATGCATAAGTATAAAGAAAACACAAATCCTATGGTTCAGCAACAAAAAACATTGATCTTTTCAAAAACTTTTGAGAAAAATGATGTCTCTCCTTTAACTGCAATTTTTTCATAATTTATAATGTAAATCTAATCCTAAGAAATTCACTTTAATTTATTGTGTCAGTAGTTCCGGCATATAGTGATTTTATTTTTAAACATCATAAACAATTATCACCAACTCTAGATCTACTTAAATTTCACACATGCATAAAACTTTTACAGAAAAAAAAACAAATTCCTAAATTTTAGAACACAAATCCAAAAAAACAGGAAAATAACACTAAAAACGTTAAATAAAACAAAAGGGTCAATCGTCATACTTACAATATAAAATTTGAAAATTGTACTAAAATCCGATTTTCTCCGATATATCACGATCTTTTTCTCCAATAAATCCTGCAAAATCGAATCAAACAACAATTCAACAACAAAATAAATTTAAAAGGTGCAGATATACGAAGAATACTAACAAAAAATAACAAAAGCTGAATCAGGAAGAAGTTCAACAATAAAATAGATTAAAAATGTTAAATCTACTTACAGAAAATTCCGAAGAAGAGATGAAACCCTAGAAATTTGTTAGGAAGAAAATTCCGAATGAGTTAACAAGAAAGAAAACAGATACGCAATATTATCGTGAGCTGTTTCAGAGAGGTTACAAGTTGGGGTATTTATACAGGATTTGATCACATGATTGGTCCCTTTATTCTATGTATATTACAGTTAAACCCTTTTACTTTCTGAGAATTTTCCGTTCGCTTATTGAATGACGGTATTGCCCTTTGAAGTGGACAAAATGGTAGGTGGCCATGACTTGGAGTCTTTTTTAAAATGGTGAGTCCACTTGAAAACTTTAGTTAGTTACCAAATTTGTCCTTATATTTATAATTTAATTCCATTTTAAGAGATTTAAAAGTTGGTGAGAAGTTAAGTTATTTCTTTTTATGAAATTGTTAATCAGATTTTCTTACCAAGATTATTCTCGTGTTTAATTTAAAACCATTTTGTAAATTCTCTTCTATAGTGGTTGACAATTCAATTTCCTTCTTTGTTGGAAATATATTCTTAATTACTTGTTGAATCATCAAGTTAACGTTTGACCATAGATTCTAAATTTATTTTGAAAATTTTGATTTGGGTGAAGTTTGGGTTTGAAGATGAAAATGTGTTTGGACATATATTTTCAATACATATTTTTCAACTTTATTATGGAAAAACATCTATATAATTCCTAAGTTTTGGAATTTTCCTAAAATCAGCAATTGGGGTAATTTGGGATTTGAGGTTTGGGATTTGGGATTTGGAATTTGGGATTTTGCCAAAATATAGATAAAATTTATGGCCAAACATGAATTTTGAAAATATATCCCAAATTTTTTTTTGGCAAAATTAATAACCAAACGGGGCCCAAATATAAAGATAGTCACTTATTATTTTTTCCTTTTTTGAATTTGTCAAAAAGTTTAATATTATTTTTGTATCATTTAACAGCCAAAGTCACATTTATCAAATCTTGATAGGATTACATATACTTTTTTGAACATGAACTTTTTTAGCGGAAATATGATACTAGAATAGTCTAGAGTAACTCTACCACCAATGTAATTATTGAGATACTAAAAGAAAATTAATATGACAGATTCAGAGCATGTAAAAATTTAAATAGTTTAATTCATATTTGCAACTTGTGAGGAATTGAAGTTAAATAATGGACCCATTGCCTATAGTTTTTGCTAAAAATAAATTTGGATTTTATTTGGCAAATATGTATTTGGCCATAGATTTTGCCTATATTTTGATGAAATTTCAAATCTGAAATCTCAAACTCAACTCAATAGCTGGTTTTTGTAAGCATAAACATAATTCATACCAGGATCTTGAACATGATAATCTTACATATAATCGTAATAGAAAAAATATACCTGAAGCGGGATCCATTATCTTGAAGCGGACGGATGGGATTTGTTCTCAGTTAATCTGGCACGTCCATCAAGTAACCAATCGGACGGAAGAGATTTGTTTATTAATTAAATATTAATTATGGGTCTTAACCTATTGGACCACATTATTCGTAAGAATTAACATACAGTTTTGGGCCAAATCTCTAATAATACACATGTTTTTCCAAAATAAATTTGGAAAATATGTTTTGAAAACGTATGTCAAAACACATTTTCATCTTCAAACCATTCTTTATCCTAAGTCAAAATTTTCAAAATAAATTTGAAAATCTAAGACCAAATGCTAGCTTAAAGTTGTTTAAATTTATTGGATTAGCATCTGACAAAAAAAAATTGGATTTTTAATATAGTCTTTAAGTTAAATGTGAACAAGATTCAATTGTCAAGGTGTTAAAGAAATACGTCAAGAGTGTCAAAGAAGAGGAACTTGATATTTCGTGTCGTTTTGATTAAGATGACTAGTTTTAGTGGTTTGTGGTGATTTTGTATCTACTCTTAACAACTTGAGTTTGAATTTTTATGCTCCAATAATACAAAAACCGGTTACACTAATGAAAAAAATGAATTTTTATGCTCCAACAATAACAATAACAATAATCCAGTATATTCTCACAAAGTGGGTTCTGGGTAGGGTAATATGTAGACAGGCCTTACCTCTACCCAAGATGGCAGAGAGGCTGTTTCCAATCGACCCTCGGCGCATTGTGATTAGTCTCGAAAGATTACACGTTGATGAAGAGAAATACAATTAAGTTAAGGTATTTTACAATTTTAATTAAGTTGGGGCAGTGCCTTCTCCATGTAGAGTGTAATTACATCACGGCTTTTTTTTAACAAGGGAATCCATAATCGCTACCCTTCGGTGCGCACGGGATAGAATCTCATTTCTTGACGTATTTCTTTAACACCGAGTATAATTATTGGGGTATCAAGTTACTTAGCCATTCCATGAAAGTCTGAGAGGGTGATGGAGGTGAGGGTGAGGAAGACGATGTCTATATCCGACAATCAGTTTGATTTCATACCGGGCTGCTTCACTACGGAAGCTATCCACCTTATTAGGAGGTTGGTGGAACAGTACAGGGATAAGAAGAAGGATTTGCATATGGTGTTTATTGACTTGGAGAAAGCGTATGACTAGGTTCCTAGGGAGGTGCTCTGGAGATATCTTAAGACAAAGGGCGTGTCGGTAGCCTACATAAGTGCGATTAAGGACATGTATGATGGAGCTAAGACTAGGTTAGGGCTGTGGGAGGCGACTCGGAGCATTTTTCGATTGTTATGGGATTACACCAAGGCTATGCGATTAGCCCGTTCTTATTTGCCTTGGTGATGGATGTTTTGACACACCATATTCAAGGGGAGGTGTATGGTGTATGTTATTGATGATGAAATAGTTTTAATTGACGAGATGAGGGCCGGTGTTAACGAGAGGTTTGGAGGCGAACTCTCGAGTCTAGAGTTTCAAATTGAGTAGATCTAATACAGAGTACCTGGAGTGAAAATTTAGCACTGAGTTGAGGGCAGTAGGCGGGGACGTGAAGCTTGGGTCACAGGTCATCCTCAAGAGAGATAGCTTTAGGTACCTTGGGTTAGTGATTCAGGGGGACGGGGAGATCAACGAGGACGTCACTCACCATATAGGGGCGGGCTAGATGAAATGGAGGCTTGCATATGGAGTCTTGTGTGACAAGAAAGTGTCACTGATACTCAAAGGTAAGTTTTATAAAGTTGTGGTTAGACTGACTATGTTGTATGAGCCATAGTGTTGGCCGGTCAAGAATTCCCATATCCAGAGGATGAAAGCAACAGAGATGTGGATGGTGAGGTGGATGTGCAGGCTCACTAAGATAGACAAGATTAGGAATGAAAATATTCATAGAAAAGTGGGTGTCTCCCCTATGGATGACAAGATGTGGGAAGCAAGGCTCGGATGGTTCGGGCACGTGCAGAGGGGAAGCATTGATGCACCAGTGAGGAGGTGTGAGCGGTTAGATGTGGTGGGTTCGAGAAGAGGTAGAGAGAGACCTAAGAAATATTTGGCAGAGGTGATCAGGCAGGACATGGTATGACTGCAGACTTCGAGGACATGACTCTTGATAAGAAGGTCTGGAGGTCAAGCATTAGAATTGTAGGATATGGGTAGTAGAGCTTTCCTTATTGCATACCGGGGGTGAGACGAAGTTAGGTTAGGGTTGATCTTAGATGGCTTGCAGTTTATGTTGAACCCACACTATTTTTGGTGTTTATCATAGATGCCTTAAATTCTGTTTACTGTTATTGCATGTCATTCATCCTTTGGTTTTTATGCTTCGGTTACTATAATGGTTTCCATCGGAGTTACTAATGAATTCTTTTTTTTTTTTTTTTTTGTTTTCCTTGTTTTTCTTTATTTTCGTCTTTCTAAGTTGAGGGTCTATCGGAAGTAGCCTCTCTGCCCTATCGGGGTAGACGTAAGGTCTGCGTACACATTATCCTCCCCAGACCCCATTATGTAGGACTTTATTAGGTAGTTGTTGTTGTTGTTATTATAAACCAGATAGGAGGGTAAACAACACTAGGTAATCCATGTAAGACGGGCTCAATCGAGGAAATGTGCAAGTGGGTACTCCATGACTTTGTTATAACATTTGCTCTCATAATTTTAAGTAGCTCTAGTGTATAACAACAACAACAACAACAACAACAATAATAATAATAATAATAATAATAATAATAATAATAATAATAATAATAATAATAATAATAATAATAATAATAATAATAATAATAATAATAATAATCCAGTGCAACACATGAAGTATGGAGGGGATAATGTATACGCAGACCATATCCCTACTTAACGAAGGAAGAGAGATTATTTCTGATAAACCTTCAGGTCAAGAACAAAGACAAAGACACAATAAACAAACAATAACAATGGCAAAGAGATAAGATAACATAAACAAATAGCACAACCTGTAATTGTAAAGGAACTAGGAATACAAAACTATAGGAGAAGTGCGAAAACTACCTCAATAATGGCACAGCGTCTAACAACAAGGAACTCGGAATAAGAAAACACAAGACTAATACTACTACTACTAGTACTAGTAAGACTAAAAGAGATTCTCGACTATATATCAATCTACAACCCTAATCCTCGACCCCAATACATCTCTATCAAGGGTCATGTCCTCAATAAGCTGAAATAGTGTCATGTCCTGCCTAATCACCTCTCCCTAGTACTTCCTAGGCCTCCCTCTACCTCTCCTCTGACCCGTTATAGTTAACCTCTCGCATCTCCTCACAAGGGCATTGGTGTCTCTCATCTTCACATGCCCGAATCATTAGTCTCGATTCCTGCAACTTATTTTCTACATGGGACACACCTACCTTGTCCCTACTTCATTTCTAACCCGGTCTTTCCTAGTATGTACACACATCCACCTCAACATTCTCATATCTGTTACTTTCATATTCTGGACATGATATTTTTTGACTGACCAGCACTCGACTCCATACAACATAGCCAGCTAAGTAGCTATGGGGTATAGTTATATTATATTCTCATAAACTGTGATTTTCCATTTGATCACATATTGAGTTCGTTAGCTACTTACTCGTGGTAGGCGAGACTTTTCAAACTCGAATTCATTTTTGCAAAACGGCAAAAGGACAATATGCATGGTTCACCTAATATGGGATTTCAATGAATGGACAATTATACAATTTGATGCATTGAATAATTACTAAACTAGGAAAATGTGGTTCCCGTTTTTCTGTCTTTTCGCTCTTACTGCTTTCTCTCTCATTTTTTAATATACTAGTGTTATGTTACACGCGTTGCACGTGTACACTATCTCAATGAGTAAAAGTATTTTTAAAAAATGTATATATTATATTAAATATTATGTTTGAGTTATAAAATAAAGTATATACAGTCAAATCTCTATAACAATATCGTTTATTCCGGATAAATGTGAAATATATTTTTTATAGGTACCACTTAGTCCACAAGTATATTTCTTCTAAAATAAAAATAAAAAATCTTCTAAACAAACGAATAAAATGGCAATCCCTAATTATCATATAAAACAATCTAAAATAATAAGAATTCCCAATGAATACATGTCAAAATGGAAAGGAAATATGGTCTTTTAGCTAATGATCTCCAAATGACGCTATCTTAGTTTACATGTGTCTACAATTGATTCCTATGTTGATTAGGACTTTTAAACATATACAACCGGAAAGGTACTTTTTAATTTAAGCAAAGGACTTATATGAATAGAAATTAATCGATTTAAAGTCCTAAATATGAGGAGTTCTTATCTCATTGCAATAAGGAATTGATTTAATTTATAGGCTTAACTATTAGAGAAAATAATTAAATGACTATTTTGTCTAGTGTGAAATTATATTTTAAAGGATAAAAAAGGCGAACGACATTTCACTAAGGGCCTTCGTGTTTTTAATATAGTATAGATAAAAAATTTCTACTCTTTTGTTTCACCTTATTTGTCATAAATTGACTTGACATTATTTATATTTGAATTATATCAAAAGCACGAATACCCTTAGCGAAATATCATTCGTCTTTTTTACCCTTTAAAAATAAATTTCATATTGAGTTGAATAGTCATTTCATAATTTCCTAATATTAAGAACTTTCAAATCAAAATAATATTTTTTTACTAAATTCTTACTTATTTAAACTAGGTAAAATAACCATAATACATTCCAATTAAGCTACTTTCCCTTATTTGGAATTAACGAAAGTTCCATAGTATAGTCCAAATTACTTTTTCATATTTGAAATTAAATGTTTACTATAAAATCCAAATAAAATCCTATTTAGGTTAGAAACATACATCTATAAAAGAACAATAAATGTAAAATTGAGTTAGCCACAACGGTCACAACTCTATTGCTTATCAAGTTATCATCTACATTGCTTTGTCTAACTTTAAAATGGTTTGATTATATTTGATATTAGACATTGTAATTCTACAAATTTGATTATATATTCTTTGGTTTTACTGTAATTCGTGTAATTTTCTAAGTTCTATGTTATTTGTTGTTACACCTTGTATATTAGGTTTCAGCGAATATCGTTTTAAATTTTTGCATCGTCTTTTTAATTTTTGATAATTCATGGTATTTTATCTACGTTTTCTATTTCGTGATTGTAACGATCCGACCCGTCGTCACAGGAGTTACCGCTACGTTTTCCCTGTTTTATGCTTTTATAGGTTTCATTATATGTGTTTGGAGAATTAGAAGTAATTCGGATAGAGTTCGGGTAGAAATGAGACAATAAGTCTCTTTATGAGAAGGTTAGCTTGGAAAAGTCAACCGAATGTACACTTATGAGTAATAAGGCTCGGAATGGATTTCCTATGATTCGACTAGTTGCGGGGTATGATTTGTGACTTCGAAGCGCAATCGGAGTTGAATTTGGAGGTCCAGTGTAAAATTAGGCTTGAATTGACAAAGGTTGGATTTTGGCGAATTCCGGTTGATAGGTGAGATTTTGATACGAATGTCGCAATGGCATTTCGTGAGTTGCTGCAGCTTCGATATGTGATTTGTGATATTTGTGCAAAATTTCAGGTCATTCGGACATCGTTTGGTTGGGTTTTTGATCGAATGCGTGTTTGGAAAGTTTTTGAAGAACTTAGGCCTGAGTCCGATGTGAATTGATGATTTCAGTGTTGTTAGGTATGTTTTGATGATTGGAAAGAGTTTGGAGGATGTTTTGGGATATGTGTTGGTTGAGGTCCCGTGGGCTTCGGGTGTGTTTCGGGTTGTGATCACGCTCTTATTTTATGTTTCTACGTCGTAGCTTTAGATATAAAGGGGTATCATATTGAACAGATAAACTCCGATTACTGTTTTGAATGAAACATTAGATTTGTATCATAATTACGGACCCGTAGCAAAAAAAATCATCGAATTTGGACATCGTATGAGGATTTTATGGCCATTTTACTAAGTTTGCCCAGATTTTTTGGTTAATAACGAAATTGCCCCTGACGGCATATTAAAAACCTGCACTATTTGCAAATCTTAAAACCTACATATCTCCTTCATTATAAGGTCAAATGGAGTGATTCAAAAGCCTAAATTCATATGAATTTCACAAGGAACCGATTGGGGGCAGTAAAATGCGTGAACAGTATACCTATAATGTGAAGGTCGGGTTTTCTTCAAATTTTAGAACGGGAAGAAGCTTCTGAGGCGATTTTTAAGAGAGAATTCGTGAGATTTCATCAGCTAAGAGTTCTTAGACTTGGATTATGTTGTTATGATGTAAAAACATAGATTAAGCACTGAAAATAACCAAGGATTTAACGGGTAAAAATGGAGGTTAGGGCTTGAAACCTAAGAAGGTGTAAAGTTGAAATTTGAGGGGTCAAACGGACCCTGATTTTGGTGTTCTTTATATGCTCGTGGCGAGACAAGGAATCCTTTAGTGTGATTTTCGGAATTTTTTGAGAAGTGAGCCCAGGTCTCGGGTTTTACCAACTTCGTCAATTTTTTTGAGTATTTTTGATTGGGTTATGTTTCTTTGATCCATATTTATGTATTCGCTGTGGTTTTGACTAGATTCGACGCACGACGAGGCCAATTCGAAAGTAAAAGGCATTGCGGACGAGTCTACGGCCGGTTAGAGGTGAGTAGTTGATATATATGATTGCCTGAAGGTTTGAAACCCCGTCATATCACATTGTGACGCTATTGAGGGCGTGACTCGCACCCCATGACATGTGCGGGATTGTTTATGACTAAGGATTGTGACTTGGTCCATCCCGAACAAGAATAATGCTATATTGGAAATTGATACGCACCATGTGTTGAATATATCTGGGCTTATTGTCATGTATGAGGCCTTGTGCCGACCTGTAGCACCCTTAGAGGATGAATATTATTGTGATAGCATGATTTATAAAATCATTAATCTCAGTCTTATTTTTAATCACTATTATGAACTGCTAAGTCACTTTTGCTGAAAGTAAATAATTAAAGTATATTCTTTTTAATGAATTGGAAATTGGGAAAATAAATTAAAACATTTATGTGACTCATATGCATATTGTGGACTGAATATGGATCGGGCTGCACGTCGCAGCGAATATTATGACTGAATATGGATCGGGCTGCACGCCGCAGCGAATGTTATGATTATATTGCGCTAGGGCTGAAGGAACCCCTCTGGAGTCTGTACATACCCCCAGTGAGCGTCGTCGACGTTAAATGGATCGGGCTATGCGCTGTAGCGGTCATGTGCATTGCATTCATGCATTATTATTTACTTGTGCTATCTGTGATTTGCTGTTATTGCTAGTTCGTAGTTAGGTATCGGACTGTTAGATGTAGCTTTACTTTGTGGCATTTCGTGGATTCCTTATCTTCAGACATTTTATATGCTTATTACTCACTGAGTACTTAGTACTCACCCCTACTCCCTGCACCTTTGTGTGCAGATTCAGGTACACCGGAGGTTTAGCTGAGCAGTTTGTTTCTAGAGTTATCAGAGTTGTTGAGGTAGCTGTTTGACGTTCGCAGGACCTGGCTTCTCTTCTTATTTCAGTTTTATTTATATATACATTTTTCAGACTCAAGTATTTTCGTTCAAGTATTGTTATCTGATTTTGTTTAGAGACTCTAGACTTGTGACCCTAGATCTTTTTGGAGTGTTTTATCGGTTTTCGCACTTCTCAGTATTTTCCTTCTATAAATATTGGATTATTACTCTACAATTATTATATTCTTCCTAGATTGGTGGTTTTGAGATTTATTGTTGGCTTGAGAGCGACTGTTGGTCAGGCTTGCCTAACTTTAGGGTTGGGTGCCATCACGGCCGGAATTGGGGTTTGTGACAGTGGTTTAGAGGTTTAGAGAATATTAACTTGAAATTTTTGGGAATGCCAATAAAGAAATTATTTTTCATGCGTGAACATGTATTCACTAGGGAACTCTAGCTATGATTGGTGTGTGTATCTTAACTTTCTTTCGTTAAGGACGAAACTTTTGCATTTTAAATTTTATAAGTATTAAACGCAGTATTAAGAAAAAATATTTTTCCTACTCGTGAATTGTTATGGTTTAATACTTTTATTAAGAATAAATTTTAGTTGGTGTTGCTTTAATTCCAGGGATTATGCACTGCTCCGCTTAGTTGGTGTCATACATAACTACAATTCGTTTATGCTTGAATTAGTACTATTGTATTAGCTCGATAGTAATTTTAATATATCGCATTCGTGGATTGTTTAATCATTAGGAAAAACATTAAAAATCAGTCAACCTTAATTCTTCTCACATCAAAAAGTTTCTTCTCTAAGTACGCAAATTGTAAAGATTAAAAAGAACGTCACAAATTCAAACCTTTTAAAGGACCATTAAATAAAATATTAAAAGAGTTTTAACTTATACGGAATATTATATCAAATAGCAAAATTTTAAATATAATTAGGTCACTTTTATCAAGATACAAAATTTCACTTTTATGGAGTGTTACCTGTAGTCTATTGATCTTTTGGATGACCTAATAATACAAAACTTTTTAAAACTATCGATGTATTCAAGTTAACTCATGTTAAAATTCTTTTGTGAGCATTTAGTTCCAATGTTGTTATCCGTGGTGTTTTGGTTTTTAGAAGTTTATGATTCATATTTTTTAAAACACATAAAGGATAATTTTTTGAGATATCGACATTTCTTTCTATGGCAGACCAACTTTATTATTTGTATAATATGTTTGAAACTTTCATATATGATTATTTAATGTGCATAATATCTTCTAACATGTCACACATTATTCATCTAATAACCAATATAATCAAAGGCTAATGCTGCTAGAAGCCTATCTATATACGAATATGAAAAATCATAATCTCTCTATTTTTAGTTTGATATGTTTATTATATTGCTTATCTCAGATATATTTGTTATCCGAGCTTGATATTTTTGACTACTCTTATAAAAGAAATTTTTAGTTTCTTTTTCGAATTCTTTTGATTCTTCTGTACTTTTAATAGCTATAAGCTATTATCTTGTTTCTATACAAATGTGCATTTTCTACAAATCTAATAACAGTTGATTGCAAATATAAAATAGCCTCATAATATTTGGATTTCGGCATCTTAATGAATTTGTCGTGTTATGGCTTTTAAAATTTTGAATCTGTTTAAAGTTCCAATCACTTAGAGGTTTTTTTTATAGGTTTGTAATTAACTTTTTTTTTTCTTTAAAGTTTATATTAATACATTTAAATTGTAGTGAATCTCCATCCTTCATTAATTATGTTGAAACTAGCCACCTTAAATAAATAATCAAATTGCTTTTCATTCTTTTTCTCCTAGATTTTTTGTACGCACATATATGAAGTATTTCATAAATATGTCAAAATAATTTTCTTTACAATTTTGTCAAGCAAAGAACATACTCATAAGGAGTGTATGTATTTTTTTAACCTCAATAATAATATATTTATTTGAATATGATTTACCAGTAATTAAGACGATATGTGATAGTTAGAGACTAGACGTCTAAATAAAATTGACGGTTGCAAAAATAATTTTACAGCGCATTGAAAAATGTGGCTATGAGTATTGTCAATAGTTATATAGCGTTATTAAAGCACCTATTTGTTAAGTCTGTGAATATAGAAAAGAAAGTCCCGCTTATAAAAATTTGATGAAGAACAATTGGTAGAATATCTATGGTATATATTATATGCACAATATGTTTAGCATAATTATTTTGATGTCGGAAGTAGTCTTATGAGGAGTGTGTTAAAGAATAATCTTCTAGGGATAAAGTGTTTAGAAATGGCTATGACTGTTGTGGTGTATTATGTTTGGCGCTAGAGGAATTAAATGGTATTCCAAAATACGAAGAATGATTTTTGTATCATCATAAAACAAATTATTCAATAGATGTGTTGTAGAGGGGTTTTGAAGTGAAAGCTTGCCAATTGGCTTAAAAAGCTTAATTTCTATCCTATTTAACTAGCTTCATATCTTAGTGGCATGTAATGTCTAGTGTTGTTGATATTTTCGACAAATACTCGAGCTTGATGACCACTAATTAGTCATTTTTATGTACTTACACCCAATTTTTTTATTAATAAAGTCTTTAATATAACGATACATCACATACCAAGAACATAATCTATAAAGTATAAGGTCAGATACAACTTGATATATTATTATCTCATACAATATAATAAATACTTATGATTACAGTATTGTAACTTCTACATCAAAATTTTCATCTTTGTAGGTTCAAAAGATACACGATTACTTGAAATTCAACTATTATGCCAGTGTAATAACATTTATTAAATGAATATTGCATATGTCTTGACATCAATTTCTATACACATGATTCATTCTTATTCTATATTCTATATTTTTTTTATTCACAAATACGGAATATACGTGCAACGCACGTATACTATAACTAGTACATTATAAAAAAATAAAGATATTTGAAATTCGTGATCTTAAAAATATCATAATATTTTTGTGACTGTAAAAATTTTAAACTTATAGTATTAAACATCTTATAATATTATTGTAGCTACAAAAAAAGCTTTTCATTAATGTCCAATGGCAAAAGTAGGATTTTCATCCAAAAAAATAAAAATAAAAAATAACACACACACACACACACACACACACACATATATATATATATATATATATATATATATATATATATATATATATATATATATATATATATATATATATATATATATATATATATGTAATTATTATTATTTTCCTCAATAAATTTCACGAATAATTTGTTATGCCCAAATGCATGTTATTTCACATTTGGTCACAATGACTAAGTGATCAAATAGTTCAGAAGAGCAGGAACCGTCTTACCTAACACCAAGGATGACTCACTACTCCTCGACTCAGTAAGATCGATAGAAGTCAGTACGGAAGCAAGCGAGATAGTAGTGATTTTGTGCCCCAAATCAATGATAAGTGTGGAATGAGCCTAGTCTTAGCCCAAACACACGGCCCATTGAGACCTCTACTAAACCTAACCCCAATTCTGAGTTTAAAGAGGAAGTCACCACCTCCCCAACTACTAGGTCTGTCAGGACCAATGAGCCCTCGCGAGAGAATTCACCAATCACCCACAACTCCAATGATGAATTACATCATATGAAATATTAGGGGTGGTAAAAATATCGAGTTCAAACGGCACTATTTAGATATGGTGAGAATGCACAAGCCCACAATGCTAGTATATCTTGAAACAAAGATGGCAAACCACCGGTCGTTGGCCCAGCAACTCAAGTGTGACATGATCATGCAATCTCCAGTCGTAGGCCCATATGAGGGTATTGTGTTTATGTGGAAAGAAGAGTTTGTGGCTGTGGAAGAAGTGGAAACTACTCCCCAAGGTATTCGGTAATGGTTAATATAAACCCAGACCAACCTCAATGGTTTTTATTCACAATTTACAGTAGTAACCTCTTAACAGAAAGAAAGCTCATATGGGAGCAGTTAATCACAATTTCTAAAAATATAAAACTAAATTGGTTCATATGAAGAGACTTCAATGAAGTCTTAAAGGCCAGGGACAAGTTTGGGGATAACCCTATAAACCCGATCCGCAGTAACCTATTCTGGAATTGCATAAACAAATGTAACCTAATAGACCTAGGGTATAAAGGAAGCAAATACAGTTGGACTAATAAAAGGTATACCAACAAAACCTCCCTAGTTCTGTAAAGAATAGATAGGTGTTTTGCCAATGATGTTTAGATAGAACAGTACCCTGAGGCTATTGTACTGTATATCCCTAGGACCCACTCAGACCACATCCTTTTGAAAATTTAATTGGTAGGGCCTCTAAACAACAAACCATCAAGGCCCTTTAGATTAGAAACAATATAGTCTAGCCACCCTTCTTTTCCCATCATCATCAATAGAGCTTTCTCACATCAATTTACCCTCCTCCAATCCACTGAAAGTTTCAAGACTTTGGTAACCAAATGAAACCGGGAAGTCTTTGGAAATATTTTCCATAAAAAAAAGAGACTCGTGGCCAGAATCTCTGGTCTTCAGAAGTCTCCTAGCTACCAATTCAGTAGCTACACACTATATCAAGAAACAGATCTAAATGCTTAGTTGAACCACATCCTCAAGAGCGAGGAAGACTTTTAGAAACTAAAGTCTTGGATCAAATGGCTAAATGAGTGCGATTCTAGCACCAGATTTTTCAAATTTCAATCTTTAATAGAAGAAGGAGGAATATAATCATATCCCTCAAAGAAGAGAATGGTAATTTGCTTTATGACCAAAAGGATATCCAGTTAGCCATTGAAGGTTTCTTTATCGAGCTATGCACAACATCTCACACTGAACCCCTTGGGCAACCACTAATCACTCCATTATAGAACCCATCATGTCTCAAAGACAAAAGGCTTTTATGGACATACCCTTTCAAGTGGGTGAGATAAAAAGTTTTGTCTTCTCTAATAAACCCTTCAAATCCCCAGGCCCAGATAGCCTCCACCCTTTCTTCTATCAATAATACTGGAATATTGTAGGGGACTCTGTCAAAGTATTTTGCCAAAAATGCTTCTCCACAAGCTCAATGGATAGCACTTTGAACTAAACTCTTTTGTGCTTAATACCTAAATGCCCACAAGCTTCAATGCTGAAAAACTCCAGACTCATTGTCCTTTGCAACACTATTTACAAATTAGTCACAAAAATCATTGTGAACAAGATAAAACCTATCCTACCATACATCATTAGACCAAGCCAAGCAAGCTTCGTGCCTAAAAGAAGGGCCTGTGACAATGCCATCATTGTCCGGAATATATCAACTACTTCAGAAAAATAAAGGGTAAGAATGGAAACATGATTCTAAAAATATACCTAGAGAAGGCCTTTGATAGGTTGGAATGGTCTTTTATTTGAGGCACTCTAGATGCTTTCAACTTTCCCAAGAGTTTATCCAAGCTCATCATGTCTTGCATAAGTACTTCCTCCATCTCCATTCTTGTCAATGGGAGAAAAACTAAATCCTTCAACCCCTCAAGAGGCATTAGATAGGGAGGCCCAATGTCCCTCTATCTATTCATTATGTGCATAGAAAGCCTTTGTAGATCCATTGACAAGTGACTTCTGCAAAATCAATGTCACCTCATAAGCATAAGTAGGTCTGGACCAAAAATATCATACATATTCTTTGAAGATGACCTCACTCTCTTTGCCACAGGAAATAGCGGGAACTGCAATACCATTCTCTCTATATTGCACAACTTCAATAATCAGTTAGGACAAAAAATAAGCCTAACATAATCTAGAGTCCTTTTTTCCTCAAACATTACCCAAGATACTTCTCAACACCTAACCAACCTTATGTCCATCAAATACACAACCTCCTTTGGAAAATACCTAGGGCTTCCCAATTTCCACAAATAGTAAGCAACTTCAGACTTCCAATTTATCATTGACAACATGCAAACCAAACTGGCTGGCTGAAAAACCAAATGCCTCAACATGGCTTGGAGAACAGTCCTGGTCAAGACCACCTTGAGTAGCATCCCAAGGCATGTAATGTAATACATCAACCTCCATATCAAATTCACCAACCATATTGATAGAATCCAGAGAAACTTTCTTTGGGGAACCACCCTTAAAAGGAAAATGTTCCATCTGATTAAGTGGGATGTAGTCACCAAGACCAAGGCTGAGGGAGTGCTAGGGCTTCAAAAATCTAGCATTAAAATAAGGTTGCTCTATCAAATCTGGCACGGAGAGCCTACAAGAACACCAATTGTCTTTGGGCTATAGTCTGGATTCACAAGCACTGCAACATGAAAGGCATACTAAAGGGTTGGGAGATCTGTAGCAAAGACAATAGACGTGTAGTAAATAGAGGGAACATGGTCAATTTCTTAAATAGCACTTGGATCCCTAACCAGCTAGCAATCATGCAAATGATAGAACGCCCTTTAACCTAAAATGACCTCCAATTCAGGGTTGAAACATCACAATATGGGAATTTGGGATACCTCAACCTTGTCTATCATCATCCCCCCAAGTATCCTAAGTCTCCTCAATTCTGTGTTTATTCCTAGTAATACTACAAAGGAAGACAACCTAATATGGGACTTAACTGGCAATCTAACAGCTCTACTTACTTCTTCATAAGCAGAAGTATAACAGATCATCCCCCGGGGGAAGAAGCACCCTTCAAATGAATTTGGAAGCTTAAAACTCCCAACAAAATCAAGCATTTTCTCTAGCGCCTAACCCAAAAAAGACTCGTAACTAGAAGCTTTCTCCACTATATTGGAATCAACTGCCCCCCCCCCCCCTCAATGCCACTATTATAGTAATGATCAGGAAGGCATATGTCATATTTTATTCCAATGTCCCAATATTGCCCAGTTCTGGAATGATATCTTATCAAAATCCCCAGGTTCTACATCGTCCTAACCAGTCTTCAATAGCCACCTATGGCAGTCGTCTAGGCAAACTCTCAAATCTGTGAAATACAACAGTTTCCTCTATTGGACCTCATCCCCTTCTACCTTTGGCATATTTGGTTGACAAGAAACAACAATATTGTCAATAACAAAAAAGAACTCATTAATGCCAACAACACTATATCAAAGGTAACAGAGTACCACGTGCTTACTAATAACAACTCAACAATGGTAATGCATCAGATTATGCTAAAATGGGTACCACCACCCTGAGGCTCCTTTTAAACAAAACACTGATGGAGCAGCAAAGGGAAGCCCATGAATATGAGGATTAGGGGGGATATTCAGAAACCACATTGGAAACTAGATATTGGACTACATGGACAATATACCTTAAACAACAAACACAAGGGCATAAATTCCGGCCCTTATCCAGGGTCTACAACTAGCTGAACTAAATAACCTAGTTCCGCTGGAAATAAACACTGATTCAGAATAAATAATAAGCATGCTATTAAATAAAAATCTAATTTTTTACCATCTAATTTGTGAATGCAGATCAATCATCTAAATGATGGGTAGTATGGTGGTGAGGCACACCTACCATGAGCAGAATAGAGTAGCTGATGTGCTAGCAAATGAAGTAGCAAAAAAAAAGTTTTTTGAACAAGTCTTTGTCTCTACCAGTTCCTTCGATGTTTACCAATAATGTATTTTGGACAGACATCTTAGGAATTGAACTAACTATCTCTTTTGTGGGTTTTAACTTATGTATAATTATGTAAAATATTGCAACAATGAGTTCCATAAGGCATCCCAGTAACATCCCAAATGTAACCCCCTATGTTTAATGGGATTTTTACCTACCTATACCATATATGAAACCTTATTACCCTAAATGTGCATTGTTTGTTAATTACCCGCCCATTCGACGTTTTACCTACAAATTGTGTACCATTCGACAATTAGGCATTAAAAGGGCAGAATATTCCCTAAAAACTTGCTAAATTAAGGAGAGAATCTTGGTGTTAATTGATTCTACATTAAATTTAATTTTTGAAAAGGGAAAGGAGATTTCTCATATGCGTATTTTTATCTAGAACTACAATTCAAATTCTCGAAAAAAAAGAACGAACAAATTAAAATTTTGAGTTTCAACAACTCAAAGTTGAAAAAAAATCTGTTCTTCCATATATTTTCTACCATTGATAGCCATTAAAAAGCTTGAAAGCTTTGAATTTAAATTTGGATTTTCAAAAATTATTATTTGTTTGGATTGAGTGTTGTTGTAAATAATTGAGACTATGTTTAGGAGTTTATATCTCAATTTTGAGGGGTTTTGGTGAAGATTAGACTTGGTTTTGACTGTTTTAGATTCAAACTCGAAGAAGAAGAAGAAGAAGAAGAAGAAGAAGAAGAAGAAGAAGAAGAAGAAGAAGAAGAAGAAGAAGAAGAAGAAGAAGAAGAAGAAGAAGAAGAAGAAGAAGACATATTTTCAGAAATTGTAGTTAAATTGTAGAATTGTAGATATATTGTAGATAAATTATAGATAAATTGTAGATGAATTATAATTGGAAGACTAAAACTTCTACAAATCTTCTACAATTATGTCGAAATGCCAATTATGCTACAATTGAAATAAGAATTTGGATATTAAAATTTAATGTATCTATTTTGTAGATATCTTGTAGATAAATTGTAGATTATTTGTATTCTAATTGTAGATACATTATTTTCTGTTTTAACAAATCCAAAATGACTAAAGCTTCTACAAAATCTTCTGCAAAAAATAGTCTATAATTTATCTACAATATTTTTAATTTGACTATAAAATATCTACTAATTCTGGAAATATGTCTTCTTCTTCTTCTTCTTCTTCTTCTTCTTCTTCTTCTTCTTCTTCTTCTTCGAGTTTCAATCGACTGTGTTAACCAGTAACCTTCAACCACTTCCAAAAAAAGAGGTCAAAGAATTTCGAACTCTCTGCCATTATTATTTTTTGTGGGAATTCAAGCGGTTCGATCAAAGAATATAATATTTTCTTGTGAATCTGAAAATATGATATTCTTCGACGGTAGTGGGCAGTTGGGGATGATCAACGAGAGGAAGCATAGGAGCATCGTGAGTTTTGTATATGTTGTGAACAGTTAAGATATAGCCTAATATAAATGAACCCTTAATTATATCCCTAATATAGTTATAGTATATAAATGATAATTTGGTATGCTTAAATGTAACACAAACATTAAACATTGAAGGTAATAAGGTTTTATATGTGATATAAGTAGGTAAAATCCCATATTTAGTTAGTACTAATATAATATTCCTTTTGAACCAAAAATAAAAGAGCCGCGGTAGGTGAGCGTTTTCAATAGAATTTGACTTCACTATTTCGAAGGGCTACATGTTCCATGATATAAATGAAACTTAATTGAATCACGCAACACGAAAAATTGAAAGTTCAATGAATGCACTAGGTAACATGTAAAATCGTCTATAATCTATCGATTACGAATTAGAGCTATAAAAATAGTTATTAATATTTAAATTAGAATAAACTTTTTATATCACACTCATTATATTTTTTTTTTTTCGGATTCTACGTGAACGCGAGATAACTTATGCATTAAATTACCTTTTTTTTTAAACTTCGATGAACCGCTAATAGTTACTCTAGGCAAATGGAAAAGAATTAGACAAGTGTACAACAAGGAAAACGTGCGTCCTTAGCTCAATTTTTCTTTAATAAAAATTGCTTTCCTCCCCCTTCAATCGTGAGAAAAGATAATATTCTTTCACACTATTTATTTTATTAATATATAGGAATAAAGAAGGTTGAAAGTACTGCTGTGGCGATAAGCAAAGGCGGATCCAGGAATTAGGGGTTACGGGTGCCGACCCCCTAAAATTGCAACTGAATGTAAGCCAAAAAATTATTTGCTCCCACTTGGAATCGAACTCGTGCCCTATTGAATGAAAACACAGGCCTTTGCCACTGACACCTTTGCCACTTTTGTTTTATAGGGTGACACTTTAACTATATATCCTATTTATTATACATATATACATATATATGTAATGTTTTTGCCGAAGCTTGCGGGTGGCGTACCACCCGGAAACTTCCACATAGATCCGCCCCTGGCGATAAGGCCAAAAATATTCCAATTTGTGTGTTTTTGTTTTATTTACGGTCTCTTAATTAATTAGTTAATTTCGATCACTTTAGGATCATGAGAAAAAGAATAATAATTGGATGTATTAAAGAAAAAAGAGAAAAATATATATCTGAGTAGTTTTGAAAATAAGGAAGGATAGTTAGACAATTGTGATTATGGGTGTTAAAGGAAACCGATAAATCGCACAAATTCGATAACTCGAGTCAAATCGAAAAAAAAATCTGACTGAGTTTTGGTTTGATTTGGTTTGGTGTTGGAAAAAAAGGGGGGGATTCAAAAATAGCCAGATTTATAATTGGTCGTTCAAAAATAGCCCAATTTCAAAAGTAATCAAAATTTAGCTACTTTTCATGTAAAAATAAATCTGAGTGAAAACAATGTTCAAAACCCGAAAAATACTCCAATATATTAGGTTGGAGTTCTAGCATAAGTATACTTGAACTCCAACATATTATACTGGAGTTCCAAGATAAGTATGTTGGAACTCCAGCATAATATGATGGAGTTCCATCTTAGGTACACTAGAACTCCAGCATAATATACTGGAGTTTGGAGCACCGGTGCTCCAGTCTCCAATATATTATGCTGGAGTTCTAGTGTACCTAGTATACCGGTCCAACATAATATCCTGGAATTCATACACAGGTGCACCGAACTCTAGTATATTATGCTGGACCAGTCTCTATTGCAACAAAATAGGGCTATTTTTTATTGACTTGGTAAATGCTGGCTATTTTTAAATGACCAGTCCGAAAACTGGCTATACCGTGCTATTTTTATAAATAAATAAAAAAACCCGACCATAATTGGTTTCGTTTGATTTTAACTAAAGAAAGCCAAACCGAAACCAAACCAACCCGATATTATATTTATAGAAATTTTAGATATACTTAATAATATATAAATAGGCGTATTGATGTAATTTATAAATCTTACATAAACTCTTTCATAATTTTATCATTTAAGGTATTATTTCAACTTAGAACTTTATCTTCAAATAAGTTTTATAGTCATTAATATTGGTAACATAAGTAAGGGATAAATAATGCTAACAAAGCCCAAACCAAAATCAAATCAATACTAACGCTAACAAAAGACATTCAATTCAATACTACGAACGACAATTTATTGAATATCTATTTTTTGTTTTACAATAATTTAGATAAATAAACATAACCTATTTTTATTTTATATTTAGCGTTTAGTCGTGTAATTAATACTCCATTATTAGTCTACTTATTTTTGTATGACTTAGTACATTTAGATTATGTTTATTTTTATTATTGCTTTTAATTAACAATATTTATATTACATGATTTTATTGTCTTTATTGTTAAATATTTTAGGATAATGTCATCACACGTCTCATGTTTTATATTTTCTTTTTGAAAACTATCTTATATAGTTGTATCTTACTAGAATTAAAGAAATATTTTGAGCATACGTTATATGTTTTGTCCAATAAAGATTTTACCGGAAAAAAATCCAAAAATACATGAATATTAGGTAAAGCCCGAGAAAAACTGATATTGAAAAACTTTAGTTTTATTTCTTTGGTTTGATTTTTAGATTTATTAGCCCGACATAATTGATTTGATTTGATAATTACTAAATTCGAACCAATCCGACCTATATACATCCGTAATTGTGACTATGAGACTAATCACATTCACACTACTGAACTGTGATTTAAATTATCTTCTTTTAATATTTTATTTTCATTATACAGTCGAGGGGAGGAAAAAAGAGGAAGACTAATATCAGAGCCGAATCTCCCTCTGTGTGGTCAGAGGCGGAGGTAGAAGGTTGACTACGGTTCAATTAAACCCATAACTTTTCATGCGGAGCAAAAATTTATATGTAAAATTTTTTTAAAATTATAAAAATAATAGATATGAACACATAACTTTATAAATAAAATGGGTTCAATGCTAATATCTTAACATTTAAATCCATAAAATATAAATTTTAGATCGGCCTCTCAGTTCGGTGGTGGCAAATCTCGGTGAGGACGTTGAGTCCTAAGGGGGATGAATATGATGCCCCCGACGGAGGGCAAACTGATGGGGGCTGGTCAAACAGGATTGACAAGATTCTAGGATGGCAAGTTTGTGAAGAAGGGGTCTGTGACGATCCAAAGGTTCATCACCTATTTTCCTCAACTGTTCCATACTTTCGAGGCCTTGAAAATCTCATTTTATATTGCCTCAATTTACGTGCACAGTCCAGGCGCGTAGTCGAAAAAATTTTATGTTGAAATATGTGAATTCTGTGAAAATTTTGAAGAATTTTGATATTAGTATGATAAATAGTTGACTTTGGTCAATATTTTTGGTAAACAGACCCGGACCCGAGATCGAACTGTCCCGGAATGTCCATAGAAAAATATGGGACTCGGGCATGTGTCCGGAGTCGAAATTCGAGGTCTAGAACCTGAGTAAAAGAATTGTTCTGTTAAATTATTTTTTTGAAATTATTAAGAAAAATAAAAATGAAAGTTTATTAAAAGACTATGGTATTAGACTCGTATTTTGGTTCTGGCGCCTGGTACAAGTCATATATATTGTTTAAGCGCTTCATGCAAAGTTTGATCGAAATCGGACATCGTTTGACGTGTTTTGGACTATGAGTTACAAATTTGAAAGTTTATGAAGTTTAAAAAAAGAAATCATGAGTTTTGAGGCTTAATTCTATGTAAACGATGTTATTTTGGCAATTTGATCGCGCGAGCAAGTTCATGGTATATTTTTGAGGTTGTGTGCATGTTTGGTTTAGATCCCCAAGGACTCGGGTGAAAATTGGATAGGTCACGAGAGCATTTTTGAAACAAATCACAACTAATGTTTTTCTCCCAGCTAGTATCTTTGCATTTGCGAAGAAACCATCGCAAATGCGAATCTCCTATCACAAATGCGAAGTAGAGGTGTAGGCAGGCCAGATCGCAAATGCGATCTTTTTTTTTTTTGCAAAAGCGGACGGGGGCTCATCGCAAATGCGAACTCTCTCCCCCATACCTATGTTCACAATTGCGAACTATATTGCTTCAATTCCCAGGCCTGCCATATTCACAAATTCAATATCCACACCCGTGCAATTTTATACTTAAACGAATTTAAACCCACTTTTACCATTATTTCAAAATCCAAAACCCCATAGGCGATTTTTCAAGAGAAACTTCATTTCAAATCACTTGTAAGTCAATTTTAACTCAATTCTTTCAACTATTAACATCATTAAACATGTTTTCCATTTGAAATCAAGGATTTTCATGGGTGAAATTGGTGTTTTTGGGTAGAACCTAGGTTTTCCATAAATTGGAGAGTTGGACATCGATTTGAGGTCCGATTTCAAAATAAATTATATATATGAAATCATGAGGGGTGGGTTACCGGATTTTGGTTTGAATCCCGAGTTTCGACCACGTGGGCCTGAGGGCATTTTGGGAATTGTTTAGTAAAACTTTGGGAAATCTATTATTATGCATTCAAACCAATTTATATAGTGTTTATTAAAGTAATTGAACAAATTGTTATTATATTCGAGCGAGTTGGAGGTTGAATTACGAGGTAAGGAACCTTTTGAAGGTTAAGCGGACTTCAAGGCTTAAGGTAAGTGTTTGATCTATCCTAGCTTGAGGAAATAGGATTAGAGTATAATAATTTGTTATTTGCCAAATGATCGAGTGCAATGTATAGGCGTGATGACGAGTGTCTATACACCGGAGTCTAGCATGACCGTGAGTTATTTTTGGTGCATATTGTGAACTAATGTGGAACTCTCCTAAGCTAAATTATGATTAATCCCTTGTCGGGATAGTTAAATTATTGAGCCCTTGCCGGGTTGTGAAAGTCGTTGTTATTGTTTCCTTGCTGGGACCTTATTGTGTTGTTATTACTCCCTTGTCGGGATGGTACTTGTTGTTTATTTCATTCTTCTTGCCCGTTGATTGTGACTGTTGTTTGGGTGAGGAAGAGTGATATTGCACGAAGGGTCATTCCATGCCATTTTTAATTATATTTTCACGAAGGATCATTTCGTGCCATGTTTTAACTATTTATGCACGAAGGAACATTCCGTGCCATTGTTAATTATATTATGCACGAAGGAACATTCCATGCCATGAATGTGAGTTATGAGAGTAAAAGCACGACGGGTGATGTCGTGCACTTTTATTTGATTGTTTGGGTGAGGATGAGAGTAAAGCACGAAGGGTGATGTCGTGCATTTTTATTTGATTGTTTAGGTGAGGATGAAAGTAAAAGCACGAAGGGTGATGCCGTGCACTTCTATATGATTGTTTGGGAGAGGATGAGAGTAAAAGCACAAAGGGCGATGCCGTGCAACTATTAAATTTCTTATTGATAATTATTGTTGTGCTCTGTTTTTATTTCACTGATGAATTATGTATTTCCAATTATGCTCCCCATAGCATGTTCCCTCCCTTTTTATTTGTTTAGTTCAGTATTTCTATTGTTTTGTGGACTGTGGTACATATGTATATAGAACTACACAGGTTTATGTAAGTGTGTGGTCCTAGGCTTGTCACTACTTCGCCGGGATAGGCCGGGCATTTACCAGCACATGGGGTCGGTTGTGCTGATACTACACTTTTCTGAGTTTTTGCACAGGCCCAGGTCTTGAGCAGTAACAACAGCAGTAGTTTGATAGCAGGATTTCATACCCCCGAGACTGAGGTAGCTTGCAAGTGTCCACAGGCCCGACGTCTCTTCTTATGTTTTCGTTTATACTGTAGTCTCATTGTTTCGATACACACGGTTGTTATATTTCTTTCAGACCATTATATATAGTTATTTTTAGTGGTACGTGAGTTTGTGACACCATATCTTGGGTAGAGGATTATGTTGAGTATTTCACATTTATATTCAAATTTATGAAATTAGACTTTCGCAACTATTGTTTTTATTATTATTCATGCAAGTAAATTGACAACAGGATGGTTTGTTTATGAAAATAATGAGTAAATTAGCTTGACTAGCTACCACAAGTAGGAGTCATCACGATCCCGATGGTGAGAAATCCGGGTCGCGACAAGTTGGTATCAGAGCACTAGGTTACATAGGTCTCACAACTCAAGAACAAACTTAGAAGAGTTTGAGGGGTAGGTAAGAGACGTCTGTACTTGTTCCTCAGAGTCTATTGAGTTAGGAAAAATCTCTCCTTTGTTCCTTCTTGTTGTGCGATTTATATCCTCAAATACTGATTTAATTTTTACTCTGTTCTTTCGTAGATGGCGAGAACACGCGCTTCCTCATCCGCTGATCAGCAGTCCGAGCCTCAGGCAGCTCCCGCGAGGGGTAGATGCCGAGGTCGTGCCGGAGGCCGTGGTAGGGTCAAAGCTCAGCCCCATGCGGCAGTTCTAGAGGTGGAACCTCATGTTGAAAATGGCGAGGAGGTACTAGCCCCAACAACTCCAGTGGGCCCAGCTCAGGTCTCAGGAAGGGTTATGTTCACCCCGGATTTTCAGGATGCTCTAGTCCGGATAACAGGCTTTATGGTCAGTATCGCCAGAGCAGACTTGTTACTAGTTGCACTAGGCGCTTCTCAGCCTGAAGGAGGGGTTCAGACTCCTGTTATGCATATTCCGGAGCCAGTAGCTCCCCAGGCTCAGGCTCCAGTGGTTCAGCCTGCGGTGGCAGCTTAGACAACCACTACAGCTCAGCCGGAGATAGAGTGGCCATGACTTCTAATGCTTTATGGAGACTTGATCGGTTCTCCAAGCTTTTTACCACCACCTTCAGCGGTATCCCTAGGACTTCCTATTAAGTTGCCATGAGATTCTCAGGACTATGGGAATAGTGGAATCCAATGGGGTTGATTTTTGCACTTTCACACTTGCAGGATTCGCCAAGACTTGGTGGAGAGATTTCTGCTTAACTCAACCAGCAGGTTCCCCAACTTTGACATGGGACCAGTTTGCAAAGCTATTCTTGGAGAAGTTTCTCCCCGTTACTCAGCGGGATGCACTTCGGAGGCAGTTTGAGCTCCTCCAGCAGGGGTCCTTGACCGTTACCCAATATGAGACTAGATTTGTAGATTTGGCATGTCAAGCAGTTGTGATATTCTCTTCAGCATGGGAGAGGGTCCACAGGTTCATTGATGGGTTGATTCAGCCGATCCGACTTCAGATGGCTATGGGAGTTGATAGTGACATATGTTTTCAAGAGGCGGCTAACGCGGCCCGCAGAGTTGAGATGGCCCTTACTCGGGGAGGTGGTCATGCTTCAGACAAGAGGCCTCGTCATTCTAGCAGATTTAGTGGTGCCTCGTCTGGAGGCAGGGATTCTTATGACAGGGGCCAGTCTTCCAGGCCTTTTCAATCAGCTCTCCAGGCTTCACATGGTGGTTCAGGTGATCGTGGTTTTCGTGAGCAGTATTCAAATCAGCAGCCCATCAGTGCTCAGCCTCTTCAGAGTGTTCGTAGAGGTCATTCGGACCGTCAGGGTCAGCAGTTGCAGCAGCCGAGGTCTTGTTATGGTTGTGGTGACCCCGGTTACCTTATTAGGTTTTTCCCTCGAGCTTCGGGCAGTTCTCAGCAGCAGGGTTCTCGTCCCATGATTCAGGCCCCACCTGACCCACAACCTGCCCAGCCATCCAGGGGCGGAGGTAGGTTCCCATCCTAGTTCCCTGGTCAATTCCAACTCATCTATACGCAGCACTTCTTCATCAGAAAAATACGTCCTTAAAGGTTCGTATTCATTATCAATAGGATTCTCAGCCAAGTGATCATCTAAGGCTTGAACTTTCATAGCCGTCCTCGTCATATAGATGATGTCGAACTCCGTAAGTAATATCTGCCATTTTTCTAACCTCCCTGTTGGCATAGGTTTCTGGAAAATATACTTCAATGGATCCAAGCGTAAAATGAGATAAGTAGTGTAGGAAGACAAATAATGCTTCAGCTTCTGTGCTACCCAAGTTAGGGCACAACACGTCTTCTCAGATGAGTGTACTTAACTTCATAAACTGTGAACTTCTTACTGAGATAATAAATGGCATGTTCCTTTCTGCCGGTGATGTCATGCTGCCCTAATACACAGCCAAATGAGTTTTCCAAAACCGTTAGATAAAGAATTAGAGGTCTACCGGGTTCAGGTGGAACCAACACAGGTGGGTTTGACAAATACCCTTTTATCTTATCAAACGCCTCTTGACATTCTTCAGTCCATTTGACTGCAACGTCCTTCCCCAACAGCCTAAAAATAGGCTCACGTGTCGATGTGAGCTGAGCAATAAACCAGCTGATGTAATTCAACCTTCCCAGAAGACTCATTACTTCGGTCTTGCTTTTCGGTGCCGGCAGTTCTTGGATGGATTTGATCCTTGATAGGTCCAACTCAATGGCTCACTGACTGACTATGAATCCCAATAGTGTTCCTGACGGGACACCGAATGCGCACTTGGCAAGGTTAAGCTTGAGGTTGTATCTACGAAGTCTATGGAAAAACTTCCTCAAATCTCAGACGTGATCGGGCTGATATTTTGACTTTATGATTACGTCATCGACGTAAACTTCGATTTCTTTGTGTATCATATCATGAAACACAACGGTCATCGCCCTCATGTAAGTTGCCCCAGCGTTCTTTAAATCAAACAGCATCACCCGGTAGCAATAGGTTCCCCATGGCGTGATAAAAGCCGTTTTCTCTACATCTTCCTCATCCATCAGAATCTGATGATACCCAGCATAGCAATCCACGAAAGATCCAATCTCTCGTTTTGTGCAGTTGTCAATTAATATGTGGATCTTGGTAGTGGGAAGTTATCCTTTGGGCTTTCTTTGTTGATATTGCGATAGTCAACGCATACTCTGATCTTTCTGTCCTTTTTTGGCACCGGCACAACATTAGCCAACCATTCTAGATATCTAGTGACCCGAATAAACTTTCCATCCAATTGCTTGGTTATTTCTTCCTTAATCTTCACACTTATATCTGTTTTGAATTTTTTCAATTTCTATTTGACGGGAGGAAATGGTGAATCAGTGGGTAATTTATGAACCACTAAATCAGTGCTCAGACCCGGCATGTCGTCGTACAACCATGCAAGAACATCTTTAAACTCAACAAGTGTTTTGATAAATTATTCCTTGAGGTTTGGTTCAATATGGATGCTTATTTTGGTTTCTCTAATGTCATATGCGTCTCCTAGATTGACGGCTTATGTATCATTTTGATTGGGTTTGGGCTTTTCTTCGAAGTGACTCAGTTCTTTGCCGATTTCTTCTAAGGCTTCATCTTCGTTGTATTTTGATTCACTCTCATCCTTTCTTATTTCTTGTATTATTGTTTCTGAACCAAATTGATTTTCTAGACTGGGTTGAAGATTCCTTATGCATGCCATTTCATTAATATCAGTGGAAAGAATGCTGTTAAGAAAAGTAAAAGGAAGAACAAAACAAAATAAAAAATAATGGGAACAAAAATCTCATTCATTAAAAAAAGTACTAGATTCCAGGGTTTTCACACATTAAAAAGCAAACTTGAAAACAAAATAAACTGTACTACAACCCTGAAAGAATCCCAAACAAACTTGAAGGAAAATCAAAGCAAACTACCAAGACTCCTTTCGGGTGGGAAGAGGAGTAGCCTTCTAATTATTCAGTTTTGTTTTTGGCCCTACAAATTGTATTTCAGCGTGACTAGACCCTTCTCCATCTTCTATCATGTTCACTTCAGTGAACAGATTTTCAAACCTTCTTAGAAATTCCTCATTTGGTTCGACCGTAAGATCGGAAATCCTTGTTGTTGGACGTCTTCTGGCTCCAGACTTAACAAAAGATTTGGAGTGGCGCGGGACCGGATTTGGAAGTACCCATGTCTTCTGCTTTATCCTCTTAGATCATCGAATGTCTTCCATTGTAGGTTCAAATACCAAACCAAAAGTACCCACATTTTCCGTCAAAGCCACTAGTTGTATGATACCTTGCATAGATGCGCCCAAGACCTTACCGGGCACAAAGCCGTTTCCCAACATTTCGTAGGCTACCATGACATATGGAAGTTATCTTGGTATTTGGAGTGTATTATCCCTCCGAAACTTTCTTGAATGATACCGCATCACAAACTTGGTATACCCATGGCCCGACGCCATCCTCTAATTCAACAAAGGGCACAACGGTGTCGTGCTGAGAATGCAGATCATTTTCTCCATGAACCACAATCTCTTGTCGGTCCCATTCAAACTTGACCAACTGGTGAAGGGTAGACGAAACTGCCTTTGCAGCATGAATCCAGGGTCGTCCTATCAAAAGGTTGTATGAGACTACCATATATAATACTTGGAATTCCATGGTGAATTCCACAGGCCTGATTGTTAGCTCCAACACAATGTCCCCGACCGATGCTTTTCCCCCTCGGTCGAAACCCCGAACACAAATGATGTTCTTGCGTACCCTATTGATATCCACTTTTAGTTTGTTCAATATAGAAAGATGACAGATGTTTGCGCTGGATTTGTTGTCGACCAAGACCCGGGTAACCACAGACTCCTCGCATTTCACCGTAAGATAAAGGGCTTAGTTATGCTCGGTACCTTCTTCAGGTAGCTTGTCATCTGTGAAAGTAACCCTGTTTACCTCGAATATCCTGTTTGTGATCTTCTCCAGGTGAATGATGGAGATCTTATCAGGTACATGGGCCTCATTCAGGATTTTCATCAAGGCTTGCCGATGTTCGTCAGAGTGGATCAGTAATGACAGTAAAGAGATTTGAGCCGGAGTATTCTTGAGCTGCTCTAGGATTGAATAATCTTGTAACTTCATCTTCTTTAAAAACTCTTCTGCTTCTTCGTCGGTCACGGGTTTCTTTACTGTTGCCGGAACGGCCTTCCTTAATTCTGCAGGAACAAAACATCTCCCTGAACGGGTCAAAACCTGTGCTTCACAAACCTCCTCCTTGACCTCTTTTCCCTTATAGGTCACTTTTACTCGGTCATAGTTCCACGGGATAGCTTTGTTGTCAACTATTGGTAATTGAATTGATGGCTTGATGATGATGGGATCTATGCGAGCACCTTCTACAGTCAGAACATGTTTGATTGTTGCTCCTGGTACAACTATCTTCACCTCTCATGGTTTCGCCAATATTTTGCATGTGGACTCTCTCATCAGTGCTGGTTTATTATGTGCCCCCTTCTCATTGATGAGTGATTTGTCATCAATTGGTCCCTTTGTTGTCATGCTTCCACTTGACCTGACCATCATTACATTTTGAGAGGCCTTTTCATACCCATCTTCTTCTTGTACCAACTCGATCATATTGGTCTCGTGATGGGCTGGGAGTGGATTTTGGTTGATGTTCGGTTCTGCCGGGGTCTGCAGCTCAATTCGACAAATGTCGATAAGCTCTTGGATAGTTATTTTTAGTTTCGAGCATTTCTCTGTATCATGCCCAGGGCATCCTGAATAGTATTCACAACTCATCGTATGATTAAGATTCCTTGGAGGGGGTTCTGCAACTTGGCCTCGACTGCATTCAACAATCCTAGCTGCTTCAACCGATGAAACAAACTGGTGTAAGACTCTCTCGAGGGAGTGAAAGTCTTTGGCTTTGGTGTTCTATCATTTTTGAATGCTTGGTTTGGACGGAATCCCGTACCAGTGGGGTTTTTGTATACTCTTGGGGGTTGGTAGTTATTTTGTGGGGTCCGTGCACGCCATGGTGCCTAGATGGGAGGTTGAGCATATGTTTGGGCATGGTGGATGGAAAAGTAAGGATCGGGTGTTTGGTAATAATGTTTGGGTGGCTGTAAGGAGTATGGAAGTAATATTGTTGATGGGGTTGGGGTTGATTATAATGGGGTACAGGGTCTCTGGATCCGAGCCAAGCTTTGGACTAAACTGCTGCGACATCTTCTTTCCTTTTCTTTCCAAGCACTTCTCTCGTGCCACTCTGGATGGCTTGAGTGGTCACTTTCAATGCAGAATAACTCATGATTTTGTTAGATTTCAACACTTATTCAATCATGGCTCCCATCTTTATCACTTCATTAAATGATTTACCCACGGACATCACTAGGTGACCGAAGTAGGTTGCTTCCAATGTTTGCAAGAAGTAATCTATCATTTCATTTTCCCTCATTGGAGGATCCACTCTTGCTACTTGTTCCTTCTAGCGGAACCCAAATTCTCTGAATCTCTCCGTGGGCTTCTTTTCTAGATTTAACAGTGATAGGCGATCAAGGACTATTAAAGAGGTTATACTGGAAAGGGCCAATGAATGCCTACGCCAGGTCATCCCATGTGAAACACCTGCCGGGATCTTGCTTGTGTACCATTCTAGCGTGGACCTCTGACCGAAATAAACTATCAATAATTCATCTCTTACTCTTGCTCCTCTCATTTTGATGCAGAAACCTCAAAGGTGGGCCACCGGGTCACCATGCCCTTCGTACAAATCAAATTTGGGCATTTTGAATCCTGCGGGCAGCTGAACATCTGGAAAAGGGCATAAATCTTTGTAGACAACACAAACTTGGTTTCCTAAACCATGCATATTTCTGAAGGATTGCTCCAGGCTCTTGACTTTCCGAATGACTTCCTCCTGTTTCGGATTCCTGAGTTGCCTTTCCGGTTCTGCTGGGTTGTCTCAGTGAGGGGTGTAGGAGTGTGGTTCAGGAGCCTTAAAAGTAGGCTCGGAAGAATAGCAATGGTTGTCGTGAATCTAAAATAGTGGCTCACTAGATGATTTTTGTAACACGGCGGGTGAAGGTGCCACGAAAATAGGGGTAACTGGTGGGGGAGGATTTTGCTTGGGTGGTGGAGTTTGGGAAGTGTAAGGGGTTTTCCCTTGGTAATATTGGTAAATTGGAGCCCTTGCTGATGGATCACTGGGTGGACATTCCGGAGCCTGTGCTGATGCACGAATAGCAGTAGTGGGAAGGATAGGTGATGGTTGTCCCCTGGCCCCAGGCTAGGTGCATCTCTGTTATCTGTCGTCTTAACCGATTATTTTCCTCCTTCATTGCTTGCATCTCTGACTTCTTTTCTTCCACGCTTTTATCTGAACTAGACATGCTCTTTGGGATTGGACCTTTTGATATTGTCTGGTAGTGGTAATTGGCTAGTACGCTCTAACAAATTGACTGCTAAAAGATCTCTGGAAAGCAACAAACTTGTTAGTTTTCAGAGTTTAATAGATATGTTATTGCACGTTGGGATGCAATGCACCTAGGCAGTTTAACCATTTCTACTGGGCTTTTGATTTCTTATTGTTGTCCCCCTTTCTTTTTCTCTTTTTTAGTGGTGGTCAAATTTTATGTGGATTGCCTATGTATCATGTCCTCGCATGAATCAGATCGAGCATAGTTCTGGTTGATAAAGTTGTGGCAATAACTTTGGGATTTTTTATAACAAAACTCCTTTGATTACAAACATGACTCAAGACATTGAGAATTCCAAAACTATGAATAAGAAAGTACTTTGACTCCAAAACATACAAAACCTAAACAACATGACTTTAAAACTTAGACTCTCAAAAACTTCAAAAGCACAACATTTAAAACATCATCCTAATGCTCTAAAATTTCTCAAGATCCGCGAGGCATCGTTCGGCCTTGCCGCGGACCTTGGTGTGAGATCTCTTTGCAATCCTTTTAACTCTTTCATGATCTGGTGGACGTAATCCATGACTGAGGTAAAAAGGGTAGTATGGGGCATTTGCTCACACGCTAGGCACTTCATGGTGATGTAATGCCCGCTCTCTTCGACTCTATCCTTGCTCTGATCCCTTTCCTGTGCAGTTTTTCTATTCGTTGATTTTTTGCTCCCAGTACTTGAGCGTTACTAGTGAGTCGGTCCAGGAGTGTATCCATTTGTTTTTCCGCATGCGCCATCAAGTCGTAGCAGCATTTCCTGTCTATCCTGGCGTCTCAGGCTTGTCTAAAGACCCGTTCTTCGAGAGAGGAAGTTGTCTCTCTCAAGGTGTTGATGGTCACCTCATAGTCTATCTTTATTTGTTGTAACTGAAGCGCATGCTGCCGTGCTCTCCTGGTCCATCTGACCCTAATACTCACTATATTGGCTTTAGATTCTTCTAAATCCCTTTGGAAGTCGGCGATTTGATTTTCCAACCCTTTTATCAATCTTTCATCTGATCGACTCCTTGGGTGTCTGTTGGCATCCATTCTCATCTACCGGATTTGAGCTTTTCAGAATTTATTTTCCTGGGCCAAATTCTTTTTGTCTCCTTCGTCGGCGGCACCTTGCACACTCTTTTCAAATTGCAGGCCCTTAACCTGTTATTCTGTCTTGCCAATCTTTGCCATGTAGCCTTCCTCTTTTGCCAACCAACCCCAATGTTCTTGTGAGGACTCAGCGAACTCCCTGAGGTGAGCTTTTTGGCCGGCCTCCCATATGATGCTTCCCCTTTATACCAAGCGTGATATCCAGGTGAAACCTCTTCCTTAGCCCGATATAGTACACAAGTGTTTGCCTCCAGATATTGACATTTGCTCCAGATCTGGCGGACTCTTGCCTCCGGGAACTGGCCGTCAAGACCGATTTTAATAACCCGGGTACTCAGATCTTCGTCTTTAGGCACTATCTGGCATCTTCCAAGTTGCCTCAAAACCCGATAGGGCGCATAAGGTTGAATGCTCTTGAGTCCCATTAAGAGAAAATGATACCTAGCTGCTGCCATATATATGATTTTGTCAACTGGTAACCAACCCAACGTCCACTGTATTTGACTTGCACCGAGGGTCTGGAAGTATGACGTCCATGCCAAGATTCCTTCAGGTAAAATGGAACCCTCGATTCTTGGGTAGAACTCTTTTATGCAGGTTTTCTCAGCAGAACCATAGCTCAGGAACTGGGCACGGTGACACAGGTGCTCAGTCATCCATATTTTCAGCAACAGTTACATCCTTCAAAAAAGTCTTCTCCGGCTTTGCAGGCTGCGAGGGCTCGGAAGATATCTGATACGATCATAGGAGCAAGAGTACTTTCGTCTTGAGTGAGCAAGGTACTGACGATCCTAACTGTCTTTATATCAATATTCCCGTCTTTCCTCGGGAACACTAAAAGCCCTAAAAAGGCTATCATGAAGGCAACTCGTCTATGCTCTTCCCATTTTCGACGGTTACTTTTGCTACACAACTTATATCTGGCTTGTCAAAACCTCCCATGTGGACGTATCTTTGGTATATGAAGCTCACGGTACAAAAACCTTATGCCAAATCTGGGTTATATACTGTTCTGACTATCTTCAATGAGTCTAAAAACCGATGCACAGTGACAGCCCTTGGAGCAACTGGATATTGGTGTCCTAACGGCATTTTAGTGTTTCCAATATACCCGGCTATTTCATCCAAAGTCGGGGTGAGTTCAAAATCTGAAAAGCGAAAGACATCTTGTGCTAGGTTCCAGTAGGTGACCAATGCTCTTATAATATCCCCTCGAGGCTTGATTTCTAGCAAGCCCGTGAGACCTTTCAAATACTTCTTGATTTCTTCTTGGCCTTCTTTGCCCAAATCATTCCACCATAGTTGCAATTGGATCGAGATTTTAGTTAGGATTGAAAAGGGTTCATTTTGAATTGTGCTCATGCTGCACATTTATTAATGTTATTAAATGAAAAGAAGAATTATTTTGACTGACAATGATTTGACTATTTTCAAAATTAAACCAAGAGATTTGGTTTTCCGATCACGGCCTTTCATCACTTCCGGGATGATGATTTTAAGGCTGCGTTCACTAACTGACCAAAATCCTAAAAATGACCCTAAACTGGCTGTTTATGCAAAATCAGCCTTCCGGTGTCCATCTCGGGAACATTCTGCTATTTTTGAAAATGGCATCACCCAATTTATTTATGACAAAAAAAAAATTGACACTTTTTGGCTATTTTTGCAAAGGCGAGATGGGACCCGACGAGGGTTGCCTACGTATCTCACGCCCTGTGAGAATCAAACCAGCGTAGTTTCGGGCGGACAAAACAAACTATTTTTGAAAACAATGACATTTCATTTTCTTTTATTTTTATTTTTTAATTATATCGGCAAGCCAAACGAACTATTTCTGAAAACAAGACTATTATATTTTTTTTCATTTTTTATCAATTCATTAGCATATAAAAAGACTATTATATTTTTTCATCTTATTGACAAACAAATAACTATTTTTGAAAACAAAATTACACACATTTTACTATTGGCAAATAAAACAAACTATTTTTGAAAGTATATATTATTATTTTTTAGTGGAAAGTAAAACAAACTATTTTCAAAAAATAAAAATTCTTCATCATTTTTTTCTGTTTTTTTAATTGGCAAATACAACAAACTATCTTGAAAATAAAACTTATTATTTTTATTGGCAAACAAAATAAACTATAAAAAAAACATTTTTTTTCTATTTTCTCGAAAATCCGGCAGAGTTTCGACACTAAATGAGCATTATTTTCTAAAAGTAAATATTTATTTCTCTACACTGTTTTCCTTTTTCATTTTTTCATTTTCTTTTTCTTTTCTCTTTCCCCAGTATTTAAAAGCCGGTCAACATGCAAGTCTGAAACAAATAAATGCGTTAAACAAACAGGATGCAGCAGGATGGTCTTTTTCATTTCAGGTTGCATGTCCTAGACGGACCCACCCCCTATGTTGAGTCCCCTAAGTCAAATGCAAAATGATGCAAATAAGCGTTCCTACTAGGGATACGACATGAATTTTTGTTATACTAGGTTGAAAACCTGGCTGTTTGTTCTAGACTGTGTGCCCGAGCGGATAACTCGAGTCGAGGAAGGAGCTCCTTTCCAGGAACCAAAAGGCCAGCCGGCTTAGAAACTTTCCGAGCCACTTTCTTATTTCAGAGTATTGACACTAACATAATAGGGAGTCTCAACCAGTAAGCACATCCCCGGAGGTTAGAAGAGAAGTGTTTTGGCATAGTTTATATATACCGTTCAAATAATATCAAAGCAGAAAAAATCATCATTTTGCACATTAAGCATATATCATATAAAAATATCAGATAATAAAAAAATCCAAATACAACAATTATTCTAAGCTCGAATTTCTAACCTTAAACCGGTGGTTCTAGGCAAAAATTTCCCAGTGGAGTCGCTAGAGTTGTCACACCTCCTTTTTCCGCTACCCGCGTTGTAACGACCCGGCCGGTCGTTTTGGAAAATTACGCCCCGATCCCCAATTTAACTGTTTCCCTAAGTTCATTTCTGCTATTGTGGTTTACCGGGAGAGTCGGTTCTGAAATTTGGAGCATTTTGGGACACTTAGTCCCTAATTGAGAACTTTAAAGTTAGAAAATGGTCCGTAGTCAGAACAGTGTTAAGACGACCTCAGAACGGAAATCGATGGTTCCATTAGCTCCGTTAGGTGATTTCGGGGTTGGTAGCGCGTTCGGAATGTATTTTGGAGGTCCGTAGCTCAATTAGGCTTGAAATGCCGAAGTTTGAAATTTTGGCGAATCCGAACGATAGGTGAGATTTTGATCCGGGGGTCGGAAAGGAATTCCGACAATTTCTGTAGCTTCATTATGTGATTTTAGATATGTTCGCAAATTTTCAGGTCATTCGGACGTCGTTTGGTCGGGTTTTAGATCGAATGTGCAATTCGGAAAGTTTTAAGAAATTTAGGCTTGAATTCAATGTGAATGATGGGTTTTGATGTTGTTAGACGTGTTTTTATGAGTGGAATAAGTTTGTATCATGTTTTGGAGTAGGTTGGTGATTTTCGTTGAGGTCCCGGGGGTCTCGGGATGAATCCGGGGGTCCAATCAGGCTAATTCATGCATTTTGGAAATGTTGTTAACTGTTGGTGTGTGCTGCAGACGAATGCTCTATGCGATCGCAATGGGCTGATGCGATCGCATAGAAGGTTTTGAAGAGGCCAAGTACTTGTTCTATGCGATCGCAGGCATGGTTATGCGATCGCATAGTTTTGGAAGGTTGTGCTCTGCGATCGCGTACAGTCCTATGCGATCGCATAGTGTATAGAGAAGGGGGTCCCAGGCCCAGCTTTTGCCATATGCGATCGCGGATCATGGTATGCGATCGCATAGGTATATTTTTGGTGAGCATTGCAATCGCATAGAGTAGTTTGGCGAGGGTCGAGAATTTGTTCTATGCGATCGCAACAGTGTTCATGCGATCGCATAGAGTAAAAATGTCTGGCAGTGGATTTAAGTCCAGAACAGTCAACCCGCGACCCTCATTCGCAAAAACGCCATTTTTGAGCTCCAAGAGAGGATTTTGAAGGGGAAACGCTGGGATATCATCGGGAAATCATCGGGGGTAAGTTTTCTTGACCTTAATTCGTTAGTTTATCATGAAATCCGTGATTATTTCACTGAAAATGGAAGATTAAAGGTGGGTTTGAACCCTAGGCCTAAATTTTAAAAAACCTTTGATTTGAATGGGCAAACGGAGTCCGATTTCGATAAATTTTATATGCACAGACTCGTATTGAGATAAGGAACCCGAGTATATAACTTTCGTGATTTTTCGATAAGCGTAACGAAAGTCGAGTTTTGGCAACTTGTGGGTTTTGGTGTATTTTGAGTTGTTTTGATTGGGTAATGCCCAATTGACCTATTTTGATGTGATTCTATTGATTTTTATCAGATACTACACCTGTGGAGGCCGACTTTCGTGGAAAGAGGGTTGTTTCTTAGCGGTTTTATACCGGAATTGAGGTAAGTGGCTTGTCTAACCTCTTGTGGGGGAACTTTCACCCCTAGGAAATTATGTGATAGTTTAAATGCCTTGTACGCGAGGTGACGGACGTGTACATGCGCTGGTAGTTGAACCCATACTTTACTTGAATTGTCCGATTTGTGATATCCCTGTTCTTAGCTGATTAATTCGATATTCTTGCCCGGTAGTAGTTAGAAAATCATAACATTGGTAGTATTTAACTGTCTAGTTGCCTAATTGTCATACTTGACCTTCTTGATAATTGTTGGCACTATTTTTCGGTGAAGTTGTAGTTAAGTGTATTATATTCTTTCTGTGTGTTTCCTTTATATGTTGTGGTAGGGACTGCGGGTTCGATTCCTGAAGATCCTGAGTTATTGGTAGGGACTGCGGGTTCGATTCCCGGAGATCCTGAGTTATTGGTAGGGACTGCGGGTTTGATTCCCGGAGATCCTGAGTTATTGGTAGGGACTGCGGGTTCGATTCCCGGAGATCTTGAGTTATTGGTAGGGCTTGTGGGTTCGATTCTCGGAGATCCTGAGTTATTGGTAGGGACAGCGGGTTCGATTCCCGGAGATCCTGAGTTATTGATTTAGTTATTACTTGTTATTATTTAATTGTAGACGGTTGCAGTAATCACTTTATTGTCGTTATTCGGAATCATTATCATTATATTATTGTTCTCTCAGTAGGGCCCTGACCTTCCTCGTCACTACTCCATCGAGGTTAGGCTTGGCACTTACTGAGTACCGTCGTGGTGTACTCATGCTACTCTTCTGCACACTTATGTTGTGTAGATCCAGGTACATCAGGACAGGCTCATATCAGGTGATTCAGCAGTTCTTTGGGAGACATCGAGGTATGATCTGTTACGTCCGCGGATCCGGAGTCCTTCCTTCTATTCTATTAGTGCTAGTAGATGTTTTTCCTTCATTACGTTGTTAGATACTCTTTACACATAGAGCTACAGTTATATGTTCTCTTTTAGTCTGTGTTGCCCGTGGGATTCCGGATCTTGGTAGTGTTTTATATAGTGTATTTGACGGGTGTATGTGCCAACCGGCACGGATTACATCCCTTTTATCTTATTTTCCGCAACGTGTTAGGCTTACCTAGTCATGGGGACTGGGTGTCATCACGACACGTTCATGATTGGTGAACTAGGGTCGTGACAAGTTGGTATCAGAGCTCTAGGTTCATAGGAATCACGGGACACAGACCGGTTACTTAGAGTCTCACTGTTCGATACGGAAACGTCTGTATTTATCTACGAGGGGCTATGTAACTGTTTAGGAAACTCTTCATTTCTTTTGGATTCCTTGTCGTGCGACATTTTTGGCACCAAATCTAAACTATTGCTTTCTATTCTCTCACAGATGGTGAGGACACGAGCTACTCGCGACGATCAGGTACCCGCGCCCCCTGTTGCCGCCGTCAGAGGCCAGGGCCGAGGTAGAGGACGAGGACGCGCCCGAGGTGCAGCCACAGCACCCGCGCGCGCTGCCGCTGAGGTGCCACAGGTAGACCAGGTTGGAGCGCAGGCACCTGGTACACCGACTATAGCTGCTACTACTCCAGCACTCTAGGAGACCCTGGCCCAGTTCATGAGTATGTATACCACTTTAGCTCAGGCAGGGTTGCTTCCTCTCACTGCAGATACATCTCAGGCCGGGGAAGGGGCCCAGACTCCCGCAGTAGCTACACCTGAGCAGCGAGTGCCAGTGAGACAAGTTCCAGAGATTATTGTTTTGCCTCCTGTCGCCCCAGCACAACCCGGAGGTGGGCCAGCTACCTCCGAGGACGAGTAGCGTAGATTGGAGAGGTTCAAGAAATATGATCCTCCAGTGTTCAGTGGTTTGGCTTCAGATGATATATTGGGTTTTCTAGAGGAGTGTCATCGTATTCTTCGTACTATGGGGATTATGGAGACCAGCGGGGTTTCCTTCACTGCTTTTCAGTTTCGTGGGGCCGCTTACGATTGGTGGCGCACGTATGAGTTGGATAGCCCAGAGGAGTCTGCTTCATTGACTTGGACGCAGTTTTCAGATCTGTTTTTGAGGGAGTTTGTTCCACAGAGCCTTAGGGATTCTTGGCGCTTGGAGTTTGAGCGGTTGCGACAGGGCTCCATGTCGGTATCGGAGTATGCTATCAGTTTCACCCGTCTAGCCAGGCATGCACCGGCTTTGGTAGCCACGGTTCGGGAGAGGGTGCGGAGATTTATTGAGGGCCTGATTCTGCCGATCCGATCCAGCATGGCCAGAGAGTTGGATACAGATATATCTTATCAGCAGGCAGTGAGAATTGCTAGGAGGATCGAGAGTATGCTCCCTAGAGAGCGGGGAGAGAGAGAGGCCAAGAGGTCTCGTGAGTCGGGCCATTTCTCTGGTGCCCGTACTTTAGTAGCTGGTGGTTATGGTGGTGGTTATTCTAGTTGCCCTGTTCATTCAGCCTTGCCAGCAATCGGTAGTACTCCAGCACCTCATGAGCCTTATTATGCTCCCCCAGTTTCTAGCGTGCCTCCTACGCGGGGTAATTCCAGAGATCAGTCTAGCGGGAGTAGGTCCAGTCATTCACAGCCACCGCGCCCTCCTAGAGGTTGTTACGAGTGCGGGGATACTCACCATCTGGTTAGGGAGTGCCCTAGATGCGGTAAGGGGTGTGCCTTCTCAGACTCCACATCCTCGGCATGCTCCACAAGGTCAGCAGGACATCGTTCCAGCTCCAGCTGCCATCCCACCTGCCCAGCCAGCCAGGGGAAGAGATTAGGGAGATAGAGGTTGCCCTGATTCTATGCTATTCCTGATCGCGCTGTGGCTGTTGCATCTGATTCTGTTATCACATGTATTATTCTGGTTAGTCATAGGGAGGCATCGGTTCTGTTCGACCCTGGTTCCACTTTTTCGTATGTGTCTTCTTACTTTTCTCCTCATCTGGGTGTGCCTCAAGATTCTTTGAGTGCCCCCATTTATGTTTCCACTCCGGTGGGTGATTATTTGGTTGTGGACCGTGTATATCGGTCGTGTTTGGTTACCATTTGTGATTTTGAGACCATAGCGGATCTATTGTTGCTCGGGATGGTCGATTTTGATATTATTCTGGGCATGGACTGGTTGTCGCCTCATTATGCTATTCTTGATTGTCACGCCAAGACCGTGATGCTGGCTATGCCAGGAATTCCACGTATTGAGTGGAGTGGTACTCTAGATCACGCCCCTAGCCGTGTTATTTCCTTTCTCAGAGCTCAGCGTATGGTTGAGAAGGGGTATGTTGCTTATCTAGCCTATGTGCGGGATGTCAGTATTGACACTCCCTCTATTGATTCCGTTCCTATGGTACGTGACTTTTCTGATGTATTTCCAGCTGATCTTCCGGGCATGCCGCCCGACAGAGACATTGATTTTGCTATTGATTTGTTGCCGGGCACTCAGCCCATTTCTATTCCACCGTACCATATGGCTCCTCCTGAGTTGAAGGAGTTGAAGGATCAGTTACAGGAGTTATTGGGTAAGGGTTTCATTCGACCCAGTGTTTCGCCTTGGGGTGCTCATGTGTTGTTTGTGAAGAAAAATGACGGTTCTATGCGTATGTGTATTGACTATCGTCAGTTGAACAAGGTTACAGTGAAGAATCGATATCCTTTACCTCGTATTGATGATTTATTTGACCAGCTACAGGGCGCACAGGTGTTTTCTAAGATTGATTTGCGCTCTGGGTATCACCAGCTGAAGATTCGGGAGCCAGATATCCCGAAGACTGCCTTCAGGACCCGGTATGGTCACTATGAGTTCCTCGTGATGTCTTTTGGGCTGACTAATGCCCCAGCAGCCTTTATGCATTTGATGCACAGTGTGTTCAGGCCATATCTGGACTCGTTCATGATTGTTTTCATTGATGATATTCTAGTATATTCCCGCAGTCGGGAAGAGCACGAGCAGCATTTGAGGATAGTGCTTCAGATTCTGAGGGAGAAGCAGCTATATGCCAAGTTCTCTAAATGTGAATTCTGGTTGAGTTCGGTGGCATTTTTGGGCCACGTGGTGTCGAGTGATGGTATTCGAGTAGATCCGAGGAAGGTGGAGGCCGTGCAGAGTTGGCCCAGACCCTCCTCCGCTACTGAGATTCGCAGTTTCCTTGGTTTGGCGGGCTATTACCGTCGTTTCATAGAGGGTTTCTCTTCGATTGCAGCACCTATGACCAGATTGACCCAAAAGGGTGCCCCTTTCTAGTGGACAGATGAGTGTGAGGCGAGCTTTCAGAAGCTCAAGACAGCTTTGACTTCGGCCCCAATATTGATGTTGCCTACAAGCTCGGGGTCCTATACGGTATATTGTGATGCCTCACGAGTTGGACTCGGCGCAGTATTGATGCAGGACGGTAGGGTGATTGCCTACGCGTCCAGACAGCTGAAGGTGCATGAGAAGAACTATCCTGTTCATGATTTGGAGCTACCTGCCATTGTTCACGCCTTGAAGATTTGGCGTCATTACTTGTATGGGGTTCCTTGTGAGATCTACACTAATCACCAGAGTTTGCAGCACTTGCTTAAGCAAAAGGACCTGAATATGCGTCAGAGGAGATGGTTGGAGCTACTGAAAGACTATGATATTACTATTCTCTATCATCCGTGCAAGGCTAATGTGGTTGCCGAAGCCTTGAGTCGTCGGAACAGAGAGTTTGGGGAGTTTGGCGTATCTACCAGCTTCGGAGAGGCCTATGGCGATGGATGTTCAGGCTTTAGCCAGGCAGTTTGTTAGACTAGATCTTTCGGAGCCCAGCCGGGTTCTGGCTTGTGTGGTTTCTCGGTCTTCTCTATTTGACTGCATCAGGGAGTGTCAGTTCGACGACCCTCATTTTCTTGTCCTTCAGGATAGAGTTCGGCGTGGTGATGCTCGAGATGTTACCATCGGGGATGATGGAGTTATGAGGATGCAGGGGCGTATCTGTGTGCCCAATGTAGATGATCTTCGAGAGCTGATTCTAGCAGAGGCCCATAGCTCGCGGTATTCCATCCATCCGGGTGCTGCGAAGATGTATCAGGACTTGAGACAGCATTAGTGGTGGAGGCAGATGAAGAGGGATATAGTTGATTATGTTACCAAATGCCTCAACTGCCAGCAGGTGAAGTATGAACATCAGCTTCCGGGTGGATTGATGCAGCAGATTGAGATTCCAGAGTGGAAATGGGAGCGCATCACCATGGACTTTGTATCTGGGCTTCCATGGACTGTTAGGAAGTTTGATTCCATTTGGGTTATTGTGGATCGGCTAACCAAGTCCGCCCATTTTATACCGGTGAGCACTACTTATTCATCGGAGCAACTGGCGGAGATCTATATCAAGGAGATAGTTCGGCTGCATGGTATTCTAGTTTCCATCATTTCAGATAGAGGCACTCAGTTCACTTCACGGTTCTGGAGAGCCGTACAGCAGGAGTTAGGTACTCGGGTGGAGCTGAGCACAGCGTTTCATCCCCAGACTGATGGTCAGTCCGAGCGCACTATTCGGATTTTGGAGGATATGCTCCGTGCGTGCGTGATTGAGTTTGGAGGTTCATGGGATCACTTCTTGCCACTGGCGGAGTTTGCTTATAACAACAGCTACCAGTCCAGTATTCAGATGGCACCGTATGAGGCCCTAAATGGTAGGAGGTGCAAGTCTCCCGTGGGTTGGTTCGAGCCGGGCGAGGCCAGGCTGCTAGGTACTGATATGGTTCAGGATGCAATGGACAAGGTCAAGGTGATCCAGGACAGACTTCGTGCAGCCCAGTCTAGACATAAGAGTTATGCGGACAAGAAGGTTCGCGATGTGGCTTTTATGGTTGGTGAGCGGGTTCTGCTTCGAGTCTCGCCCATGAAGGGCATTATGAGGTTTGGGAAGAAAGGAAAGCTGAGTCCTAGGTTTATTGACCCTTTTGAGATTTTGAGGCGTGCCGGGGAGGTTGCTTATGAGTTGGCCTTACCTCCCAGTCTAGCCGGAGTTCACCCCATATTTCATGTCTCCATGCTCCATAGATACCATGGTGACCCGTCGCATATGTTGGATTTCACTTCTTTTCAGCTAGACAAAGATCTGTCTTATGTTGAGGAGCCAGTAGCCATTCTAGACAGGCAGGTCAGAAAGCTAAGGTCAAAGAACATCGCTTCGGTAAAGGTTCGGTGGCGGGGCCAGCCGGTCGAGGAGGCGACTTGGGAGACCGAGCAGGATATGCGCAGCCAGTACCCTCATCTTTTCACTACTCCAGGTATGTTTTCTATGCTCGTTCGAGGACGAACGAATCTTTTAAGTGTGGGAAGATGTAACGACCCGGCCGGTCGTTTTGGAAAATTACGCCCCGATCCCCAATTTAACTATTTCCCTAAGTTCATTTATGCTATTGTGGCTTGCCGGGAGAGTCGGTTCTGAAATTTGGAGCATTTTGGGACACTTAATCCCTAAATGAGAACTTTAAAGTTAGAAAATGGTCCGTAGCCGGAAAAGTGTTAAGACGACCTCGGAACGGAAATCCGATGGTTCCATTAGCTCCGTTAGGTGATTTTGGGGTTGGGAGCGCATTCGGAATGTATTTTGGAGGTCCGTAGCTCAATTAGGCTTGAAATGCCGAAGTTTGAAATTTTGGCGAATCCGAACGATAGGTGAGATTTTGATCCGGGGGTCGGAACGGAATTCCGACAATTTCTATAGCTTCGTTATGTTATTTTGGATATGTTCGCAAATTTTCAGATCATTAGAACGTCGTTTGGTTGGGTTTTAGATCGAATGTGCAATTCGGAAAGTTTTTAGAAATTTAGGCTTGAATTCGATGTGAATGATGGGTTTTGATGTTGTTAGACGTGTTTTTATGAGTGGAATAAGTTCGTATCATGTTTTGGAGTAGGTTGGTGGTTTTCGTTGGGGTCCCGGGGGTCTCGGGATGAATCCGGGGGTCCAATCGGGCTAATTCATGCATTTTGGAAATGCTGTTAACTGCTGGTGTGAGCTGCATACGAATGCTCTATGCGATCGCAATGGACTGATGCGATCGCATAGAAGGTTTTGAAGAGGCCAATTACTTGTTCTATGCGATCGCGGGCATGGTTATGCGATCGCATAGTTTTGGAAGGTTGTGCTCTGCGATCGCGTACAGTCCTATGCGATCGCATAGTATATAGAGAAGGGGGTCCCAGTCCCAGCTTTTGCCCTATGCGATCGCGGAGCATGGTATGTGATCGCATAGGTATATTTTTGGTGAGCATTGCGATCGCATTGAGGACTATGCGATCACATAGAGTAGTTTGGCGAGGGTCGAGAATTTGTTCTATGCGATCGCAACAGTGTTCATGCGATCGCATAGAGTAAAAATGTCTGGCAGTGGATTGAAGTCCGGAACAGTCAACCCGCGATCCTCATTCGCAAAAACACCATTTTTGAGCTCCAAGAGAGGATTTTGAAGGGGAAACGCTGGGATATCATCGGAAAATCATCGGGGGTAAGTTTTCTTGACCTTAATTCGTTAGTTTATCATGAAATCCGTGATTATTTCACTGAAAATGGAAGATTAAAGGTGGGTTTGAACCCTAGGCCTAAATTTTAGAAAACCTTTGATTTGAATGGGCAAACGGAGTCCGATTTCGATAAATTTTATATGCACAGACTCGTATTGAGATAAGGAACCCGAATATACAACTTTCGTGATTTTTCGATAAGCGTAACGTAAGTCGGGTTTTGGCAACTTGTGGGTTTTGGTGTATTTTGAGTTGTTTTGATTGGGTAATGCCCAATTGACCTATTTTGATGTGATTCTATTGATTTTTATCAGATACTACACCTGTGGAGGCCGACGTTCGCGGCAAGAGGGTTGTTTCTTAGCGGTTTTGTACCGGAATTGAGGTAAGTGGCTTGTCTAACCTCGTGTGGGGGAACTTTCACCCCTAGGAAATTATGTGATAGTTTAAATGCCTTGTACGCGAGGTGACGGGCGTGTACATGCGCTGGTAGTTGAATCCATACTTTACTTGAATTGTCCGATTTGTGATATCCATGTTCTTAGCTGATTAATTCGATATTCTTGCCCGGTAGTAGTTAGAAAAGCATGACATTGGTAGTATTTAACTGTCTAGTTGCCTAATTGTCTTACTTGACCTTCTTGATAATTGTTGGCACTATTTTTTGGTGAAGTTGTAGTTAAGTATATTATATTCTCTCTGTGTGTTTCCTTTATTTGCTTTGGTAAGAACTGCGGGTTCAATTCCCGGAGATCCTGAGTTATTGGTAGGGACTGCGGGTTCGATTCTCGGAGATCCTGAGTTATTGGTAGGGACTGTGGGTTCGATTCCCGGAGATCCTGAGTTATTGATTGAGTTATTACTTGTTATTATTTAATTGTAGACGGTTGCAGTAATCATTTAAACTGCTTAATATTGTTAATATCATAATGTTATTATTTCTCTCAGTAGGGCCCTGACCTTCCTCGTCACTACTCCATCGAGGTTAGGCTTGGCACTTACCGAGTACCGTTGTGGTGTACTCATGCTAGTCTTCTGCACAGTTTTGTTGTGGAGATCCAGGTACATCAGGACAGGCTCATATCAGGTGATTCAGCAGCGCTTGGGGAGACCTCGAGGTATGATCTGCTACGTCCGCGGATCCGGAGGCCTTCCTTCTATTCTATTAGTGCTAGCAGATGTTTTCCTTCATTCCGTTGTTAGATACTCTTTACACATAGAGCTACGGTTGTATGTTCTCTTTTAATCTGTGTTACCCATGGGATTTCGGATCTTGGTAGTGTTTTATACAATGTATTTGACGGGTGTATGTGCCAACCGGCACGGATTACATCCCTTTTATCTTATTTTCCGCTAAATCTTATTAAGTGTTCATAAACTGGTATATTCCGCAACGTATTAGGCTTACCTAGTCATGGGGACTGGGTGCCATCACGACACGTTCATGATTGGTGAACTAGGGTCGTGACACGCGTGGGCGCAAGAGAGTTTTTCCAATTAAAGGAAAATCGAAACGAGATTCCTTTATTAAGAGATTTAGAGTTGCCACTTGGGAGATTAATGGTATCTCAAGTCACCGGTTGAATCCCGAATCGAGGAAAGGATTGACTCTATATTACAGTCTGCGCACCAGAAACACGGATAAGGAATTCTGTTAACCCGGAAGAAGATGTTAGGAATTCCCGAGTTCTGTGGTTCTAGCACGATTTCTCAACTATTGTATTTAGCTTATTTATCTGATTTTAGTATATGTTTTCGCCTATATGCTTTTAACTTTGAACTGCTTTTATTTAAATGAAAATTACAATGTCATGAAATACATCTCGAACCACATCGCACCAGTACACCCGTGGTTGTCAACACATTTCAATTCCGTTGAGATTTGAATTTGGCTCACATGAATGTGCACCCGGGTTTAGGAAGGTAAAATTATTAAATAACATGCCTAAAGTAACTAACGCGTTGTTAACTTTGCGAGGGCCAGGAAAATTAACTAAATGGCGCACGTCGAGTTTTAAGTATTTCAAAGAAATGATTAAAGAAAGCCATGCAGTTTAATTATATTTGGTGCGGTGCACCTCAATTTTAATTAAAGCATTTCCACACTAATTCAAGAGGGCCAGAACTACATTTGCTAAGTATGGCGTGCCTCACTAATTGCTTCGAAATTCCTTGTCTTGAAACTAAATGGGCCATGGACTATTTGACATTTATGTTAGCTAAGTAGTAATCCTTTCATAAAATAAGCAGAAGGAAAGAGCCCGTTTGATTTTTTGTCTTTGACAAGCCACTGTCGGGCCAACTCTTAAGCCCAAATATTGGAACCAGACTTGTGCAGAACCGAACAGAGGCCAATTAGTTAAGACTATTTACAAAAAATATGAAATCGAATTAAACACATGCATCCTGAACTCATTTTCGAACAAACTGGATTATTAACATTTCACAAAATTTGCCAATGTCAAGGAAACAATGTAAATAAAAAAATATCCTCACATCATTGCACCAGTTTTGTGACTTGTTAAGCCATACTCATCATTTGATGGAATTAAGCTAAAATGATGTTCAATTCTGAAGGCAAAACATAAACTCATTTAGGCTAAATAAAATGTTAACTACTGCCAAAAACAAATAGAATATTCACAATATTAAGCCTTACTACCCAAATCCAGTAAATTATGATATTAAACCACCTATTCAAAAGCTACGGAAATTGCCTTTAACATATAGCCAAAACATAAATTCACTACACTCACTCAAATCCATATATCAACTTGGAAGCAAACAAGTAACACCAGCAACTATATTTAATGATGAAACTAAGACAGACATCATCTAACATGTGATATTCATAGCTCAAATTCGAATTACATATTATGGCTTATAAATGAAACTCCCTAGGTAGGATAGAATAAGCCAATAAGATAATCCATGATTCAAACTTGTTTAAGAAATTCATTTAAAAGTTTCAGATCTCCATTTTTTGATTCCAAATCAACTTTACATTTAGAGGGAATGCAAAATGGTACCTGGGATAAGAAAAGGAAAAGAAGCAAATGGAGGTCAGTAGGTGCAATACCAACAAATCAACAAACTACTTTTCAGTAGAGCAAAGACCCAGCAAGGCAAATAATTCCAAAACCCAGCTATTACTCCAACTTCAAACTATTCCAGCTCCAAATGAATCAAATATTGTTTTAGAAATGAAAGAAAAGAAACTCTAGAAATTAAAAAAAAAAATTTGAAAGTTCAATAGAATAGTGAATGATCTCAACTCTCCCTATCTTAATGGGTTAATCAGTGTGTATATCTTTCTGTTTATGTGTGAATGTATATCAGAATGTCTCGCTTGGTATCTACCAAAGTATATCCGAGTATATATCAGGATATATCATAATATAACTCCAATTTCATACCAAATCTCTCTCTGTTTCTTCTTCTTTCAAGACTCTATCCTCTCTTCCAATTCTTTTTCCTCTGTGTGTGTTCTCCTTCTCTATATAACCCAATTCTTAGATCCTTTTCAACCCCCTTTTTCTTTATTGTTGTAAAAAAGACCTTTTATTATTACCCTTTTTTTTCACTTTTCAGCTTCTAATATTCCTCTACTATGTGTATCCTTTTAGCTTTTCATTATTACCCCATGTTTATAATTTCCAATCTCTAAATGTGCTCTAAAAGTTATCCCTTCCACTAACTGATCCCTTCTTACTTTAATTAATTTGAATTAGTTTAATAGCCTATATGACTAACACACTACTAACTCATTTCAAATCCCAAATTACCCCCTGAGTTACCTGGAATTCATATCCTAATCCCATCCCTTCAATCTGTACACAACCTATCAGCTATAACCAATTCAGCTAATCAATTAACTACCTAGCCACATGAATCGATACTTGACAAGCACATCAAAATCGAATCCAATATAGGACAATCATTAAGATTCAATTCAGCAAAATTAGCTCGAACTTAAACTCAGATTAGTTCCAAATAGTATCCAAATAAAACTATTGATTCAAGGCAACCTGTATTGAACTACTAAAGTCAAACTGATTCACACAGACATAGGGAATAAGCTATCCATATTGGGAACCAATCCTAATTAGCTTAGACAAACAGAAATGAGCTAGGAATCGAACAAATGATGAACAACAAAGAGTAAACTCGGCCAATTTGAACAAGTAATTATCGCACCTCCTTTTTCCTCTACCGCGCCCCGCGAAGGGCTTGGTAGAAGGAGTTTTTCCAATTAAAGGACAATCGAAATGGGATTTATTTATTTAATTCGGAGTCGCCACTTGAGAGATTTATGGTGTCCCAAGTCACCGGGTTGAATCCCGAATCGAGGAAAAAGTTGACTCCGTATTACAGTCTACGAACCAAAAATCCGGATAAGAAATTCTGTTAACCCGGGAGAAGGTGTTAGGCATTCCCGAGTTCCGTGGTTCTAGCACGGTCGCTTAAATGTTATATTTGGCTAAATTATCTGATTTTAATACATGTTAACCCTATGTGCGAATTTTAACTTTTAACCGCTTGTGATTATTATTATTTTATGGGAATTGCAACGTCATGAAAATGAACTTCGGACCACACCGTACCAGTACGCCTGTGGCCTTTAACACATTTCAACTTCGTTGAGATTTGGATTTTGGTCACATAAATGTGCACCCAAGTTTAAGAAAGTAATGTTATTAAAATACGCGCCTAAAGAGTCTAACGCGTCATTATTTTGGGGAAAGCCGTGCAATTCGCTAAACGGCTCATCCCGAAGTCTAAGTATTTTTAATATATACATTTATGAGGGCCCTGCAACTTTGCATTTTTTATTTTGGTGAGACTCATCTTATTTATTATTTAAAGGACGAACCTAAAAGAAACTACGATTCTCTACTTTATTTGTCTCTAAAAATATAAGAAAACCTAATTTATTCGCTAAGATTATCTAGAGTCGTTATAATCGGGTTACATGAAATGTACCCCCAAATGTTTAGGCATCGTAACTATGTCACGGCAACCGTACCCATAGTCACAATAAACGCATATAAAATCGGTTAAAGTCCACAAACGAAGTGCTTAAACAAACATTGGAATGCATGACTAAAATCAAGAAGCAAATCTCAAATTACGTGTGACACAGGCTTGGATCAACGCCTAACAAAAATGCTTGTATATCATATGTTGCCTAGAAGAGTCAAAATCCAGTACAATTACAAAAATGTGTAACCAACGTAGGTAATTTCTTAGCAAGATTTATGACAAGTATATATTGCCATTTTTAATCCAAACTAACCTTTTTTATGTGCTTAAAAAAAAGAGGCAGTGACTCAAAATATAGCAACTATTTCGTTAAAAATATACTCTATACAAATTTTAACATCAACCACAAGATGATTTCATAAAGTCATCAGCAACAAAGTAGGCAAATACTTAATTTATATAAAAAAAATAGAATGAGAAGCAATGATTAAGGGAAGAGACTTAAGACCTTTTGTATGGCAAAATTTCCTCCTTATTTTGATTAAGCAAGTACCTCTATGAAGAGCTTTATACAGCAAAGGATGTCGATCAGAATTGAACCAGGAGACAAAATCTAACAATGGCACCCCAGTTGTATTTCAAATTCCGGAGTGGAACCTCGAATGGACCTTCGACAACCTCGAACAACTTTATATAGATGACTGAAATTTCAGCGGCATCGAAAACCTCGACTCGGTACAACGACTCCGGTCAACTGCGAAGGTGAAGGAGAAGAAACATCGACGAAGGTGTGGTCCAGCAGCTATGAGGTCGAGCTGTTGCTAGTTCGAAATGTAGCGGCTCTGGTTCGTTGTTGGTTGAAGATGAAGGCAGCAACTGTTGCTGCAGTAATGGACGACGCTGGTGTTGCGAAGAAGATGAAGGGCGTTCGGAGTGGGCTGGTAGATGACGAGCTGTTCGTCGTTGTTGTTCGGCGATTGGGTTGGAGTTGTGGTCGTGTTCAGGCTACTGATCTTGTGTCTATGGTGGTGTGAAGAAGCGAGGAGTAGAGGCGTGTGGAGGAGGATGGGTGGTGTGTTTCTTGGTGTGGGTGGTCGCTGGTTGGGGTCAGCTGTGAAGGAGCTGCGAGGGCTTTGGTTTAGTTTTCTTTTTTTGACAGGAAGCCCCCAACTCAATCGTGTATTTTCTCTCTTTAAACAAAACCAAAACGACGAACAGTAGCCTCTCGTTCCTTTTTCCGTCCCCGCAACACTGACCTTTCTTTTCTTTTCTTTAAATCCTAGACCCCTTCCCCCTTTTTCATTCTCCCGTTTTTTGCCTTTTTTCTTCAAATAATCAATTCCCCTCCTTTTTTTGTTTTTTTTTCTTTGTAAAAGGAATCCCCTTTTTCCCACTTTGCTCACGTGAGCCCCCCTTCCAATTGTTCCCCTTCTTTCTATTTTTTATTCCCTCTCCTTACGGATCCTTCACGTGAGCCCCTCCTTTCAACCTTTCTCTTTTTTTTGTTTTTTTTTTAATTCTTTTCATTGTCTTGTAGTGTTTGTAATGTATTGTATTATTTTATTTTATTTTCATTTCATTTTTTTTTGTTCTCCCATCCCCCCATTATGTATTGTCCCCATAGTGTGTGCATGTGTGTGTATGGGTGGTTTTGTCCGTGTTCCCCGTGTGGTGGACTCGAATTATTATGGGTTAGGTCCGAAAATTATAAAACCGGGTAGTTTGAACCCGAATATTATTCTTTGCCCGGAACCGAGAATGAGAACACGGTGTTATTAATTAATCCTACGTAAGCAAAATAACTATAAGACTAATAATTAAAACAAAATTATTTTTTTATATTTTTTCAAAATTAAAGTAACCCCAAAATGTTGATGAAACTATTTATTTATTTATTTTCATAATTTTCGTTTTTTGAATAAAGCTAAAAATATAAAGTACTATTTTTGTATTTTTCAAGTTAAAAATGAATACGAAACATTAATAAAACTATATTTTTGTTATTTTTCATTTTAAGGTAAAAATAAAGCAAAAGAGTCAAAATTAGCTAAGATAGTTATATTAGGCCTACAGCTGCCCCTCTTTGACTGAAAACACAAAGAGTTTTCAGACAAAGAACGACTAAACAAGTGTTTTGACCCGACCCTTATTCAGAGAGACTAAACTAAAAAGAAGAGGATGTGACCGAGCCCTTGTATCTGATCTGCCTACATATCCTTGGCTATAAAGGAATCAGGCCACGTGTAGTTCAGAAGTGAGTGAAGAAGGGGTATACCGAGGTGGAGAGCCAGTCGAGGTGTTGTTCCGTCGAGGTTTCGTTCCATCGAGGTTTCGATCCGTGGTCCTGCTATTACATCAAAAATCCAACATGAAAAAGACTAACTAAGCCTATCAGCTCCTAGTTACAAGATTCTCATCTATGAGTCTTCTGAAGCTTGATCTTGAGTATTGGTTGGTGCTTCATGTAGACTTTAAATTTGAACCTTGATACTTGCAAGTTGCAGGTGCTGCTTTTCGAATCAAGACCAGGTGTACAGTGCTTGTGACCTCGGCCATGTCTTGAGCATGCCACATCTTTCATCAACTTCTGCATTTCGGATTGGCTTCTTGCCTCTTTTTTTTTTATTTTTATTGTGACTAAACTTCTGTTGATCCCCTCGGACTGTTGACTCGCATTCTGGTTGCAAGCTTCTTTTGTTGCTATCTTGCATTGCACTCCGAAGTGAATTCCCTTACTTGTGATCTTCGAGCTATTCTCCTTCGAAGTCTGAATCTATCTTTTCTGATCCTTGTTGCCTTCCTTCTGATTCATGCTGGGATTTCCGTTACACTCTGTCACATTTCGATTGTTCACTATCCTTATCAAATCTTAGAAACTAAGACGCCGTTCTGCTTTTCTGGCGGGCTTCTGACTTTAACGACAAACTCTAATCATAAATCGCCATTCCATTCTTCAGGCGGGCACCTGACTTCACCAACAAACTTCAAAAATAAATTTCCACTCCATTCTTCAAGTGGGCACCTGATTACCAAAACTCGAAATGTATAGATCGAATGATTACCATCTCAGGAGAAAAAAAATATCTTAGGAGAAAGATTCATCAGACTAAGATTTTGACGCTAGGAGATAATTCCTCAGACTAGGTCTAAATTGTTGTGATCTCAGGAGAATGATTCATCAGACTGAGACTTTGATGTCTTAGGAGAAAGATTCATCAGACTAAGACTTTGACGCTAGGAGATAATTCCTCGGACTAGGTCTAAATTGTTGTGATCTTAGGATAAAGATTCATCAGACTAATATTTTGATATCTTAGGAGAAAGATTCGCCACTCCATTCTTCAGGCGGGCTCCTGACTTCAACAACATCTTTTGAAAATAAATCGCCACTCCATTCTTCAGGCGGGCTCCTGACTTCAACAACATCTTTTGAAAATAAATCGCCACTCCATTCTTCAGGCGGGCTCCTGACTTCAACATCAACTCACTAACTCCATCCCATCCATGTCGCCTTCCTTTGCTTCCCGCACCACTTTCTTCTTCCTGCATCGCTTCTTGGGCCATCCTTTCTTCTGAATTACCTTGTTTTGGAATTGCTTTCCTCCTGGGTCGTGTTATTTTTCTCTTGACTGCTGGGGATATCTTTGGAACTAATTACTTACCTGCTGGGGTAATGCTGCTGGGGAAATCTTCTTTATTTCCTCTTTTTCTACTTCTTTCAAAACCTTTATTCTCTCCCGGGATCGCTGGGGTTTGAAATGTCATCAGCTGGGGATTACACTGTCGGGGGATCCCTTTTCCTTTTTCCTCTTTCCAAACCTCATTCGGGACTCGCGCTTGGCTCTCTTGAAAAACTTGTAGGATATAATGCTGCCGGAGAAATCTCGAAATTAGTGTTTCATTTTTCCGAGAACTGCTGGGGATGATATCGACTTCTTGCCTTTCTGAACGCAAGCTTCCTCGTTTTGTCTTGTCTGCTGGGGGTATAATTTCCTCTATCACAACTTGTTGTTTTCTTTTTTTTCTTTTTTTTTTTCCTTTTTTTCTTTTTCAAAGATCATTTCCTTGCGTTATCTGGCTTCTTTCCCCAACCGGGTATTTGGTTTCGAGAAAATTTTCGCAGCGGGAGAAAATTTTCTGCCCCAGTTTGAGAATCTTCTTCGTGGCATGCTTTTCTGCCAACAACCCCTCTTCTTCCTATTTCAAATCAAAGAAAAATTGGTTAGTTTTAAAATGTGGTGGCTGGTTGTGGTGCTCCTGCTGGGGATGGTTCTCCTCCTCTTTCCCTGCTCTGCGTTTCATTATCAGAACTTGCTGGGGATATTATTATTTGATGATATTTATGCTGGGGATAGCTTTCTCCTTTCTTGCTTCCCCGCCTTCCTTGACGACTCTTTATTCGCGAACCTTTCCACGTGGTTTTCCACTGACCACCCGAATTCCTATGATAGTGACCATTCGTGAAGACCTTGCATGTTTTACTGGCGAACCATTTTCTTTGTTCACGCTTGTCACTGAAAATACCTCTTCTACTGGGGATATCCTTCCTTCTTCTGTGGCGTTCTCCGACCTTTGAGTCTCACTGGCCTTGGCCTTGAGGTCATTAACCTTTACTTTTTATGGAGGTATCTTTTATGATGCTGGTCTACCCCTTTGTCAACTTCCTCTTGTTGGGGAACATCCTTCTGGACATTGGCATTGTGCTTGTTCCCTCCTGACTTATACCACTTGGGTGTACCAATTAGAATCCCGTCTTGCGTAATTGGAAAGCTGCTGGAAAATTTTGCAGTCATTTCTTGCAAACAGACTCTATTGGGGAATTTTCGATAAAAAGAAGAAAGATAAAAGGAAACAAAATAAAAGACAAAAAGGAAGATGACTCTCTAAAAAGAAAAATTATAAAGTAAACCTATCAAACGTGGATACCAACTCTAATGGACATGACATGCACATATAGCCTATCCTCCATCGTTCAACCGCCTTTTGTAATCTTTGCCTGGGGCTTTCCCATCTGATTTCCAATCTCCGTTCGACTTGTAGTGCCCGAGGGGTTTTCACTACCAAGCCTCTCTCATTTCGGTTTTTCTCTCAGCTTTCATCGTCTTATGGTGCCTGTGAAGGTTTTCACCGCTAAAACTCTCTCATTTGTGTTACTTTTTCGCTGGGGATTGGTGGTGTTACTGCTAAGACTCTCCTATTTTCTGCTGGAGATCGGAGTCTTTCTGCCGGGAATCAGAGTGTCATGTCCCGATGAAACTTCTCTCATTTGCCTAACTCAGCCTCTTTTGAAAATTGGTCAAAAGTTCTTTTTTTGGACCGTAATGTGGGTTTGGACAGGGCTAGAAAGAAAGGGTATTAACGGCTCAAAATAAAACAAATTGGGTTCAAAATTACAACCTTCGGAATCCTATATTTTCCTTACATAAACACATTTTTTTTACTGCCCCTGTTTCTTGCTTGGGGATTTTTTTGGTTTTTATTTACACTATGACCGAGCTGTGAAGCGCCTACGTATCCTCTTTGAGGAATCAGGTCAAACGTAGTTCCCAATTCCTCTTTTTCAAATTTCTTTTTTCACACATTTTTCTTTTCTTTTCTTTATCTCTTTTTGTTGTTTTCTTTTTCTTTACTTTTTCTTTATCCCTTTCAAACTTGTGTTTCTAGTCTTTGCAACTAATTCCGAAGGAAGGGTATGAAAGAAATCAAAATAAGGCTCGAAGGTTTAACGAATAAAGTGTTTGGGTAGCAGAACAAAATGCCTTCGTCATCCCAATCTTCAGAACATACCAAGCGCAAACAACGCGATTAACATTCGTCATATCTTTAAGGCACAGTTGGACAACACTCTCATCTTCATTATTATGAACGACCCCACGTCGATTTGGCCAGCTTGCCTTTGATTGTTTCCTTTTTTAATTGCCCCGGTTTCACATGACTCGGGATCCAGACAATCTCAAATTGTTTTCATTTCCTTTAAATGACCCGATCATCTTCCAAATGCTTCATGATTAACTTTTAGAATTAAGCCACAATTATGTGTGCGCATGTCGTGTCACTAGATTCGGCGTTTGAGCACAAGACAAATCTAAAGGGTAAAAAGAACTAAATAAATAAAATGACTGGAAGTAACAAAAGACCGAAAGCTTCATTAAACTAATGACGAAATGGTTCAATGACAAAACAAGCAAAACAAACTAGAGTACAGCCCTGAAACAAAACTGGGCAAGACCAAAGCAAACTGCTAGGACAAAAGAGTTTGACCACAAGACAACCCTGAAAATAACTCGGACAACAGAAATTTCAACAAAAATGAACCACCAAAACTCCATCCAGCTGACCCAAAGACGGAGTGTCTTTCCAACTACCAAGCACAACATTTTAGCCACTAAGTTCTGCATCAATATTGTCGAGGCTGCCATCAGCTTCAACATTTTTAGCTTTAGTCAACACACCCCCCAGAGGATTCGTGTGCTCTCTGTCATCGTCATTGATTACAATCAACCATCCTTTTTGAATCATTCTTTCTATTTCCTTTTTCAAGGTACGACAACTCTCAATATCGTGCCCTCTGACATTGGAATGGTATGCACATCGTGCAATAGGATCGAAGCTTCTTGCACGTGGGTCGGGAGTATATCCGGGGAGCGGTGTAATCAGGCCGACATGCTTTAACCTTTCAAATAGACTTGCATAGGATTCTCCGATAGGGGTAAGAGCCTTTTCTCGCTTCAGCAACCTCTCCTCCCTAAACGCCTTATTTTGCCTGAAACCTGACCCAGGGGGTTTCCGGTATGTTCGTGGGGGTTGGTAGGCTTTTTGTGGAGCTGGGTACCTGGAAGGTGAAGTACGATTTTGGGTGTCCCGGTGAGAGTAGTGGTGTTGGGGACGGGAGTAGCGTTGTGAAAACATAGCTGGGGGACGAGTAATTGAGCTACTCGAGTGGTTGGAAAAGTTGTGATAGGTGGGTATATATGGAGAGTGTGAGGGATCATCTGGCATCGGGTTCAGTGTACGGGTAAGGACAGAGTCCGGGAAGCTAGGTGGTGGCGGGGGTGGTGCTTTTCCATCCATCCACGCCCGATACATGTCAGCCACATGTTGTCTCAGCATTTTGACTTCTTCTACTAACCCGTGGTTCCGTTCAACCAGCTGTTGTCGGGTATCGGTATCAACCCACTCAGTCTTGAGATTATCTGCCATTGTCCTCTGACTTTGTCTTACAGGGAAGAGTTATTTTAGAACCACAACCAACCACCTTTCTGTAAATGGACACAACAAAGCGAAGTCATCACGTTAGCGTTAGGGCATTTGACAGACACGTAAACGCACATTAGGGATGCAATGAACCTAGGCAGTTAAACCTTTCTATCATGCATTTGCTTCAGTTTCATGTGTCATTCTAGCTTCTCATATCTGTGCTTCGCCAACTTTCCTTTATTTTCTAAAATGTTTTTTTTTCTTCTCTATTTTTCTCTTTTTCTCTTTTTTTTTCTTTTTTTTCTTTTTGTAGTTTTTCATTTTTTTTTCTTTTTGGCTATGGATATGGTCGAATCCTATGTGTATTGCCTATGTATCATGACCCCGCATGAATCAGACCGAGCGTAGTTCTTGCAAATTAATGCAAGAAATAAAGAGATATTTATTTGATTTTTTTGTTTTCTTTTTTGAAAAAAAATTGTAAAAGCTCACTCCAACTACAAACTCTCATGAAAAAATTTTCACACCTTGTGCCAGAGATTTCTACAAGAATCAGAATAGTTTTAACGTCAATTATGACTATTTCTACAAAATTGGCCATGTAATGGCTTATTTGGCAAAATGGCTATTTTTGCAAAATTTTACTTAAGAAAATAAACTTGAAAATTTTCTCATCCTGGGGCTCATGGGGCATCGTTCGGCATCGCCATAGGCCAACAAAAGATTGAGAATTTTTTATGTCAATTGTGACTATTTTTTACAAAATTGGCCATGTAATGGCTTATTTAGAGAAGGTGGCTCTTTCTGCAAAATTTTATTTCAAAATTTTTATCCTGGGGCCTGTGGGGCATCGTTCAGCACCGACACAGGCCAATACAAGACTGATAAAGTAAAAATACAAAAATGTGGCTATTTCAGCAAATTTCCGGCCATGTAATGGCTTATTTGATAAAGTGGTCATTTGTAAAGTTGAGTGATGGCTCAACCGTGATTTTGAGGCTACGGCCTTTCAACATTTCCACATGGAATATTTCAAGGCTATTATTCAAAAGGAAATGAAAAGATTTCAAAGTGGTCATTTTTGCAAAAATAACCTTCCGGCGTCCTTTCAGAACATTCGGCTATTTTCAAAAACAGCATCGCTTTGATTTTATTGGCAAAATTAAACACACATTTTTTTTTATTTTTGCAAGGGGTGGTTGGACCCGATGAGGGTTGCCTACGTATCCCACCTAATGGCGAGAATCAAACATGCGTAGTTCGGTCAGATAAAGAAAACTACTTTTGAAAACAATGACATTTCCTTTTCTTTTATGTTTTTTTTTTCATTATATATATATATATATATATATTTATTATTAACAAGCAACACAAATTATTTTTGAAAACAAACTATTATTTTTTCAATTCATTGGCATATAAAACGAACTATTATAATTTTTATTTTATTGACAAACAAATGACTATATTTTTTATGAATAAAATCACTTTTTTTTATTGAAAAATAAAGCTAGTTTTTTTTTAATTATTAAAATAAAACGTTTTTTTCTTTTTTTCTTTCTTTTAAGTAATAACAAATTATTTTAAAAATAACAATTCTCTTTTTTCCTTTTTATTCTCAAAATTCGGTAGAGTTTCGACACTACTTGGGCATTGGTTTGTTTTCTAAAAATGAGTAGTTATCTCTCTACAGTGTTATTTTTCTTTTCTCCTTTTTTTCTTCATTTTTCCTCAATATTTACAAGTCGGTCGGCATGCAAGTCTGAAACAAATAATTGCGTGAAACAAACAGGATGCAACAGGATGGTCTTTTTTATTTCAGGTTGCCTGTCCTAGACGGACCCAACCCCTGTGTTGAGTCCCCTAAGTCAAATGCAACATGATGCAAATAAGCGTTCCTACTAAGGATCCGGCATGAAGTCACATTATTCTAAGTTTAAAACCTGGGTATATGTTCTAGACTGTGTACCCGAGCGGACAACTCGAGTTGAGGAAGGAGCTCCTTTCCGGGAACCAAAAGGCCAGCCGGCTTAGAAACTTTCCGAGCCTCTTTCTTATTTTGGGGTATGACACTAACGGAATAGGGAGTCTCAACCAGTGAGCACATCCCCGGGGGTGAGAAAAGAAGGGTTTCGGCACAGTTTATATGTACAGTTCAGATAATATCAAAGCGGTAAAAATCATCATTTTTGCACATTAAGCATATATCATATCAGAAATCAGATAATAAACAAAGCCAAATACAACAATTATTCTAAGCTCGAATTTCTAACCCTGAACTAGTGGTTCTGGGTTAATGATCCCCAGCAGAGTCGCCAGAGCTGTCGCACCTCCTTTTTCCTCTACCGCGCCCCGCGAAAGGCTTGGTAGAAGGAGTTTTTCCAATTAAAGGACAATCGAAATGGGATTTATTTATTTAATTCGGAGTCGCCACTTGAGAGATTTATGGTGTCCCAAGTCACCGGGTTGAATCCCGAATCGAGGAAAAAGTTGACTCCGTATTACAGTCTACGAACCAAAAATTCGGATAAGGAATTCTGTTAACCCGGGAGAAGGTGTTAGGCATTCCCGAGTTTCGTGGTTCTAGCACGGTCGCTTAAATGTTATATTTGGCTAAATTATCTGATTTTAATACATGTTAACCCTATGTGCGAATTTTAACTTTTAACCGCTTGTGATTATTATTATTTTATGGGAATTGCAACATCATGAAAATGTACTTCGGACCACACCGTACCAGTACGCCTGTGGCCTTTAACACATTTCGACTTCGTTGAGATTTGGATTTTGGTCACATAAATGTGCACCCAAGTTTAAGAAAGTAATGTTATTAAAATACGCGCCTAAAGAGTCTAACGCGTCATTATTTTGGGGAAAGCCGTGCAATTCGCTAAACGGCTCATCCCGAAGTCTAAGTATTTTTAATATATACATTTATGAGGGCCCTGCAACTTTGCATTTTTTATTTTGGTGAGACTCATCTTATTTATTATTTAAAGGACGAACCTAAAAGAAACTACGATTCTCTACTTTATTTGTCTCTAAAAATATAAGAAAACCTAATTTATTCGCTAAGATTATCTAGAGTCGTTATAATCGGGTTACATGAAATGTACCCCCAAATGTTTAGGCATCGTAACTATGTCACGGCAACCGTACCCATAGTCACAATAAACGCATATAAAATCGGTTAAAGTCCACAAACGAAGTGCTTAAACAAACATTGGAATGCATGACTAAAATCAAGAAGCAAATCTCAAATTACGTGTGACACAGGCTTGGATCAACGCCTAACAAAAATGCTTGTATATCATATGTTGCCTAGAAGAGTCAAAATCCAGTACAATTACAAAAATGTGTAACCAACGTAGGTAATTTCTTAGCAAGATTTATGACAAGTATATATTGCCATTTTTAACCCATACTAACTTTTTT
>JASVEL010002178.1:0-130096 GCA_032618575.1 Nicotiana noctiflora
TATGTGCTTAAAAAAAAGAGGCAGTGACTCAAAATATAGCAACTATTTCATTAAAAATATACTACATACAAATTTTAACATCAACCACAAGATGATTTCATAAAGTCATCAGCAACAAAGTAGGCAAATACTTAATTTATATAAAAAAAATAGAATGAGAAGCAATGATTAAGGGAAGAGACTTAAGACCTTCTGTATGGCAAAATTTCCTCCTGATTTTGATTAAGCAAGTACCTCTATGAAGAGCTTTATACAGCAAAGGATGTCGATCAGAATTGAACCAGGAGACAAAATCTAACAATGGCACCCCAGTTGTATTTCAAATTCCGGAGTGGAACCTCGAATGGACCTTCGACAACCTCGAACAACTTTATATAGATGACTGAAATTTCAGCGGCATCGAAAACCTCGACTCGGTACAACGACTCCGGTCAACTGCGAAGGTGAAGGATAAGAAACATCGACGAAGGAGTGGTCCAGCAGCTATGAGGTCGAGCTGTTGCTAGTTCGAAATGTAGCGGCTCTGGTTCGCTGTTGGTTGAAGATGAAGGCAGCAATTGTTGCTGCAGTAATGGACGACGCTGGTGTTGCGAAGAAGATGAAGGGCGTTCGGAGTGGGCTGGTAGATGACGAGCTGTTCGTCGTTGTTGTTCGGCGATTGGGTTGGAGTTGTGGTCGTGTTCAGGCTACTGATCTTGTGTCTATGGTGGTGTGAAGAAGCGAGGAGTAGTGGCGTGTGGAGGAGGATGGGTGGTGTGTTTCTTGGTGTGGGTGGTCGCTGGTTGGGGTCAGCTGTGAAGGAGCAGCGAGGGCTTTGGTTCAGTTTTCTTTTTTTGACAGTCAGCCCCCAACTCAATTGTGTATTTTCTCTCTTTAAACAAAACCAAAACCACGAACAGTAACCTCTCGTTCCTTTTTCCGTCCCCGCAACACTAACCTTTCTTTTCTTTTTTTTAAATCCTAGACCCCCTGCCCCTTTTTCATTCTCCCGTTTATTGCCTTTTTTCTTCAAATAATCAATCCCTCTCCTTTTTTGTTTTTTTTTTCTTTGTAAAAGGAATCCCCTTTTCCCCACTTTGCTCACGTGAGCCCCCTTCCAATTGTTCCCCTTCTTTCTATTTTTTATTCCCTCTCCTTACAGATCCTTCACGTGAGCCCCTCCTTTCAACCTTTCTCTTTTTTTTTGTTTTTTTTTTAATTCTTTTCATTGTCTTGTAGTGTTTGTAATGTATTGTATTATTTTATTTTATTTTCATTTCATTTTTTTTAATTGTTCTCCCATCCCCCCATTATGTATTGTCCCCATAGTGTGTGCATGTGTGTGTATGGGTTATTTTGTCCGTGTTCCCCGTGTGGTGGACTCGGATTATTATGGGCTAGGTCCGAAAATTATAAAACCGGATAGTTTGAAACCGAATATTATTCTTTGCCCGAAACCAATAATGAGAACACAGTGTTATTAATTAATCCTACGTAAGCAAAATAACTACAAGACTCACTATGAAAACAAATTTCAAAGTTAAAGTAACCCCAAAATGTTGATGAAACTATTTTTTTATTTATTTTCATAATTTTCGTTTTTTTAATAAAGCTAAAAATATAAAGTACTATTTTTGTATTTTTCAAGTTAAAAATGAATACGAAACATTAATAAAACTATATTTTTGTTATTTTTCATTTTAAGGTAAAAATAAAGCAAAAGATTCAAAATTAGCTAAGATATTTATATTAAGCCTAAACTAAATATTTTACGCTAAAAATATAAAAAATCTCGGGTAGGGGCAAAATCACACATCTACAGTAATAACCATCAAAAAATTACAGGAGTAGCCGTGGTTTTATATAAAGCATTATGGACACTGAATAATTCGACGTAAAAACAATACAAAAAAGAAACAAAATACAGAACAAACACAAACCATTTAATCCTAAAGAAAGGGGTAGAAAATGAATTTGCTGAACGAAACTAACAAAAGTGAAATAAGCCGAAACCTACCAGTTTAAACAAGGACCGGGTTCGAACCTCCAACATTTAGATTTGGGGCCAAAACGAACCCCATCATGAACTCATTCTTGGATCCTTTGATCTAGACCAAATCGGACTCTAATCGTGAGTTTTTCATGTGAAAACACACGATTAAAGTCCAATTTGGTCTACAAATCTTCAACTATCCACTGAACCTCGAGCTTGAAAGAACTAGGGTTTGGGGTCAAACTTTGATCTAAGATTTGAGAAAATCCAATGAGATTCGTTTTCTTTAAATTAAAAAAATATTTTCTTTTTAATAAAAAATCTGAAAATTTTCGAAATTCTTGCCTATAAATAGAAGAGAAGATTTATGAAAAAGAGGGTGGAAAAAAAGAGAGGAAAAATAGGAAGAGAAGTAAAAATAAAAAAATTTTCCTGCTGTAGTATACACTCGATATACATTCTGGACACAGAAGTATACATGGCGAAAAATTCAATTTTTGAGAGTTTCTTTTGAGAATTGAAAAGAGTTCAAAGCTAGAAAGCCAAAACAAAGAGAAAATCTGGAAAATATTTTTCTTTTCTATTTTTTACTGGTTTGTTTTTGTTTTTCTCCGTATTGCTGGGATTTTCGGGATTGAGGTGTTGAAGCTACTGTTGGTTGTTACTGTTGTTGTTGCTGTATTTTCACCGCCTTGTTGATTTGCCATTTTCCCATTCCTTTCAAAACCAGGTACATATCTCTTTCACTTGAAGCTGTAATGGTGAATTGTTGAAATAAAAAATGAAGATCTGGATCCGATTATTTGCTGTCCCGTAGTTTATGTTTAGTGTTGTTAGTTTAGATTTGTAATTTATCTATTCAAGTATTCTGTAGTAGCTGAAAAACGAAAAACAAAAACATTGTAATGGCTAGTAGTATAGTAGCAATAGTGCATCACCTAGCTTAATTAGGTAATAGATCTTAAAACACGGGTTAGTTAATAATAATTTCAAAAATCGGTTGGTCACTCACTCACAGCAGATTCATAAGTCTTAATCACGTATCATATGTCATTCACACATAGATAAGCTTAAAAATAGGAAATGTTAGATTAGATAGTGCTTTAATCATGTTTTAGGCTAGTAATCTGGTAATAAAACAAGTCACATTGAAATCAGTAACATAATCATAAATAGGTCTCTGAGTTATTCATTTACGGGTATTGAAACAATTTAACTAGAACCACATATTTGTAATGCAAAAAAAAATGCTTAGTATATAATGAAACTGGTAATGTGATTATACGTGAATAGTTAATCAGTTAATTCAGATCCATAGTGAATTAGTTTAATGATTCTTTAAGTTCATTATGTAATTACGTCGCCTTCTCAGATTAGGTATTAACTTCAAAACGCAAGTGTAAGAAGAAGAAGTAGTCTGTTAGTTCTGATTTATGGTAATAAATAATTAGTTTATAGCCGATGTATGATATTGATTTCCTTTACTGAATAAATAAAAGTGCCTTCTATTTCAAATGTGTATCTTTGTTCTTTTGCCTCAATTGTTTCCAATTTTATTTAGTTTGGGCCCAATACGTGTTATGGGCCTGAATCTCTATATAATGCCAACCGGGCCTGCGAGCAGAAATCCAACAGCAGCCTGGGTCTCGAAGACCAGGGCAGTTCAAGCATATGTTTAGTGAAAAGAGTCCAGGCCCAATAAACAACAAAAATTACGGGCCCGGAATGTTTAATATTAGAAATACGATTAAGGAAAAACAAATATAGAAAACATAGCCAAATACTAGATTTGAATCCTTTAATGAAAATTGGAACGAGCCTCGCCCGAATAACGAACGTCGGGGCCCCCATTTAGTAATAAGATAACATAGTGGATCCGGAGAGGCTAATAGCAAATTCCATAGCCTCTCCCAAAAGTTAAAAGCCGATAGACATCATTTAGGGCACGATTTTAATATACCTTCCATTGAACGAGTGTGCACTTGGTGCGACTCAAATCCAAATCTCGGCAAAGCTGAAATACACCGAAAGTCATAGGCGTACTGGTTGCGGTATGACTCGAGGCGTGTTTTCGCGATGCCGCAAATTCTCTAAAAATAATACTTAATGTAAAAAGCACTATATGTTGTTAAAATCTGTGATTAAGTCAAACAAAAGTCGAGAACGACAATTGAGCGACCGTGCTAAAACCACGGAACCCGGGAATGCCTAACACCTTCTCCCGGGTTAACAGAGTTCCTTATCCGGATCTTTGCTTCGTAGACATTTTTTAAGAGTCAAATTCCTCGGATTCGGGATTAACCGGTGACTTGGGACACCATTATCATTCCCAAGTGGCGACTCTCATTAAATCTCAATAAAATCCCGAACCGATTGTCCTTTAATTGGAAAACTCCTTCCCTTACGTTATTTTATCCATTTCGGATATTTGAGCGTTGGGGTATACCCTACAAGCATATTTTTATGCTTAAGTGGGGTAGTAAAAAGGGAGGTGTGACAACTCCCTCTAAGTTGTTGGAAGGAACCTTTCCAAAAAGAATTTTGCGAATTGGCCCCAAGTCAAAGATGATGATCCTGCTGGCCTAGATAGACAATAATCTCTCCACCAAGTCTTGGCAGAACCAGATAATCGAAAAATGGCAAAATTAATACCATTAGTCTTCACAATACCCATAGTACGGAGAAACTCGTGGCAGCTATATAGGAAGTCCTGGGGATCCTCTGAAGGAGTGCCACTGTAGGTGGTAGTGAGCAGCTTGGTAAACATGTCCAACCTCCATTATGCATCGGCAGACATAGCTGTACCATCACTAGCCTGAGTCACTATGACAGGCTGAAGTGCCTCAGCTGGCTGAATCATGGGAACCTGAGCCTGGGGAATTACTGGCTCCGGAGTGTACGTAGCAGGAGTCTAATTACCTCATCCAGCCTGAGAAGTGGCTGGTGCTACTGGCAGTACACCTGCTCTGGTGATACTATCCATAAAATCTGCTATCCAGACTAGAGCATTTTGTTGTTGAAATAAATTGGTCGATTAATCTGACCGAACTACGCAGGTTTGATTCTCGCCATTAGGTGGGATACGTAGGCAACCTTTAAACGGGTCCAACCACACTTTTAAGAAAAAAAAGACCAAAAAGATTTTCCTTTCAAATAATCGAGGTAATCGCTATTTTTGGAAATGGCCGAATGTTCCGAAAGGACGCCGGAAGGCTGTTTTGGCAAAAATGGCCACTTCGAAAGTCATTTTCTTTCCTTTCCTTCAAAAATGAAAACTTGCATTGAAAAAGATTTTCCTTTTTCTAAATAAAATCGCCTTAATAAATGTGCAGGACGAGCACAATGATGAATGAGCATTTTTCCCTAAATAAAATCCCTTTGGAGTTGAAATTATGGTGGCAAGACATGGGATCAGATGGTCAGGACTGGGTCAAAGGTTATTTGAAAGATCTTACAGGATTATTGGACATAATCCCCCGAGGCGACATAATTAGAGCGTTGGTCACATTTTGGGATCCAGCACACAATGTATTGCATCTCCCGGATTTTGAACTCACTCCTACTCTAGAGGAAATTGCTTTCTATATCGGGAAGACCGAGGTTCCGTTAAAAGGAAAATACCCGGTATCTCCAAGGACGGTAACGGTGCATCGTTTTCTGGACTCTTTGAAAATTGCCATGAATGTTCACAACGAAGATCTAGCCAACGGGTTTTGCTCCTTAAACTTCATCTATAGTAGGTATGGACACATCGGGGGTTTCAATGACCCCACGAACAAGTTATGCAGCAAGTCCAACCGAGCAAAATGGGAGGAACCGGAGGTTTGCTTTCTTAGTGGCATTTCTCGGAATTGTCATATTTCCGAGAAAAGATGGGCATATCAGTATAAAGGTTGCCGGGGTAGCTAGCACATTGATAGTACAAGATAATTGTACTCTAGCTCCAATGATTGTAGCTGACATCTACCGTGCTCTGACTGCGTGCAAAGCGGGAGCCAACTTCTTTGAAGGGTGTAATTTGATCTTGCAGATTTGGTTAATTGAACATCTATGCCATCATCCTTCGTTCTCAAGTTATGGTTCGGCTGAACGAACATGTTTGGAAGAATTTTGTACGAGAACAAAAGAAGTGAAATTGCCGGAGGGAGTCAAAGATTGGATTTTGCATCTTCGATCATTAACTGATGGCCAAATCGATTGGACATATGATTGGCTACCTCTTGACGAGGTAATATATATGCCGACGGAAGGGTCGCCATTTTTGATCATGGGCTTGAAAAGCATCCAACCTTATGCCCCATACAGGGCCCTGCGACAGTTAGGTAGATGTCAAGTTGTTCCGAGAGACGGAGACCTCAGTTCGCAAGCTATAGAAATTGGTCCGGATGGGCAATTCCCGGAAGCAAAGATCCGGCAAATCTGGAATGAGTGCCAAAATTTGAAAATTGATACTTGTGTGCCGAATAGAGCAAAGGGGGAGATATCACCTGGGTACTCCACATGGTACCGACGAGGGGTTGAACACGAACGTCTTTCAAAGAGACCTCACTTGCAAGACCCTGATAGAGCAATCCGAGGAAAATCTGAAATGGGCGGCCAAGGAAAAAGAATATAAGGCCAAAATCAGTCTGTTGGAAGATAAACTGAGAAATCTTCATTTCGAAAGCGGCTTGCAAGCAGCATCCGATGAAGTGGAAAAGAAACAGCTGAAGAAAGAAAATGATGTGTTGAAGGCTCAAATAGCTCAAATGAAAATTGCATCCGAGACCCCAGTTCGTTCAGCCCGAGATGAAAAGTTAATTGAGATTCTCCGGCGGAAAGTAAATGACTATAGCTTTGATTTGGACATAGCCGAAAGAGAGTTAGTCAAGGCTCGGAAGCAAATGGACAGAGACGCCGATGAAAGAACCAAGTTGGTTCGGCAGCTACAAGACAAGCACGATGTTGAAGTAGCTCAGCTTAGAAAGAAAATAATTTCAGCCACAGTCAAGAGCAACAAGATTATCAAAGATCTTGAAGAAGAAAGAGAGCACTGCTACACAACTATGGCTAGATTATAATTGGAGCTGCAACAAGTGCAAAAGGACAACCAACATACCTTGGATGCTCACACTCAACAAATAAGTCGGCTATTGCAAGAAAAAGGGGTCATCAGAGAAAAGATTGTTCGCATCGCCCAATACATCACCCGAAAGACTCAGCTTTGTGAAGATATGTCTCGGAGGACTTTTGTATCTGCAGAGAAGTTTTTTGTACAACAAGTCATGGCCGACCTGGATAGGCTTCAAAGGGGTTTAGCATATAGGCCCGCGGCAAGGCCGAACGATGCCTCGCGGGCACTAGGTGCATTAATGTACTCTTAGGTCATGCATCATCTTTTATTTTTCTTTTTAAAAACATCACTTTGTAATCAAGGTTTTGAATTATCAATGAGAAAACAAAGTGTTGTTACCAATTCTTTTGCTTTATGTCATTTCCTTTATATCCGCTAGGCAAATAAATAGGAGCGTGATTATGAAAACGGCAAGGAAAAAGAGAGAAAAGAAAAAGCAAGAAAAGAAAAAAAAAAAAGAAAAAGCAAGAAAAGAGAAAAAGCAAAAAGAAAAGAAAAGAAAAGAAGAAAAGAAAGAAAGAAAACTAAAGAGCGGAAAAAGAAAAGATGATCGAAGTGAGCAGCGGCCGGGATGATGCATAACGATTCGAGCAAATATGTTTGTTTTTAAAGTCGTTACATCTTATTCATGCGCTAACAACTAACAAGTGTTGATGTTTGTGAGTTCAGATTTTCTAGGCAACTGGCATACTGGCAACCCACCCATACAACACCAGATCTAAAAAGATGACAAAGGCTGTGTCCCAGGAAATCGAGGCAACCATTGTAGACCCTGCTCACGAAGAAGAGATCGTGGATGTGGCAGGGATGAAAGAAGAAATGTACAAGTTAAGACAGCAGATGGCCGAAATGTACCAGGCTTGGTCAAGAGGTCAACCACTACCAGCCTACCCTGCTAACCCTGCATATGTCCCTCCAGCCAATCCTAACCCTGAGCCACCAACAATGAACTCGTCCTCCACCTACCCTGACTACCCTCACTACTATGCTTCCACCTCCCAAATGCCACCACCTCCAACCAAGCAAACACCACCTCCTATACCACAAGTCGCTCCTGTATATGTGGCACCTCCGCCCGCCGTTATCCACAAATCTTCTAGTGAACCGATATTCCATATCCAGGATCCTCACTACTACCCTCCGGAGCCGACTTTCAGACAACACGAGTCTCACGCTCCGATGATGGAAGCGAGTGCCGGGCAGGAAGAGATGGCTCGGAAAGTAAAAAGTCTTGAGAATGCTTTCCGCAATATGCAAAGACTGGGAGGGCAAGTAAGTGTAGCCTACAAAGACCCGTGTTTGTTCCCTGAGGTGCAGCTTCCCTGCAGGATTTAAGTTGCCAAAGTTCGACACGTACAACGGACACGGGGATCCCGTAGTTCATCTAAGAGGATACTGTAGCAGGATGAAGGCGGGGGAGGTAGAGATGAATTGTCGATGGCGTACTTTAGCCAAAGTTCGAGTGGATCAGCTCTGGAATCAATGGTATACCCGACCAGACCATACAAGATGGTTCGATTGGGATTTACTTAGCGCAAGCTTTCGCTAGTCACTTTCGGACAAATTGGAGATCATACCCGACAGCTTATCCCTTACCAAGCTGGAGAAAAAGCCAAGAGAGAGCTTTAGAGAATACGAGCTTCAGATGATGGAACAAAGCCGCGTAGTGGATCCGCCCAATGAAAGAGGAGAAATGGTGGATTGTTTTCACAAGTCTTGAGCCAACATACTACTGGCCATCTAGTGTCAAGTAATTGGAAACAGTTTTAACGTAGTTGTGAAAATGGGAAGTTTTGTAGAAGAGATTTCAAGACAAACAAAATTATGAGTTTTTCAGCTATCAAACCCACCAATCAAGCTATACAGAGTAAGCTGAGGAGTGATGGGAAAGAAGAAGTAAGAAGAAGTATCAACCATTGAAAGTAGGTCACGGAGTCGCAACCCACATTATAACCCACCAAGACCCTATCGCCAACACCCACCAAGCCCGACAACCCCATATAATCCACCACCACCATCTTACCCGCCAAATCCCTACAATGCACCAAGCCTATATAACCCACCACCACCACCATACCCACCACCTGTACCACATTACCATCACCCTCAAACCCAAGCTTACCCACCACCACCATCGTCCCACGTGTGGAGAGCTCAAGCTCCCACACAATGTGTACCACACCTAGGAACACATACCTAACCCTTAAACCTTACCGAAACCAAAATACCCGGCCGGACGCTGATTGGAGAAACAAAGTAAGAAAGACATTCACTCCTCCTGAGAATCATATACCAGCCTTTACCACAGAATCTGAAAGAATTGGGGATGCCGAGACCAATCGCACAAAATCCAAACCCACCCCCGAAAATCTTGATTCTTCTCGTCGTACGTGAATACTGCTGTGAACATCAGCCACGATATCGAGAAGTGTTGGCAATTAAAGAATGCCATTCAAGATCTTATCGACGAGAGGAGAATCGAAGTACAGGCTCCCGAAGGCCCCAAACATTACCCAGAATCCATTGCCGAATCACCACGAAACGAATACGATAGAACTGGTGCAGGGTGATGGCAATCAAAAACCATCTCAAGCCATCATGATGATAAAGTCGAGTGACAAGTTAGAGAAAGAAATTGCGAAAGAGGAAGCAATTGTTGAGAAACCAAAGCCAGTAGTGATGGGAGGTTTAAAGGTGGTAGTTCCAGGTGCAAAGACGATCGTGACTGTGAAAGGAGCAAGTGAAGAGCCAGTAATCATAAAACCCGTAGTGCACAACGCCAATGGTGAATACAAAGATCGTGCTTGGAACTATAACAAGGCGATAGTAGTTTACAAGTGGAAAAGAGATTTCGGTGAAATTAACTGAAACGCATGGACCTCACTCGGTCGAAGTGTGTTTTGCTCGCAGGAACCGAGAAAGACGAAGACGTAAAAGAAAGTCAACCCAGAAGCCAGCGTTGTTCGAGAGTGAAGGTGAAGAATTTCTTAAGAAAATGAAGTCACAAGAGTACTCGGTGGTTGAGCAGTTAAGAAAGACCCCTGCCCAAATTTCTTTGTTATCTTTGTCGATACATTCGCAGGAGCACCTGAAGACTCCTATGAAGATTCTGAACGAGGTTCATGTTCCTGAGAAGATTTCGTGTCATTTGGAGTAAGATTGACCACATGAAATTTTCGAGTTCAATAGGATCACCTTCTCCGACAGTGGAGTTGCCGCTGAAGGAAGGAACCGAACACAATAAAGCATTGTACCTCACAGTAGAAGAGCCAAGAGTCAGCCGTGACTGTGGTATTGATTGACAAATGGACTCGAGCGACGAATATCCGCCCGCCGTCAACTTTAGTGAGTCGAATATTAGCCCGGACAGTAATCCGGAGAAACAAGATTACACGTGAGTAGTGGTTTGACGTGAGGTAAGAACACGTCGGGAGATATCATTTTGGAAGTGACTATCGGTCCCGTTGATTTTACGATGGAGTTCCTGTACTCGACATTGCCGTGTCGATAACTTGTTGTTAGGTCGACTCGGATTCACGCAATTAAAGCGGTAACTGATATTCCTCTCGTACGTGTCAAGGTTGAAAGTCACGGAACAACAAGAGATCGTTGCAGCACGGGAGGAAAACGCTTGCAATGTGGTAGCACCTTGACTGGCATCTGATGAGTGTGGTCCCTTGGTCACCGACGACGGATGCCGTTGAGGTGAATAGAGCTGAAGGAGAACAGTTACCAACCCCTATGATGGCACCAACTGCCTATAATGGTGGCCAGAGAAATGCCGAAAAACGGATTTGCACCGGGGAAGGGATTAGGTAAAACACTGCAGGGAGTCACTCAACCAGCTCAGCTTCCGGAGAATAAAGGTACATTCGGCTTATGGTTCAAACCCACCTTTGCCGATATCCAAAGAGCCTCTAAAGCTAAGAAAAACTCTGGACCTTGCCTAAACCCATACCCAAATTATCCGATATCTTTATCAGGCCCGGTACAAAATATCAACCATCCGCTGCGGACAAAGTGCATCGAGACCCAACCTGATTGAAGGAATGCTTGGTTTTAAGAAAATGTTTTCGAGATGTGAACACGATTGGCGAAAGGCACGAGCAACAATGGACGTGCAATATGCGGGGCCCGAAGTCACATCGAACACCTGGGAAGCTACTCCTTTCCTTATCCCGAAGGAGTCTTGGTAGTTAGCTCAAAATCTCATCATTGCTTCCCCGAAAGTTGTTATTTTATAGTTTCCCATTCCCCTCATGAAAAAAAAATCACCATGTATCTCGAACATTGTTCGTTTCTTTTATTAATGAAATGCAGTTTTTTCCTTTTTCTTCACTTTTGCCTTATTTTTCTTTATTTTTCCTTTTGTACGGTTTTGCATGTGTTGATTCCAATGCCATGTCATGCGTGAAGGATTCTAGACCCAGGTCCGACAATCACGTTACTATACAAGAAATCTAGGAAGATAGTGAAATAGAATGTGAGGATGAGGAAGCCCTCGAGGAAATAAGTAAGCACATGAAACAATATGGAGGAAAAACCCAAACCGAATCCAAGTGATACGGAATCAGATTTGGGGAGCGAAGACGATGTCCTAGAAACAAAGATTAGTGTACATTTGGAGGCACCCCTCGTGGATGAATTGATAAGGTTGTTACATGAATTTAAGGACATCTTTGCCTCGGTCCTATGATGACACGCCCGGCTTAGCACAGATTCGGCGGTACTACAAGTTGCCTATCTACTTCGAATGCCTACGAAACAACAAAACAATCGAGGAAATTCAAAACTGGACATTAGCGTGAAGATAAAAGAAGAGGTGAATAAGCAGCTTGAGGCAAAGGTCATAAGAGTTACCAAATACCCCACCTGGTTGGCAAATGTTGTGCCGGTCCCGAAGAAAGACGGCAAAACCAGAGTGCGTGTAGACTATAGAGACCTCAACAAAGCCAGTCCGAAGGATGACTTCCCATTGCCAAACATTCACATATTGATCGACAATTGCGCCAAGCATGAAATCGGTTCGTTCGTGGACTGTTATGCAGGTTATCACCAGATCCTGATGGACGAAGAAGATGCTGAGAAACTGCCTTCATTACACCTTGGGGGACGTACTGTTACAGAGTAATGCCGTTCGGATTGAAGAATGCCGGGGCAACTTACATGAGGGCAATGACCACTATGTTTCATGATATGATGCATCGAGAAATTGAAGTATATGTGGACGATGTCATCATAAAGTCCAGAAAACAACCTGATCATGTGAGAGATTTGAGGAAGTTTTTCCAAAGACTCGGAGGTACAATCTAAAGCTCAATCCGGCGAAGTGTGCTTTTGGAGTACCTTCAGGGAAACTGCTGGGGTTTATTGTGAGTCGGCGAGGTATTGAACTGGATCCATCAAAGATCAAGGCTATTCAAAGTCTACCTCCGCCGAAGAACAAGAAGGAGGTCATGAGCTTATTAGGAAGGTTGAATTACATTAGTCGGTTCATCGCTCAATTGACATCAACATGCGAGCCGATCTTCAAGTTGTTGAAGAAAGATGCAGCAGTGAAATGGACCGACGAGTGTCAGGAAGCCTTTGACAAGATCAAGGAATATTTGGCCAATCCTCCGGTGTTAGTTCCTCCAGAACCAGGGCGTCCTCTGATTTTGTATTTGACGGTGCTAGATAACTCTTTCGGTTGTGTACTGGGTCAACATGATGAGACAGGCAAGAAGGAGCAAGCCATCTACTACCTCAGCAAAAAGTTTACATCTTACGAGGTGAAGTACACCCAACTGGAAAGGACTTGTTGTGCATTGATTTGGGTAGCTCAAAAGCTAAAGCATTATTTGTCAACATACACCACGTACTTGATATCACGACTGGATCCTCTCAAGTATATATTTAAGAAGCCTATGCCTACGGGAAGACTGGCCAAATGGCAGATTCTGCTCACAGAATTCGACATTGTCTATGTAACTCGTACGGCAATGAAGGCACAAGCTATTGCGGACCACTTAGCCGAGAATCCGGTGGATGATGAATATGAACCATTAAAGACATACTTTCCGGATGAAGAGGCAATGCTTATCGAAGAGATGGAGAAAGAGGAGAGGCCAGGATGGAAAATGTATTTTGACGGAGCTGTCAACAGCAGGGGCGTTGGTATCGGAGCGGTGCTCATTTCAAGTACGGGTCAACACTATCCCGTCACAGCTCAGCTTCGATTTTTCTATACCAACAATATGGCCGAATATGAGGCGTGCATCTTGGGATTAAGGATGGCGATTGACATGGGTATTCAAGAGATTTTGGTCATGGGTGACTCGGATCTCTTGGTACACCAAATTCAAGGGGAATGGGAGACACGAGATTTGAAATTGATACCATATCGGTATTGTTTGCACGAGTTGTCTCAAAGATTCCAGTCTATAGAATTCAAACACATCCCGAGAATGCACAATGAGATTGCAGATGCTTTGGCCACATTGTCCTCTATGTTGCATCATCCGGACAAGACATATATAGATCCACTCCAGATCCAAGTCCGAGATCGGAATGCTTATTGCTTCGCTGTGGAAGAAGAGTCAGATGGAGAGCCGTGGTATCATGATATTAGAGAATACTTGAAAGCCGGCAAATACCCGGAGCAAGCCACTGGAGACCAGAAGAGAGCCATCAGGCGTCTAGCCAATGGATTTTTCTTCAGTGGAGGAGTGGTATACAAAAGAACACCAGATCTGGGTTTATTGAGATGTGTGGATGCACAACAAGCAGATGAAATCATGATTGAAGTACATGCTGGAGTATGCGGACCCCACATGAGCGGATATGTTTTAGCAAAGAAGATTTTGAGAGCAGGATACTACTGGCTCACGATGGAGCGTGATTGTATCAGGTATGTAAAGAAATGCCATCAATGCCAGGTACATGGGGATCTGATCCACTCCCCGCCTTATGAGTTGCACACAATGTCAGCACCTTGGCCCTTTGTTGCTTGGGGCATGGATGTCATCGGCCCAATAGATCCAGCCGCTTCTAATGGGCACAGGTTCATTCTGGTTGCAATTGATTATTTCACCAAGTGGGTTGAAGCTAAGACATTCAAGGCAGTGACGAAGAAAGCGGTGGTGGATTTTGTGCACGAAAATATTATATGCCGATTTGGAATCCCCAAGGTGATTATCACAGACAATGGAGCCAATTTAAACAGTCATCTCATGGCGGAAGTTTGTGAAAGGTTTAAGATCACACACCGAAATTCCACGCCTTACAGGCCAAAGGCGAATGGTGCAGTAGAGGCGGCAAATAAGAACATCAAGAAGATTCTCCGAAAAATGGTGGAGGGATCCAGGCAGTGGCATGAAAAGTTACCCTTTGCTCTCATGGGTTACCGCACGACGGTACGTACTTCTATCGGAACCACACCTTATACCCTGGTGTACGGAACGGAGGCCGTTATACCCGCAGAAATAGAAATACCGTCATTGCGAATTATAGCCGAATCTGAGATAGATGACGATGAATGGGTAAAAGCCCGGTTAGAACAATTGAATTTGATTGATGAGAAGAGATTGGCCGCAGTCTGCCATGGGCAGTTGTATCAGTGAAGAATGGCCAGAGCATATAATAAGAAGGTACGACCTCGAAAGTTTGAAGTCGGACAACTGGTATTGAGGCGTATCTTACCACATTGGGCAGAGGCAAAAGGCAAGTTTGCACCGAATTGGCAGGGACCGTTCGTGGTATCACGGGTGTTGTCTAATGGAGCATTATACTTAACAGATGTTGAAGGAAAGTGCGTAGAGACTGCTATCAATTCGGATGCGGTCAAAAGATACTATGTATGATTCCTTTTCAATTATGTGTTTTGTATTTTGTTGTGATTTTGGAATTGAAATGACGAAGGCATTTTATTCTCTATCCAAACACTTTATCCATTGATAGCCCCTTTGAGCCTTAATGAATGAATTCTTTCATATCCCTCTCTCGGAATCGCTCTAGTGCAATAAGATCGAAATTGCCAGAATGGAAAATGAAATGATGGAAAAATGAAAAAAAAATGATGAAAAAATGAAATGAAAAAAAAATGAAAAAATGAAAAAGAAAAAGAGAAAAAAAGAGAAAAAGACAAAGAAATCGGGAAAAAGTCAAAAAGAAATCCATCTAACTTATGAAGTTGGATGAACTACGTCCGACTTGATCCCGAAAGGGTACGTAGGCAGCCTCTCTGAGGTTCAGTCACAATAAAGAAAAAATCCAAAAATTCCCCACATATTGAAACTGGGGCAGAAGTTATGTTTAATAATTCCGAGAGTGGTAAATATTTTTAACCCTCGTTGAAATTTTGAGCCTTTATATCTTTCTTTCTTAACCCACCCAAAAGCCACGTTACAGTCCCAAGAAAGACCTTCTGATCAATTTTGAAATGATAACAAATACAACGAAGGAGGAGCGAAGCGTCGGATAATACCCGTGGTACAGAAAACAAGAAAACAAAATACAAAAAGGAAAAATGGAAAAAATAAAAAATAAGAGAGTCTCATCAGTGAAAACCTTAGCCGGCACTGTGAGGCGATTGTGAGGTTGAGAGAAATAAAATGAGAGAGTCTCATCAGAGAAAACCTTAATCGGCACTGTGAGACGATTGTGAGGTTGAGAGAATAAATGAGAGAGTCTTATTGGTGAAAACCTTTCGAGGCACCGTAGGGCGATCGTGAGAAAAGAGAAAAGGCAACAAAAAAGAGTATCGGTTTGGGTCAAAGGCAATTCAGAGTCAGAATAATGATTGGAACGAACTGGGTCAGAGTTTAAATACATGGCATGGTCAGCGGAATCAGCCAGCAAATACCCAGATAAGTTCTGTCATCTCTCCAAAATACCCTTACCTTTCTTTCATTTTTTCTGCATTTCATTGTTTACCCTTTTGAGAGCTAACTACCAGCTCCTGATGACGGAAGTTGAAACAATACTGGATCAGAAAGGATAGAAGATTGGGGAAAGGAATAAAGAAGCTTGGCAAACATGGCCAAAGAAAAAAGAAAACAAAACAAAAATGGAGAAATGAGAAAAATACAAAAAGAGTATGCAAGGGACGAGAAGTCAAGAGCCATGCAACATGAAAAAGCAAAAACAAAGGAAGCAATAAGAAGTGGGGACGGCAGATGCCAGTTGCCAGCAGTTTATATCTAATAAATTTTGTTTCATGCAGGAACAAACCGTCACTAATCACTTTAAAGTGAATGTGACCAATGTGGAAAATTTAAAATACCAAAAAGAGAAAGTCTGCCGAATAAGTGGAGAAATTCACAGGCAAGAGATAAGTTGGTAAAAAAAAAAAAAAAAAAGAAAATACCAAAAAGAGGAAGGTAACATCTTTTAAAATCTGCTCCCCAGTCCTCAGGCTGAGGGAATACTTTTCTGCATTCGCATTGCACGTTTAATTTCTGTTAGGCGCCCACCTTCTAATACGGGAATATTTTCTGCATTCGCATTGCACGTTTAATTTCAGTTAGGCGCCCACCTTCAAATACGGGAATATTTTCTCCATTCGCATTGCACGTTTCAATTCTGTTAGGCGCCCACCTTCTAATACGGGAATATTTTCTGCATCGCAATGCACGTTTCAATTCTATTAGGCGCCCACCTTCAAATACGGGAATACTTTTCTGCATCGCATTGCACGTTTCAATTCTGTTAGGCGCCCACCTTCAAATACGGGAATACTTTTCTGCATCGCATTGCACGTTTCAATTCCGTTAGGCGCCCACCTTCAAATACGGAATACTTTCTCGCATCGCATTGCACGTTTCAATGTCGTTAGGCGCCCACCTTCAAATACGGAATACTTTTCTCGCATCGCATCGTACGTTTAATTTCCGTTAGGCGCCTACCTTCAAATACGGGAATACTTTTCTGCATCGCATTGCACGTTTCAATTCGTTAGGCGCCCACCTTCAAATACGGGAATACTTTTCGCATCGCATTGCACGTTTAAATTTCTGTTAGCGCCCACCTTCAAATACGGGAATACTTTTCTGCATCGCATTGCACGTTTCAATTTCTGTTAAGCGCCCACCTTCTAATACGGGAATATTTTCTGCATCGCATTGCACGTTTCAACTCCTGTTAGGCGCCCACCTTCAAATACGGGAATACTTTTCGCATCGCATTGCACGTTTCAATTTCCGTTAGGCGCCCACCTTCTAATACGGGAATATTTTCTGCATCGCATTGCACGTTTAAATTCTATTAGGCGCCCACCTTCAAATACGGGAATATTTTCTGCATCGCATTGCACGTTTAAATTCTCTGTTAGGCGCCCACCTTCTAATACGGGAATATTTTCTGCATTTCGCATTGTACGTTTAAATTCTGTTAGGCGCCCACCTTCAAATACGGGAATATTTTCTGCATCGCATTGCACGTTTAAATTCTGTTAGGTGCCCACCTTCGAATACGGAATATTTTTCTGCATCGCATTGCACGTTTAATTTCTGTTAGGTGCCCACCTTCGAATACGGGAATACTTTTCTTCATCGCATTGCACGTCTAAATTCTGTTAGGTGCCCACCTTCAAATACGGGAATATTTTCCGCATCGCATTGCACGTTTAATTTTTGTTAGGTGCCCACCTTCGAATACGGGAATACTTTTCTCGCATTGCACGTTTAATTTCGTTAGGTGCCCACCTTCTAATACGGGAATATTTTTCGCATCGCACTGCACGTTTAAATTCTCGTTAGATGCCCACCTCGAATACGGGAATACTTTTCACGCATCGTATTGCACGTTTAATTTATCGTCGGTGCCCACCTTCGAATACGGGAATATATTTCGCATTTGCATTGCACGTTTAATTTCGTTAGGCGCCCACCCTTCAAATACGGGAATATATTTCGCACATCATGATTTATATAGCTAAAAGCCCACATTGGCAGAAAAGAAAAAAGTAGTTTGTTGTTTTTGTTTTGAGCAGATTCAGCTCGGGCAAGAAGTACCATTGAAAATCAAAAAAAAAAGAAGAAGAGGAAAACAAGAAAGAAAATCAACAAAAAGGGAGAGTGAGCATCTCAAAAAATCAAAGAAAAAGAGACAATGAGAAGCAAACAAAAGCTAGGATAGGAATAATTGTAATTGTAGAATCATAGCTTAGAATAACTTCTTCATTTTACATTCCCCCCGGTGTAATAAGGAGGTCAACAAGCAGTAACCGCAACAGCAGCAACAGTAACAGGAAAAAATCGCAGTTTCATTGGTAGTCCCAGCTACCAAAATTTTCCGAACTACATTGACCTGATTCCCTTTTAGCCAGGGATATGTAGGAAACCTCTTGAAGCAAAGGTTCGGTCAAAATTTTGAAAAAAAAATGCTTCTCACGGAGTGCTCAAACGGGCAAAAATCGCTCGTATCCGCTCACTTGTCTTTGCACAGAAACTCTTCGTGTTTACGCGCAAAGAGGGGCAGCTGTAAGCACGTGATTTTTGCCCTATATGAGAATTACTCCCAAAAATTCAAAATAAAAGAGTTTTGTGTTGTTTGCAATTGTTGTGAATTTAGTGTCATTTTTAAAAAAATAATGACAATATATATATATATATATATATATATATATATATATATATATATATATATATATATATATATATATATATATATATATATATATATATATATATATATATATATCGCATTTGCATTTAGGATTTAATTCTACAATTAGGAGTAATTAATTTTATCTTACAAAATAAAAATCACAAAAATAGGCATCTTTTGCATTTTAGCCTTTAATGTCCAAATTGTGTGATTGTATTTTAATTACCATTTAAATTTAGGTGACAATTATTATTATGGGTAGTGTGACGACCCAAAGGGTCATCACTTATTTTATTAATAATTTCGAGCTTCCGAGGCCTTGAAAACCTCATTCTATGTTGCCTCGATTTACGTGCACGATCCGAGCATGTAGCCGGAAAGATTTTGTGATAGAAAATATGAATTCTATGAGAAATTTGGATAAAAATGATATTAATATTGATATGGTTGACTTCGGTCAACATTTTTGGTAAACGGATCCGAACCCGAGATTGGATGGTCCCGAGAGGTCCGTAGGAAAATATGGGACTTGGACATGCGTCCGGAGTCGAATTCCGAGGCCTAGAGCCCAAGTTATGAATTTTTATGTGAAATTGTTTTTGATGTAATTATTAAAGGAAATAAATTAATTGACCTTGGTATCGGGCTCGTATTTTGGTTCCGACGCCCGTTACAAGTCTTAAATATTATATATGTGATTTCTGTAAAGTTTGGTGACATTTGGATGTCGTTTGAGATGTTTTGGACCTTGAGTCCCAAGTTTGAAAGTTTTGAAAAACTAAAGGCATGAAAATCATGCATTTGAGGCTTGATTTGATGAAAACGAGGTGATATTGGCGATGTGATCGCACGAACAAGTTCATAATGTGTTTTTGAGGTTATGTGCATATTTGGTTTGGAGCCCCGAGGGCTCGTGTGAACTTTGGATAGGCCACGAGATCAATTTTTCATGTTAGAAGTTGCTGTCTGCAACTGGTCTGCAGAGTTCGCAAATGCGAACAATAGTTCGCAAATGCGAACTCCCCACTATTCTCCAGAGTTCGCAAATGCGAACAATAGCTCGCAAATGCGAACTCCCCCCCTATTGTGTCTGTTTTCGCAAATGCGAACAATAGTTCGCAAATGCGAACTTGACCTTTCTGTGCCTGTGCTCGCAAATGCGAGCTATGGTTCGCAAATGCGAACTGGCCACTATTCCGCATGGGTTCGCAAATGCGAACAATAGTTCGCAAATGCGAACCTCCCCATATTTAGCCTGTGTTCGCAATTGCGAACAATAGTTCGCAAATGCGAACTTCCCACTTTTGCCTTGGCTTCGCAAATGCGAAGAAAAGTTCGCAAATGCGAACTTCCCACCCTTAGCTTATTTTTGAAACTCCAGAAATTGGTCGGGGTTCGCAATTGCGAACCCATGTTCGCAAATGCGAACACAGAGACCTGAAAAACACGAATTTCACTCATTTCTTCATTTTTCACAAAACCAAAACACCCATTTGCGACTCTTCAAGGATTTCTTCTTCATCAAAACGATTGTAAGTCACTTTTTACTTAATTCTTTCAATTCCTAACATCATTAAACATGTTTTTCATAAGAAATCAAAGATTTTCATGGTAAAATTCTTGTTTTTGTTAGAAAATAGGGTTTTTCATAAATTGGGGAATTGGACCTCGAATTGAGGTCCGATTTTGAAACAAATCATATACATGAACTCGTGGGGGATGGGTAACCGGATTTTGGTACTAACCCCGAATTCCGACCATGTGGGCCCGGGGTTGAAATTCACTATTCATGGCAGAATGTTGTAAAAGTGGTATTTGGTCTTAAGAATTAGTTTGTTGAGTAGAATTGATGATATTAAATCAATTGTGTATAGATACAATTGGATTGGAGTCAAATTCGAAAGGAAAGGGCATTGCTACGGATTAAATCATTCGTAAACTTTCGAGGTAAGTGTTTGTTCTATCCTAGCTTGTAGGGATATGAATTTAATTATAAATATTGTTGACATAGAGATTATTGGCTAAATGCCGGTAACATATATACTATATATTTGGGGAGCGGGTGGTACGCCTACCACAAGATATAATTATTGATATATTTGGGAGCGGGTGGTACGCCTACCACGAGATATAATTATTGATATATTTGGGAGCGGGTGGTACGCCTACCACAAGATATAATTATTGATATATTTGGGAGCGGGTGGTACGCCTACCACAAGATATAATTATTGATATAATTGGGAGCGGGTGGTACGCCTACCACGAGATATAATTATTGATATATTTGGGAGCGGGTGGTACGCCTACCACAAGATATAATTATTGATATCATTGGGAGCGGGTGGTACGCCTACCACGATATATAATTATTGACAATTGGGAGCGGGTGGTACGCCTACCACAAGAGATAATTAATGTGATAGTTGGGAGCGGGTGGTACGCCTACCCCGAGACATGAAATGAAAGAGGAAATTGAGACAAGAAAGTAAGGTTTATTCTGTTGATTTGATTATTCTGGATAACTTGAGTTATTGACTGTTATTTTAGAGCATAGTATTTCTTTATAAATGTATCGTATATATACATATATATATCTATATTGCAATGTACAGGTTTAGGTGGGTGACTGGCCTTAGCCTTGTCACTAGTTCGCTGGGATAGGCCAGGCACTTACCAGCACATGGGGTCGGTTGTGCCGATACTACACTCTGCGCTCTTTTTGCGCAGATACAGGTTACGGACAGCAGCAGCGGCAGTAGCGACTTGTGGATTTTTCGACTACTGAGACTACGAGGTAGCCTTGCAGGCGTCCGCAGGACCCGTTGTCTCTTCTATCTATGCTTTTCATTCTGTTATCTCATGTAATCGAGATAAACAGCTTGTATTTTCTTTCACACCGTTATGTGTATTATTCTTAGAAGTTCGTGAGTATTGTGACACCAATCTTGGGTAGTATATCAGATTTGGATTTTCCTTTATCACATTTGACTAAGTCTTCCGCTGTAATTTTTATGTCGTTAATAAGAAATTAGTAATTAATGGAGATGTAATTAATATTTGGCTTGCCTAGCTTCCATTTAGTAGGCGCCATCATGACCCCGATGGTGGGAAATCCGGGTCGTGACAAGTTGGTATCGGAGCACTAGGTTGCATAGGTCTCACAACTCACGAACAACCTTAGTAGTGTCTGAAGGATCGGCACGGAGACGTCTGTACTTGTCCTCCAGAGTCTATCGAGTTAGGAAAAAGTCTCTCATTTGTTCTTTCTTGTCGTGCTACTTGATCCTCAATTACCGATTGAATTCCTATTCCGTCCTTTCGCATGGTAAGGACACGCACTTCTTCGTCCGCCGACCGCGCACCGAGCCCCGCACAGCTCTCCGCGAGGGCAGGTGGTCGGGGCCGTATCGGAGGCCGTGGTAGGGGCAGTGCTCAGCCCCGTGCGGCTACCCTGCAGGTGGAGCCTCATATTGAGATGGAAGAGGAGGTTCCGGCTCCAGCCGCTCCAGCTCAAGTCCCAGGAGAGGTTTTGATTACCCCGGATCTCCGGATGCTTTGGTCAGAATAGCGGGATTTACGGATAGCATTGCCGCAGCGGGTTTATTATCGCTTGCCCCGACCCACTTCTCGGTGGCAGGGAGGGGCCCGTACTCCTATTGCTCATACTCCGGAGCCGCAGCTCCTCACCCTCGAGCACCGCATCCGACCCACCGTGGCCACTCGCCGGTACCACGCCTCACGCCGGCGACGGAGCCGGCCATGACTTCGATTCGTTATGGAGGCTTGATCGGTTCTCCAAGCTATTTACCACTACATTCGGCGGAGCCACATCAGAGGATCCTCGGACTTTTTATTCAGTTGCCCTGAGATTCTCAAGACTATGGGGATCGTGGAGACAAACGGAGTTGATTTCTGTACCTTCGGACTTGCAGATCCGCCAAGACTTGGGTGGAGAGATTATTGCTCGACTCGACCAGCAGTGGTCCCCGCTCTATCACGGGACCGGCTTGCGAACCGTTTATGGAGAAGCTTTCTCCTCGCTACTCGCCGGGATTTACTTCGGAGGCGCTTGAGCGCCTCCATCGTGGCACTATGACAAGCACACGCATGAGACGAGATTCATCGACTTGGCTCGTCACGCAGCGGTGATACTTCCCACCGAGCGGGAGAGGGTCCGCGGATTTATAGATGGGCTTAACCAACCGATTAGACTCCAGATGGCTACGGGCGCGGGGAGTGACATATCATTTCGGGAGGCAGCCAATGCAGCACGCAGAGTCGAGATGGCTCTTGCTAGGGGAGGCGGTTATTCTTCAGATAAGAGATCTCGTAATTCGGGTAGATTCAGTGGTACCTCGTCCGGAGATAGAGATTTTTATGATAGAGGCCATCCTCCTAGGCCTTATCGGTCAGCTCTTCAGGTTTCTCATGATGCTTCAGGTGATCGTAATTCTCAGCCACGCTACTCTGATCAGCAGCCTATTAGTGCACCACCACTTCGCCATTTTCAGCAGCCGAGGCTTGTTTTACGTGCGGTGATCTTAGGCACATTGCAAGGTATTGCCCTCGAGCTTTTGACAGATCTCACCAGCAGGGTTCTCGTGCCATGATTCAGGCCCCAGTTCCCTCACAGCCTGCCCAGCCGGCTAGAGGCGGAGGTAGAGGACACAGAGGTGGAGGTAGAGGTCATAGAGGTGGAGCTCGGACCGATAGAGGTAGAGACCAGCCAGCAGCTGATCGTCCTAGAGATACTGCTCAGGGTGGTGGGGCACAGCCCCGATGTTATGCACTTCCCGCCGGACCAGAGGCTGAGTCTTCTGATGCCGTCATTACAGGTATTATTTTGGTTTGTGATAGAAAGGCATCAGCATTATTTGACCCTGGGTCTACATATTCGTATGTGTCTTCCTATTTTGCACCATACTTGATTCAGCCCAGTGATCCACTGAGTGTCCCTGTTCATGTGTCTACACCAGTAGGCGACTCTATTGTGGTTGATCGAGTTCATCGGTCATGTATTATAGTAATTGAGGGTCTCGAGACCCGTGCCTGATTTATTACTCCTAAATATGGTGGACTTCGATATTATACTAGGCATGGACTGGCTATCTCCTTATCATGCTATTTTAGATTGCCATGCCAAGACTGTGACTTTAGCTCTGCCAAATTCACCTCGTATAGAGTGGAAAGGAATTTCAGGTCATACTAGCCGTAATGTTATTTCTTATGTTAAAGCTCAGCGTATGGTTGGAAAGGGATGCTTGGCTTATTTGGCCTATGTCCGCGATTCTAGTGCCGAGGTTCCTTCTATTGACTCTGTGCCTGTGGTTCGCGAATTTCCTGAAGTATTTCCTTCAGACTTGCCAGGTATGCCGCCCGATAGGGACATTGATTTTTGCATTGATTTGGCTCCAGGCACTCAGCCCATTTCCATTCCCCCATACCGTATGGCTCCGCCAGAGTTAAAAGAATTGAAGGAACAATTGCAGGATTTACTTGAAAAGGGTTTCATTAGGCCTAGTGTTTCGCCGTGGGGTGCACCTGTATTATTTGTAAAGAAGAAAGATGGTTCGATGAGAATGTGCATTGACTATCGACAGTTAAACAAGGCGACTATCAAAAATAAATATCCACTTCCGCGAATTGATGATTTATTTGACCAGCTTCAGGGTGCCAAGGTATTTTCAAAGATAGATTTGAGATCTGGCTATCATCAGCTGAAGATTAGGGCATCCGATGTCCCTAAGACCGCGTTCCGCACTCGGTATGGACATTATGAATTTCTGGTCATGTCTTTTCGGTTGACAAATGCTCCAGCACCTTTTATGGAATTAATGAATCGGGTGTTCCGGCCTTATTTAGACTTGTTTGTAATAGTCTTCATTGATGACATATTAATATATTCCCGCAGTCAGGAGGAGCATGCGCAACATCTCAGAGTGGCCTTTGCAGACTCTGAAAAATAGCCAACTATGCAAAATTTTCAAAGTGTGAATTTTGGCTAAGTTCAGTTGCATTCCCGGGTCATATTGTGACGGCAACAGGTATTTAGGTTGATCCAAAGAAGATTGAGGCAGTCAAGAACTGGCCTAGACCGACATAAGCCACAGATATTCGGAGTTTCTTGGGGTTAGCGGGTTATTACCGCCGATTCGTAGAAGGATTTTCTTCTATTGCAACCCCACCGACCAGATTGACCCAGAAGGGTGTTCAATTTGAATGGTCCGATGAATGTGAGGCGAGCTTTCAAAAGCTCAAGACAACCTTGACCACCGCACCGGTATTGGTTTTACCCACAGGTACGGGACCTTATACTGTTTATTGTGATGCTTCCCGTATTGGGCTTGGTGCAGTGTTAATGCAGGATGGCAAGGTTATTGCCTATGCTTCGAGGCAATTGAAGATTCATGAGAAGAACTATCCAGTGCATGATCTAGAATTGGCGGCGATTATTCACGCATTGAAGATCTGGAGGCATTATTTGTATGGTGTAGCATGTGAAGTGTACACCGATCATAAGAGTCTTCAGTATTTGTTTAAGCAGAAAGAGTTGAATTTCAGGCAGCTGAGGTGGTTGGAGCTATTGAAGGACTATGATGTTACTATCTTATACCACCCGGGTAAGGCTAATGTAGTGGCCGACGCATTGAGCTGGAAGTCAGCCAGCATGGGTAGTCTTGCATATATTCCGGCCAGCCAGAGGCTACTTGCCTTAGATATTCAGGCCATGGCCAATCGGTTAGTGAGGTTGGACATTTTGGAGCCTAGCCGAATATTAGCTTGTACGGTCGCTCGTTCTTCATTATTGGAGTGGATCCGTGACCGACAGTTTGATGATCCTCATTTGCGTGAGTTGAGAGATACAGTACAGCGGGGAGGTGCCACACAGGTAAATCTAGATGATGATGGGATATTGAAATTGCAGGGTCGAGTTTGTGTGCCCAATGTCGAAGGAATTCGAGAGTTAATCTTAGCGGAGGCCCACAACTCACGGTATTCTATTCACCCAGGTGCCGCGAAGATGTACCAGGACTTACGTCAGCACTATTGGTGGCGCAGAATGAAGAAATATATCGTTGCGTATGTCGCTCGGTGTCTAAATTGTCAGCAGGTGAAATATAAGCACCAGAGACCTGGTGGTGTATTCCAGAGGATTGAAATTCCCGAGTGGAAATGGGAGCGGATCACTATGGACTTCGTTACTGGACTTCCTTTGACTAGAAGGAAATTTGATGCTATTTGGGTCATTGTTGATAGGCTGACCAAGTCAGCACACTTTATTCCAGTATCTGTCTCCCACTCATCGGAGAGGTTAGCGGAGGTTTACATTAGGGAGATTGTTCGTCTCCATGGAGTGCCAGTATCTATTATCTCTGATCGGGGTACGCAGTTTACCTCGCGGTTCTGGAGAGCGGTCCAGCAGGAGTTAGGCACCAGGTTCAGTTGAGTACAGCATTTCATCCTCAGACGGATGGCCAGTCCGAGAGGACTATTCAGATTCTAGAGGACATGCTTCGAGCCTGTGTTATTGATTTCGGAGGCTCGTGGGACCAGTTTCTGCCATTAGCAGAGTTCGCCTACAATAACAGTTACCAATCTAGCATTCAGATGGCTCCGTATGAGGCGTTGTATGGTAGGCGATGTCGATCACCAGTTGGACGGTTTGAACCGGGAGAGGCTCGGTTGTTAGGTACAGACTTAGTTCAGGAGGCCTTGGATAAGGTCAAGACTATTCGAGAGAGATTGCGTTCAGCTCAGTCCAGGCAGAAGACTTATGCGGATCGTAAGGTTCGAGATGTAGATTTCATGGTTGGTGAACGAGTATTGCTTCGGGTGTCGCCTATGAAGGGCGTGATGAGGTTCGGAAAGAAGGGCAAGCTCAGCCCCAGGTATATTGGTCCATTTGAGATTTTAGACAGAGTGGGAGGGGTGGCTTACAGATTAGCTTTGCCGCCTAGCTTATCAGCCGTGCATCCAGTTTTTCATGTATCTATGCTTCGGAGATACCACGGTGATCCCACACATGTGTTAGACTTCAGTACTGTCCAATTGGACAATGATCTATCCTACGGATACTTTGCCTTCCATTATTCGGTCTAGCAATGTTTCTTCGAGCTCTTCGGGGTCACGGACTCGTTCGAGGATGGGCACTCTGACCTTGTATCTTGGTTCGAAGGAACCTGGGGTAGATCTTAAACCCATCACGTTTCAATCCTGATCTATTGTGACGACCCAAAGGGTCATCACTTATTTTATTAATAATTTCGAGCTTCCGAGGCCTTGAAAACCTCATTCTATGTTGCCTCGATTTACGTGCACGATCCGAGCATGTAGCCGGAAAGATTTTGTGATAGAAAATATGAATTCTATGAGAAATTTGGATAAAAATGATATTAATATTGATATGGTTGACTTCGGTCAACATTTTTGGTAAACGGATCCGAACCCGAGATTGGATGGTCCCGAGAGGTCCGTAGGAAAATATGGGACTTGGACATGCGTCCGGAGTCGAATTCCGAGGCCTAGAGCCCAAGTTATGAATTTTTATGTGAAATTGTTTTTGATGTAATTATTAAAGGAAATAAATTAATTGACCTTGGTATCGGGCTCGTATTTTGGTTCCGACGCCCGTTACAAGTCTTAAATATTATATATGTGATTTCTGTAAAGTTTGGTGACATTCGGATGTCGTTTGAGATGTTTTGGACCTTGAGTCCCAAGCTTGAAAGTTTTGAAAACCAAAGGTATGAAAATCATGAATTCGAGGCTTGATTTGATGAAAACGAGGTGATATTGGCGATGTGATCGCACGAACAAGTTCATAATGTGTTTTCGAGGTTATGTGCATATTTGGTTTGGAGCCCCGAGGGCTCGGGTGAACTTTGGATAGGCCACGAGGTCAATTTTTCATGTTAGAAGTTGCTGTCTGCAACTGGTCTGCAGAGTTCGCAAATGCGAACAATAGTTCGCAAATGCGAACTCCCCACTATTTTGCAGAGTTCGCAAATGCGAACAATAGTTCGCAAATGCGAACTCCCCCCTATTGTGTCTGTGTTCGCAAATGCGAACAATAGTTCGCAAATGCGAACTTGACCTTTCTGTGCCTGTGCTCGCAAATGCGAGCTATGGTTCGCAAATGCGAACTGGCCACTATTCCGCATGGGTTCGCAAATGCGAACAATAGTTCGCAAATGCGAACCTCCCCATATTTAGCCTGTGTTCGCAATTGCGAACAATAGTTCGCAAATGCGAACTTCCCACTTTTGCCTTGGCTTCGCAAATGCGAAGAAAAGTTCGCAAATGCGAACTTCCCACCCTTAGCTTATTTTTCAAACTCCAGAAATTGGTCGGGGTTCGCAATTGCGAACCCATGTTCGCAAATGCGAACACAGAGACCTGAAAAACACGAATTTCAGCCATTTCTTCATTTTTCACAAAACCAAAACACCCATTTGCGACTCTTCAAGGATTTCTTCTTCATCAAAACGATTGTAAGTCACTTTTTACTTAATTCTTTCAATTCCTAACATCATTAAACATGTTTTTCATAAGAAATCAAAGATTTTCATGGTAAAATTCTTGTTTTTGTTAGAAAATAGGGTTTTTCATAAATTAGGGAATTGGACCTCGAATTGAGGTCCGATTTTGAAACAAATCATATACATGAACTCGTGGGGGATGGGTAACCGGATTTTGGTACTAACCCCGAATTCCGACCATGTGGGCCCGGGGTTGAAATTCACTATTCATGGCAGAATGTTGTAAAAGTGGTATTTGGTCTTAAGAATTAGTTTGTTGAGTAGAATTGATGATATTAAATCAATTGTGTATAGATACAATTGGATTGGAGTCAAATTCGAAAGGAAAGGGCATTGCTACGGATTAAATCATTCGTAAACTTTCGAGGTAAGTGTTTGTTCTATCCTAGCTTGTAGGGATATGAATTTAATTATAAATATTGTTGACATAGAGATTATTGGCTAAATGCCGGTAACATATATACTATATATTTGGGAGCGGGTGGTACGCCTACCACGAGATATAATTATTGATATATTTGGGAGCGGGTGGTACGCCTACCACGAGATATAATTATTGATATATTTGGGAGCGGGTGGTACGCCTACCACAAGATATAATTATTGATATAATTGGGAGCGGGTGGTACGCCTACCACGATATATAATTATTGACAATTGGGAGCGGGTGGTACGCCTACCACAAGAGATAATTAATGTGATAGTTGGGAGCGGGTGGTACGCCTACCACGAGACATGAAATGAAAGAGGAAATTGAGACAAGAAAGTAAGGTTTATTCTGTTGATTTGATTATTCCGGATAACTTGAGTTATTGACTGTTATTTTAGAGCAGAGTATTTCTTTATAAATGTATCGTATATATACATATATATATCTATATTGCAACTGTACAGGTTTAGGTGGGTGACTGGCCTTAGCCTTGTCACTAGTTCGCTGGGATAGGCCAGGCACTTACCAGCACATGGGGTCGGTTGTGCCGATACTACACTCTGCGCTCTTTTTGCGCAGATACAGGTTACGGACAGCAGCACCGACAGTAGAGACTTGTGGATTTTTCGACTACTGAGACTACGAGGTAGCCTTGCAGGCGTCCGCAGGACCCGTTGTCTCTTCTATCTATGCTTTTCATTCTGTTATCTCATGTAATCGAGATAAACAGCTTGTATTTTCTTTCAGACAGTTACGTGTATTATTCTTAGAAGTTCGTGAGTATTGTGACACCAATCTTGGGTAGTATATCAGATTTGGATTTTCTTTATCACATTTGACTAAGTCTTCCGCTGTAATTTTTATGTTGTTAATAAGAAATTAGTAATTAATGGAGATGTAATTAATATTTGGCTTGCCTAGCTTCCATTTAGTAGGCGCCATCATGACCCCGATGGTGGGAAATCCGGGTCGTTAGTATTTCAAGATAATTTTAGTTTTTATAAATTAATCTTAGTATTTTGGGCTTTATTAATTAGGAAGTTGAATAATGGAGAAGAACAAAATGGAAAAAATTTGGATTGGGCCATCTTGCAAATTAAGTTACAAGCCCAATCCTAAGAAACCTTACCCAACCCAAAACCCCTTGGCCCAAGAAGAAAATTTCAGATTTTTTTTAGCAAAAAATAATCATAATTACATGACATAAAGTAGTGGGGGGCAAGGAAATCAAGGAAGAAAACAAGGAGAGGAAAACATGGATTAGTGGGTTTTCTTTAAATTAAAAAAATATTTTCTTTTTAATAAAAAATATGAAAATTTTCGAAATTCTTGCCTATAAATAGAAGAGAAGATTTATGAAAAAAGGGTGGAAACAAGAGAGGAAAAATAGGAAGAGAAGAAAAAATAAAAAAAATTTCCTGCTGTAGTATACACTCGATATACATTCTGGACACAGAAGTATACATGGCGAAAAATTCAATTTTTGAGAGTTTCTTTTGAGAAGTGAAAAGAGTTCAAAGCTAGAAAGCCAAAACAAAGAGAAAATCTGGAAAATATTTTTTTTTTCTATTTTTTTACTGGTTTGTTTTTGTTTTTCTCCGTATTGCTGGGATTTTCGGGATTGAGGTGTTGAAGCTACTGTTGGTTGTTACTGTTGTTGTTGCTGTATTTTCACCGCCTTGTTGATTTGCCATTTTCCCATTCCTTTCAAAACCAGGTACATATCTCTTTCACTTGAAGCTGTAATGGTGAATTGTTGAAATAAAAAATGAAGATCTGGATCCGATTATTTGCTGTCCTGTAGTTTATGTTTAGTGTTGTTAGTTTAGATTTGTAATTTATCTATTCAAGTATTCTGTAGTAGCTGAAAAACGAAAAACAAAAATATTGTAATGGCTAGTAGTATAGTAGCAATAGTGCATCACCTAGCTTAATTAGGTAATAGATCTTAAAACATGGGTTAGTTAATAATAATTTCAAAAATCGGTTGGTCACTCACTCACAGCAGATTCATAAGTCTTAATCACGTATCATATGTCATTCACACATAGATAAGCTTAAAAATAGGAAATGTTAGATTAGATAGTGCTTTAATCATGTTTTAGGCTAGTAATCTGGTAATAAAACAAGTCACATTGAAATCAGTAACATAATCATAAATAGGTCTCTGAGTTATTCATTTACGGGTATTGAAACAATTTAACTAGAACCACATATTTGTAATGCAAAAAAAAAAATGCTTAGTATATAATGAAACTGGTAATGTGATTATACGTGAATAGTTAATCAGTTAATTCAGATCCATAGTGAATTAGTTTAATGATTATTTAAGTTCATTATGTAATTACGTCGCCTTCTCAGATTAGGTATTGACTTCAAAACGCAAGTGTAAGAAGAAGAAGTAGTCTGTTAGTTCTGATTTATGGTAATAAATAATTAGTTTATAGCCGATGTATGATATTGATTTCCTTTACTGAATAAATAAAAGTGCCTTCTATTTCAAATGTGTATCTTTGTTCTTTTGCCTCAATTGTTTCCAATTTTATTTAGTTTGGGCCCAATACGTGTTATGGGCCTGAATCTCTATATAATGCCAACCGGGCCTGCGAGCAGAAATCCAACAGCAGCCTGGGTCTCGAAGACCAGGGCAGTTCAAGCATATGTTTAGTGAAAAGAGTCCAGGCCCAATAAACAACAAAAATTACGGGCCCGGAATGTTTAATATTAGAAATACGATTAAGGAAAAAACAAATATAGAAAACATAGCCAAATACTAGATTTGAATCCTTTAATGAAAATTGGAACGAGCCTCGCCCGAATAACGAACGTCGGGGCCCCCATTTAGTAATAAGATAACATAGTGGATCCGGAGAGGCTAATAGCAAATTCCATAGCCTCTCCCAAAAGTTAAAAGCCGATAGACATCATTTAGGGCACGATTTTAATATACCTTCCATTGAACGAGTGTGCACTTGGTGCGACTCAAATCCAAATCTCGGCAAAGCTGAAATACACCGAAATTCATAGGCGTACTGGTTGCGGTATGACTCGAGGCGTGTTTTCGCGATGCCGCAAATTCTCTAAAAATAATACTTAATGTAAAAAGCACTATATGTTGTTAAAATCTGTGATTAAGTCAAACAAAAGTCGAGAACGACAATTGAGCGACCGTGCTAAAACCACGGAACCCGAGAATGCCTAACACCTTCTCCCGGGTTAACAGAGTTCCTTATCCGGATTGCTTCGCAGACATTTTTTAAGAGTCAAATTTCTCGGATTCGGGATTAACCGGTGACTTGGGACACCATTATCATTCCCAAGTGGCGACTCTGATTAAATCTCAATAAAATCCCGAACCGATTGTCCTTTAATTGGAAAAACTCCTTCCCTTACGTTATTTTATCCATTTCGGATATTTGAGCGTCGGGGTATACCCTACGAGCGTATTTATATGCTTATTTTCCGAAAAGTGGGGTAGTAAAAAGGGAGGTGTGACAGACTACATTCAACATAGAAGGACAGTTCGTCGGGCTATAACCAAATTCACATGGCACTAAAAGGTGAAGAGTTTACTGTGCTTCACACCCCTAATAGTATTTATTGCTACAAGATAATGCCTTTTGGCTTGAAGAATGTTGGTGCTACTTACCAAACGGCTATGAAAAAGATTTTCGACGATCTTCTCCACAAGAATGTCGAATGTTATGTTGACGACTTGGTGGTGAAATCAAGAGAGAAGGGCGAACCTTTAGTTATATCTTAATTTAAATTATAAAAATATATTATATTATAAACTCAACATAATAACTTCTCATATCAACATCAACTTGTACCACCCTAAATTACAAAATGACAAAATAATATATAACATACATGATAATTTATTAACAGCCAATATATTTTAACTTTTGGGAGTTACCAACTTATAAAACACTTGGATCGTAATTTGCCTAATAATTTTGCTAGTTACCTCAATTTTAACCATACAATTAAAGTCACTTTATTTTTAACAATTTAAATATGCCTTTGGGATATAGTTAGAATTAATATATTATAATTAAGAAATATTAACCTACTTTAACAATTTTATCTTCTACGATGCACATGTACTAAAAGAACATGAGTTCTTACATGTAATTTTTAATTAAATGAATCTTACCATATGATTTTTTGTAATTCACTTTATTTTGTGTAAATAGCAATTCCAAATAGTGTAATTATATTCCGTTATGTGTTTACCTTGTCCAAATCTATTTCATTCGTATTGTCACACACGCGCGCCCGCACACATATACACACATAATTTGAGAAAACATAAATATCAACAACGGGCTATAAAAGTTATTGTCCATACCTGAGCCATTAGAGAAGAATCTATCTTCCATTCTTATCTTTTTTAGCATAGCAACTACTAGCGCTGATAGAAAAAAATATATGTATTGCTTCCAAATAATTAAGATATAAAATAAATTACAAAATATTAGATAATTCATTTTTTCGTAAGGAAACACAATGACATTTGTTCAGCCGATGTCCGAGTTGATTCATAGTTTAGAACATTACCCCATAAAAATGTATGTCATCAGTTCCTTTATTCTTGTGTAATTTTATGATTGATCAACTCCCTTCCAACATTATTGGAGTTGCTTTAAAATTGATAAATTCAAAGTGAATTTATGTGACCACTCTATTTCAGGGAATCATTTTAAAACTATTCCACTCCAAATCACATACATCACACATCTTGATTCTCAAACTGAAATGCTAATTGAGCAAGAGATATAGATTTATTTTAAAATTAATTAAAAGTATCAATTTATCCGCACTATATTTATACTCATCTTTCTATATTTGTCTAATTATTTTAATTGGATTTAGTCTAATTATGTTAATTTAATTTTAATAATTATTTATTTATGTGTATGATTAAACCTCTTCGTAGTTTATGTAATGAAAAAATAAATTAATTGAAACTTATTATTTTTATACCAATGTATTATTATAATCATATTCAAAATAAGTTATGCATATGGTAATTAAATTGCATGTCAAAGAAGATCCTAATAGAAACATTATAAATATAGAATGTATACCTGAATCGGAACAAAAATTGGCTACTTCTTCCTTGAAGATAAAATTCGGATGAAGCGGATAACCTCAGTTTGTTAGAACATCGTGCTGATAACGTATTAAAAAATAAGAGCAAAAGAGAACAATATAGTAATAGAGACAAGATATATAGAATATGTAGAAGTTATCTTATTCAAGTGTGTTTCTTGTGTGTTCTTCGTAGGATATAGAATACCTATTTATAGGATATGGTTCATTGAATAGGAATGTTTAGGAGTATTCTATGGACATCTACTCTAACATATTCATAACACTTAGATTATTTAGTATTTCAAAATGATTTTATATATAGAACACCAATATGATTGTCCTTTAGCTTTTCTCTTGGACAAGCTTAGCCCTAAATTAAAGCGGAGATATCTATTTAGACTTCTTTAGTAATCAGGAAAGTTAGGGTATATCATCATAATGTAAGTAATTAATTGAGAAAATAAGGATAAATTACGTAAACCATTAGAAAAAGGATACCTATAATAGTGGTTTATTTACTTTAGCTGTGCCGTACTTCCAATAAAAAAATCTAAGTAGTATATTTCCTTTTGCATTAGGGTTTCGTCAAGAATCAGCTGCTTCCTAGGCACGGCCATGGCGAGAGCGACAGCCGCAGCAGACATTTTGCCTGAATGCCTTATTCAAAAGATATTGTCTTACCTTAGTTTTAACGAAGCAGCAAAGATGAGTATTCTCTCCAAAACATGGCTACAAGCCTGGTTGACTCTTCCCTACTTGAAACTTGATTATTGGAGCAAAGAGATATATATAGTGGATAAAATTATGGAGAGATACAAGGACAACAAAATCCCTATTGAGAAGATTGAACTATCAAACCTTTTAAAATTTGCTTCTGCCACTTTGATTGATAAGTGGCTTGACATTGCACTTAAGAATGGCGTAAAAGATCTAGTATATAGTCAAATTTCCTTCATCCAAACATACACCTTTCCTATTTTCAAAATCTTGGCAGCAAATTGTGTAAGAGAATTGGTTGTAGAGGGACATTGGTTCCACAATCTGATGCTTGTCTCATTATCTAGTGGTGTGATAAACTGCCATTCTTTGAGAAAGCTTTCTCTATTTCATGTAAGTTTAGAAGAAAACATGCTTCAGACTCTACTTACTAGTTGTCCTTTGATTGTCACTCTCATCATTAAGTATTGTTCTAGGTTGGAAAAGATTGAGCTGTTGAATCTTCCAAATATTAAGTCAGTTTCCATCCGGACACAGAATAACCAACATGTTAAAATTCAAGCACATACTCTTGAACATTTGTCTTATGGTGGGCGTTGTGAATATTTTGATATGTTGGACATTGTTGAATGTCAGAATCTGAAATCATTAAAGCTATCATGTTATATATGTGAAGGATTTTTGGAGCTCCTTATCCCTAGATATCAATTCCTTGAGAGATTGATATTAAATTACATTTGTGATGGGTATGAAAGGTTAAACATTTGCGGGAGTCAATCACTAAAGTTCTTGAAGATTAATCAGTGTCAGGGAATAGCGGAGATTAATGCTCCGAATTTGGTATCATTTCATTATATCGGAGATCTTGACATCAAAATTCCAAGCCAACTGAAGCATTCAAAAATCAGGCTTAACTACTGCACAAATTTAAATGCCGAATGGTTTTGTAAGTTGAGGAAAATTCTATCAAACTCGACCTCTTGGACTCAAGTTTCCCTTTGCTTTTTAGAACGCAATAAGATAAACATGAAAGATTTGCCTCTGCATTATACAGTAGCTATCCCCAATGTGGACGTTTTAGATGTAGAAATAGTGTCGTCTGTGACTTGTGGGGAGTGCCCAACATTTGTGGATGCTTTGTTATGGAGTTGTCATCCTAAGAGACTCAACTTAACATCAAGTGTCAGAGTGATTAAATATTTCATTGATCGTTTAACGTATATGAAGAATTCGAATCATTCTACTTCTCATGGGAGCAAGCCTTGGGATAGTCAATTAAAAGAAGTAAAAGCCTACACATGTGATTGCAATAATCAGCCGCTGGAATTCAGAAGCGGGGAGCTGGCAGAAAGGACCCTTACAGAGAAGCAGAAGGTTTATTTTTTATTAGATTGGTGACGCAGTTAATTTATTTCTATTCTATGTTGAATGCACTTAGTTTATTAATATATGTTTTTAATATACTTAAGAACTTCAAATTATGAATATTTCTTAGAACGAGTCTTTCGTGAGATTCTTAAGACATTTTGGTGTTCTATTCTCTCTCCAGTTCTTGTGAATTGCTGCATGTTTTTTGACATATCGGTGCTTTTCAGCAGATGACTTGGTAGTGAAACTTTGTGATTGGTAGTACTTCTCTGTGTCAAATATTTCAGATACAGAGAAGTTACAATATATGTGACCTTTGCATCATTTCTTATTTGGTAGGAATATAGGACCATTGAGACCTTTATTTTTTTTCTTTTTCACGTCATGTTAAATAGAGCTCTCTGGACTGCTTTTAGAGATAAACAGAAGATGTAATACTTCAGTCACAGTCCTTTAGTATAAGAAGAGGATTCCTGGAGCAACGGTAAAGTTGTCTCCCTGTGACCTAGAGGCCACGGATTTGAGCCGTGGAAGCAACCACTAATGCTTGTATTAGGGTACGTAGGTTGTCTACATCACACCCTTATGGACTAAGGGTGCGACTCTTTCCAGCACCCTACGTGAATGCGGAATGCTTTGTGCACCGGGCTGCCCTTTACGGTCCTTTAGTATAAGTAGTATAGTGGCCCTACAGAACACCAATTTTCGTTCCAGAATTAGGTGATGCTAGCCAAAACTTGTTTCATCACTCAAAATATGTTACTAATACTGATTTTGCAGTTGTACAATTTGATTTTGTTAACATTTCTTATCCTTTAAGCTAGGCAAAGAGATCGCCTACTTAATCCAGTACTTTCTTCTTTGCCAAAAAAAGCAAGGTTTTGTCCAGATTTCTTACTATATTCAGGACTGCACCTTTTTGTTGCAAATGCAAATTTGCTCTGCAGCTTTGTGATGGTATTGGATTCTTTGCTTTGTGCTGTTTACTGCTGTGATTGTCCATAGTCAACTTGCAGTTCAGTACATAAGTCTGATGAGAATTAAGCTTTTTGTTGGTACTCCACCTGCTGGTGCATATTAGTACTTTATAAGATTATTAGTTGTTGTTGTAGCTTGCTATATTTATATTGTGCCATCCAACTTAGAGTTTGATCATTACCTTGTTTTGGCGGTATGTTGGTAGATGCAATCAGAATAGTTACTTTAGCAGTACCCCCCCTCTTCCTGGAGGGCTTAGGAGTGGACCTGGCCATGAAAATTATGTATAAAAGCAGATTTTTAGCAGACCTACCAGATCAGTGTGATGGTGTTTTAGTTTTTTGCGGCGGAGTTGATAGGGGTTAGATGTATTTGGAATATGTTAAAAGTTGGGGGATTATCGTCATATATGTAAGTAACTAACAAAAGGAGGATAAATTATAGGAGAGGAGTGTGATTTTTCAACACAATATATAACTTACCATAGAAACTTTTCAGGCCAAGACCATGAGGAGGAGAGCGACAGCTGACATATTGCCTGATTAATGCGTCATTCACAAAATATTCTCTTATCTTAGTTTTGGAGAAGCGGATAAGTGGCTTGACATTGCTCTTCGAAATGTAAATGATGTAGTGTATAGAGGTAATATCTAGAGCTCTCTGGACCAGATTCACTTCTTTTAAAGATAAACAGAAGCCATTTTACTTAAGTCACAGCCATTTAGTGTAAATAAATACACTCTGAAGTAAGTGTTCATTTGGTTATGTAGCAGCTAGAAAAGGCAACATTTAGTATCATTTGTCACTCCTTACCACAACAATTTTATCCTTACTACTCAAACTGCAGTGAATACTAATACTAAGATGATTAGATGCAGGTAGAAAGTGGCATATTTCTTTTTCACCACCCAAGAAATTCTGTTTTCCTTCATCAGAGATGCTCATAAGCACTTTGCATGGAAAATTGTTGTGGCTGCAAACTACTATGCCTGATCATTCCCTTGTTTTGGCAGTATGTACGTTGACGCAAAATTTATTTATTAATTATTATAACATAATATAAAAATTGGTTCCAGAAAAGCTTGGCTTTGAGTTTACAATCTCCAGAGAAAGAGACTTTGCAGTTCCTCCAAGATGCTGGAATTATACCAGTAAAAGGATTCTTGGCAATGAGCAAATTGTAAAGGCAAATTTCTAACAGCTATCCTTAATTTCTAACAAACCAAGAACCTTCCGGAACAAAGCCACGTAGCTACTAATTGCAAAATCTGTCCCTCCTTCAAGGTTTAAAGTCTAGAAATTGCGATTTCAGAAAATTATAATCCTCCCAAGTAGCTTCTTCATTAGATAAATTTGCCCATTGGACCAATACTTGGGAAGCAGCTCCAACAGGGGATTATACGTTTGATCCATAGATTCGACCTTGGATTGGCAAATCAATTCAAATGTGGCTATGGTGGATCATACCCATATAGTGCCTTAAATGGCGTCATACCAATCGTTAATTGGAAATTCATGTCATACCAGAATTCAGCTAAAGGCAGCCATTTACTCCAATCCATTTGTTTGTGGCCCGTCATACAACGGAGATAAGTCACTAAGCACCTATTCAACCTGACCATCCGACTGAGGATGATAAGCAATGGTGAGCCACAATTTAACCTGTAAAACTGACTGAATAATTCCTTCCAAATTGAACAAGGAACCCCATGAAGCTTACATATGTTGTCAACAAAAACTTGAGCTATTTGTGAGGCGAATAAGGATGAGTTAGTGCGATGAAATGGGAATACTTGGTGTGCCTGTCAATAACAGACAAAATCACATCCTTCCCCTGAGATTTAGGTAAACCCTTAATAAAGTCCATAGCAAGATGTTCCCAAGCTTAGTCTGGTAGTAGTAATGGCTGGAGAAAGCCCGGATAGGCCACATGTTCTCCTTTATTCGTTTGGCAAACTTCACTCGTTTGAACATAGCTTTTGACATCCTTGGCTAATGAAGGCCAGTGGAACAATGCCCTAAGACTGTTGAGTAGCGTAGCCCCAAGCAGTATCATGCATAGACTGGATCAGCTTCCCTCTAAGTTCTCCCTGATTGCCCACCCAAACCTTACCATTGCAACGTATAATCTCATAGTGCAGAGTAAAGTTTGGCAAGGCAGTTAGGATCTACTTGTAATTCAATCAGCATCTCTTGAGTCTCAACATCAATATTATAACTGTTAAGAGCTTCCTGAACCCATGCAGGCTGCACCACTGTAAACCCATTATATATAGGCCGGGTCTCGAACCTCCTCAAGAGAGCATCGGCTGCTAAGTTGTCGGCCCCTTTTATGTATTGGATTTTGTAGCTTAGGTAACTTAGTAATCCCTTTCTGTTGTAAGGATGTTGTTCGACTCAAAAGTTATTGGTCACTTTATGAATTCAAAACAATAAATGTAAGTGGAGGGTCAATCATAGCAAGTCGTAACACGTCAAGAACCTAGTAAAGCAAAAGGCAATAAGAGATGATCATACTAACAATAGAAAACATAGGCGATCTTTATTTATGACAATAGGGTGGTCTGCCTCCCCATGAAGAGTTTCAGAGCCTTACAATCATGTTTATTTGGATATGCCCCTCTTTCTGCTTTTCTTTGGTGGGTTCTCACTCCGTGTTTCGCTCTGCGTGTTTTTGAGCCCCCATGGGGAAGGAGTGGAACCTCTATTAACTTCTCCCCTTGGTATTTATAGGCGTGAACTATTCATATTGACTTTTGGTGGCTGGGCCCACATTAGGAGGTTATTTTGGACATAGCACATAGGTCGTAACCTCAATAACTATTTTAGGCGGATGCCAAAAATGTCCTTAATTAAGAGTGGTCATGGAACTTATTACCCTTGCAGTAATCCGAGAGAAACGATTAACCTTGTTGACTGTTATAGGATCGGGTTCTGACATATACAGTTAGTCCCTCCGCTTATCATGGTCGCCTCGAAGTTGAGTTTGATGAGCGGATTTAAACGATCACGAAACGGATAGTTTTTGGGCGAGGAGCGGGTGACGACTGCTCGTGTCGAGATCATGACACCCCCCTTCTTTTTATATGGAGATGGTTCGATCCTTTGTACACGAGTGTCGTCGGCAAAGGGAAATAATCGGTACGCTGTAGTACGACTACGATGCACATAATCTATTTGAATTTTCAATGGCGTACGATTTATCCCGCCCTTATCGATATGTCTATTCGATTTTCTTTAGTGGGCGAGATGCCGATTGTAATCGGGCGGGTACTTTATGACACCAATCATGGCGGCGCCCGTTTCGATAGAATTGAACTATTTTTTACGGTTGGATATGCAGTTAATGACATCCATCGATTTTCCCAAAAATCATATGTTGCCTATAAGACGGTTTGGGACATTTGGTTCTTGGCATTCTTCAGTTTGCTTGTGAGATTTTGGAGCTCTTGTTTCTTGTGAAATAGAGTTTTTTCTCTTTTACAACGAGTTTATCACCGTTCTTCATCAAATCCGGCATTTTACTCTATTTCTCTGACAACTGATCAATGGCCAGTTCTTCTCCTCGTGAAGTTCTTCCGGCGGAACTGCCGGTCAATCCCCCGGTGATTGAAGGCCTGTCTCCGGCGCTGGGAGAAGGGGGGCAAAATGAGGCTGAAAGGGTACCGTCAATAGACGAGATACTCCCCGCAATTGGAGGCCAGGCAGCAGATTTCACCGCCAATGGAGGGGAAGACCCTGTGGATGAGGCCCAACTGCGGGAGCAGGGGTTCATGCCTTCTCATGCAAACATTGTCCTTGCTCGGCCAGAAGAGAGGGTCCACACTGATCACGCCGGGTACTGTAATTTTTATGCGTACCCCTTTAGACTGGGATTCAGGGTCCCGCTTCCCAACTTGGTGGTGGACTTCTATCGGTATTATAAGGTGTGTCTGGGGAAGCTCACCCCCTCTCTATACAAGCTTCTGGCGATGTTTTTAAAGTATGGGGAATTGGCCGAAAGAACAGTTACGCTCCAGCATGTACTTGCTATGTACGCTCTTCAGCGGGTGCGGGGGACTATGCTTCGGATGAGCCCGCGTGGTTTGAAGGGGCTAACAGCTGCTTTGGACGGCGAGGTCGACCCTCGACCATTCGAACAGTTCTTCTATATTCGGACCGAGCACATGTTGGCGCCTTCTCTGGGATTCCCGGAAGCTTGGAACTACAGACGTGAGTTATTCTTTCGAGCAATAAATTTTTGTTTCCTTCTTCTTATTATGCTTAGATTATCATTGATTTCATCATTGCTTTAATAGCTGAAAGGTCGCCGCCGGCTTTATTCGCTGGGTTGCGTGGGTGGCTTGAAGTCGTGGTTTCGCACACCGAGGGGGCCCGTACGTGGACGTCCTTTTGGGAGAAGTATGGCCGGGGGCCAGCCATGGGTAAGAAGTTATGATTTTCAAACTCGACTTGTTTCGAGCTTAATAAATACTTGGGCTGACCTTGTCCTTTGTTGCAGGGAGAGTATATCGAGGCAGAGCTCCTCAACTAGCATTTCGGTGGCCTGGCGCGATTTATAGGCGTGAACTATTCATATTGACTTTTGGTGGCTGGGCCCACATTAGGAGGTTATTTTGGACATAGCACATAGGTCGTAACCTCAATAACTATTTTAGGCGGATGCCAAAAATGTCCTTAATTAAGAGTGGTCATGGAACTTATTACCCTTGCAGTAATCCGAGAGAAACGATTAACCTTGTTGACTGTTATAGGATCGGGTTCTGACATATACAGTTAGTCCCTCCGCTTATCATGGTCGCCTCGAAGTCAAGCTTGATGAGCGAATTATAACGGTCGTGAAACGGATAGTTTTCGGGCGAGGAGCGGGTGACGACTGCTCGTGTCGAGATCATGACACCCCCACTTTTATATGACGATGGTCCGATCCCCTGTACACGAGTGTCGCCGGCGAAGGGAAACAATTGGTACACTGTAGTGCGAATACGATGCACATAATCTATTTGAATTTTCAATGGCGTACGATTTATCCCGCCCTTATCGATATGTCTATTCGATTTTCTTTAGTGGGCGAGATGCCGATTGTAATCGGGCGGGTACTTTATGACACCAATCATGGCGGCGCCCGTTTCGATAGAATTGAACTATTTTTTACGGTTGGATATGCAGTTAATGACATCCATCGATTTTCCCAAAAATCATATGTTGCCTATAAGACGGTTTGGGACATTTGGTTCTTGGCATTCTTCAGTTTGCTTGTGAGATTTTGGAGCTCTTGTTTCTTGTGAAATAGAGTTTTTTCTCTTTTACAACGAGTTTTTCACCGTTCTTCGTCAAATCCGGCATTCTACTCTATTCCTCTAACAACTGATCAATGGCCAGTTCTTCTCATCATGAAGTTCTTACGGTGGGACTGCCGGCCAATCCCAAGGTGATTGAAGGCCTGTCTCCGGCGCTGGGAGAAGGGGGCAAAATAAAGCTGAAAGGGTACCCGTCAATAGACGAAATACTCCCTGCAATTGGAGGCCCGACGGCATATTTCACCGCCGATGGAGGGGAAGACCCTGTGGATGAGGCCCCACTGATGGGGGAGGTGGGTATGGCCCAACTGCGGGAGCAGGGGTTCGTGCCTTCTCATGCCGACATTGTCCTTGCTTGGCCAGATGAGAGGATCCACACTGATCACGCGGGGTACTGTGTTTTTTATGCATACCCCTTTAGACCGGGGTTCATGGTTCCGCTTCCCAACTTGGTGGTGGACTTCTGTCAACATTATAAGGTGTGTCTGGGGCAGCTCACCCCCTCTCTTTACAAGCTTCTGGCAATGTTTTTAAAGTATGGGGAATCGGCCGGAAGGACGGTTACGCTCCAGCATGTACTTGCTCTATACGCTACTCAGCGGGTGCGAGGGACTATGCTTTGGATGAGCCCGCGTGGTTCGAAGGGGGCTAACAGCTGCTTTGGACGATGAGGTCGAGCTTCGACCATTCGAATAGTTCTTCTATATTCGGACCGAGCACCCGGTGGCGCCTTCTCTAGGATTCTCGGAGATTTGGAATTACAGACGTGAGTTACTCTTTCGAGCGGTAAATTTTGTTTCCTTCCTCTTCTTATGTTTAGATTGTCATTGTTTTCATTATTGCTTTTATAGCCGAGAGGTCGCCGTCGGCTTTATATGCTGGGTTGTGTAGATGGCTCGAAGTCGTGGTTTCGCACACCGACGGAGCCCACTTGTGGACGTCCTTTTGGGAGAAGTATGGCAGGGGGCCAGCCGTGGGTAAGAAGTTATGCTTTTCAAACTCGACTTGTTTCGAGCTCAATGAATCCTTAGGCTGACCTTGTCCTTTGTTACAGGGAGAGTATACCGAGGCAGAGCTCCTCAACTAGCATTTTGGTGGCCTGGTGTGATTGCTAGGTTCTTCGCTACACCGGTACCATGCCGCGTGCCGAGGGCTGCATCGATTGAGTCTTCTACAGCGCCCTCTCCTTCTCGTCCTTTATTTCGTGACGAAGGAATGTCGGGGACCGTTTGCCCGCGAGATAGCTCGTCTTCGTGTGATGAGGAAGAAAGACCTTTGATCAAGTGCATGATTATTTCTCCTCCGGCTCCTCTAGTGGCAGTTGTACCCGTTCCTCCTATTGTGATAAATGTGGATTCCCCCCTTCTGGGGCGAGGGAGGAGGCGGATGCGGCGCATGCTCCGGACAACGGGCTAGGAGGAGATGAGGCTCAGGCTCGGGAGGATCGAGAGGAAGTGCCGCCCCTACTGCTCAGTCTTCCACTCATATGGTCGAGTTGGAGGAGCCTTCTCGGGTGATCGTGGACATTGGCGGTTCGAGTCTGATTCTGACTTGGACTCTAAGGATGTCCGCATGTTTTGTGATGGGATCACGAATGCGGTGGTCCATCCTGATGGGAGGCGCGTGTTGTTGAAATTCCTGTGAATGATAATCTGTTGCTGCTGGATTCGGGTTTGGGGTTGCAGTTTGGACCGTTGTATTCTGCGGTGGAGAACGAATCATTAAGGGGGGTTACGGATGATGGTCCGATGAATGAAGTAGCCATGATGGGGATTAGGGTACGTGTTTGGAGATGGAGGCTTATTTGCTTGCTTCTTACCCCCTCCCTACTTTTTTTATTTTTTGCATGACCCTTCGTTCTTCATTTTGCAGGCATTTTTGTTGTAGGTGGAGAGTCTTTTCTGGGCCAATGTTCGGTCCGGGTGTTTTTGCGGGTTCTTTACCGCTGACCCGCGAGGGCGCGAGGGAGTTTTTCCAATTAAAGGACAATCGAAACGGGATTTATTTAATTAATTCAGAGTCGCCACTTGGGAGATTTGTGGTGTCCCAAGTCACCGGTTGAATCCCGAATCGAGGAAAAGAATGACTCCGTTTAACAGTCCGCGAACCAGAAATACGGATAAGGAATTCTGTTAACCCGGGAGAAGGTGTTAGGCATTCCCGAGTTCCATGGTTCTAGCATGGTCGCTCAACTGTCATATTTGGCTAAAGTACTTGATTTTAATACATATTATCCTACTTGTGCATTTTTTAGAATTAATTACAGCTTTTTGTCAAATTATTTTATTTTAAAAAAATGAATGTCGTTTAAGGACATGTTTTTAGATCACGTCACATGAAATGCACCCGTATCCTCGACACATTCTTATTCGGCATTTTTGGATTTGGATTTGGATCACATGAAATGCACACCCGTTTAGGGAGATACAATTATTAAATACGCGCTTAAGGCTACTAATGCATTATTATTTAGAGGAGGCCGTGAAAATTCACTAAACGACCAATCCCGAATTACTAAATATTTTTATTTAAGAAAAATAAGAGCCCCATATTTATACATTGATATGGCGAGACGCGCCTCCTTTATTTTTTAAGAAATCTTAAAATCTTATATTTCTATTTTTTTAATTTATTTTTTATAATAAATAAAGAAAAATCCTAATTAATTAATAAACTAAAAATATGCAATACATCCAATTAATTTATGGTAAATATTAATGAAACAGAAAATAAAAAAAATTATTTTCGATTTTTTTTTAATTTAATAAATAAATACGAAAATTCTTAACTTGTATTAAAAGAAATTGATTAAAACAAAATTAAGACTTGTTTTGTAATATATTAAAAACTAATAGAATTATTTAAAACTAAATTCATCTTTAAAACAAACTTAAAATGACGTACGATTTTTATTTATTTAAACTTATTTTCTGTACAATAAAAGACAAAATCTTAACTGATTACATACTCAAATGGTGATATATTGTTTGCTATATTAAAATAACTGTTTAGTGGGAGTAGACATGGCTAAAATCTAAAATAGAATAAAATACAAATTCGACAAATAATATTTACAAATTAGAATAATTATTTTACAACTAATTTAAAACTATAATCAACCTTAATCAATTACACTTATTTGGAAATTTGTTAAACTTGAAAACAATCTTGTATTATTTAAAACTCAAACCGTACCTAAATGAAACGACCCGACCCGTAATTTTACGCCAAATAATTAAAATTCATATTTTTATTAAGCTAGCTACATATTTGCAATTTTAGCCTATTAAAGATAATATTAAAACATTAGTTGATGAACTTCTTTATACATTGATATGGCGAGACGCCTCCTTTATTTTTAAAGAAATCTTAAAATGACTACATTTTTATTTTTTAATTAATTTTTATAATAAATAAAGAAAAATCCTAATTAATTAATAAACTAAAAATATGCAATACATCCAATTAATTTATGGTAAATATTAATGAAACAGAAAATAAAAAAAATTATTTTCGATTTTTTTTTAATTTAATAAATAAATACGAAAATTCTTAACTTGTATTAAAAGAAATTGATTAAAACAAAATTAAGACTTGTTTTGTAATATATTAAAAACTAATAGAATTATTTAAAACTAAATTCATCTTTAAAACAAACTTAAAATGACTACAATTTTTACTTTTTTAAACTTATTTTTCTTGTACAATAAAAGATAAAATCTTAATTGATTACATACTCAAATTGTGATATTGTTTGCTATATTAAAATAACTGTTTAATGGAAGTAGACATGGCTAAAATCTAAATAAAAATAAAATACAAAATTGACAAATAATATTTACAAATTAAAATAATTATTTTACAACTAATTTAAACACATATTTTAATTGGCTTAAACCAATGAAATTAACTATTTACAAATATTTAAAGGAACAATAATTGTCCTTAATTACTTATACTTATTTTAAAGAAAACAGTATTATTTAACTCAAATCGGACCTAAATGCCTAATTTTACGCCAAATAATTAAAATTCATATTTTTATTAAGCTAGCTACATATTTGCAATTTTAGCCTATTAAAGATAATATTAAAACATTAGTTGATGAACTAACCAGTTTTTACTTAACTAAAGAGATGACTTATTTCTATTTTAATTACTCAATAACTTGGATAATAATAACATGCTTATACTTATACTATTTAATAATCATATTGAAGTGAATTATTAATACTACAAAAAGCTTAATTATTCAAAGTGATTAAAATTGACAGAATAATAATACGGAAAATAATGTAAACACAATCAGTAAAGAAAACAAAGGATAAGCCAATTAAAATTTTAAAATTTTCATTCTTCATATATATTCATCTTTTAATTTAAACATACCAGTCATGTACCTGATATTGGAAAGATAGAAGAATATTGGATGATCAACACAGCAATAGAAACAACGCAGCAACAGCGGTGGAAGCAAAAACAACCCAGTATCGGAATTTTTAAAAGAAACCCAGTAACTAAGATCTGAACTTGATAATATACTTTTGCTAATTGAAATCTAAAAACTTTTTTTTAGAATTTTTTTTTCTTAACTCTTCACAATTCTTTTTAATCTTTTTCTCTTCTAATTCTTACTTCTGATATTTTTCTTCTCTCTCAAATTTTTTCTTCTCCCCCAATGAAATATGATTCCAACTTATATACACAAGACTCAAGGTCCCCTTTTAATTAAAAATAAACCATTATTAATTAAAAAACTAAAAGTAAGACTTCCACTTTCTTTTTATTTTAATCCAACTTTTAATTCCACTATGTTATGCTTTATTCTCCACTATACATATTCTATTAATATTTTAACTACCACTATCTTTTGTTTTGTCTTCCACTTTAATTTAACAATAATCAAATAACTAATGGACAAAATAACTTTAATTCAAATAATTGACTATAATTTAATGACTAAAATACCCCCAACATTATTGAAATTTACTATTATACCCTTTCAGCTATAACCAATTCACCTAAAATCATACAACCAAAATATAGCAAGTCTAACCATTTATAACACTTTCATTATATCAATTTGAAAAAATAAAATAAATGTAGCATATTTTTCTATATTCAAAATAACTTTCTCTCTCTTCGTCCATGCTCTCGGTGCACGATAGCTAACGTGCACTGTGGTGGTCTTCCATGGCGGCTAGCAGAGGTAGGGGACGTGGAAGGGGTCGAGGAAGACCCAAAAAGAATCCTATTGCTATCTATGGTAGCTCTATAGCTACAATTGTACCAGCTGAAGATAAATTTCAGAGTAAGGTTAATACTCCAAGTGTTGAACAAGATTTTTCTTGTGAAGCTGAATCTTCGAAGATGGGTGCAAATGTGAAGAAAAAACTTGATCTAAGTACTCCGGTGCCAGTTATCCAAGCTGAGGAAGTGCAGAATCAACAGATGACCAAAGAGAACCCAGATCTGAGCAATGGAACAGTACCAATTGTGCATGCAGCTAACAAGGAGCTGATGATGGAGGATAAATCAACTAAAGAAGTAGATACTCAGCAACCTAAAGCATGGACAAATCTGTTTAAGGGGAATCGAGCTTCAGAAAATGGTATGTCCTTAACCTACATACCACCTCAACTCATTGATGGACAAGTAGTGGTTCAGCTAGAAAAAGGGGAGGTAGATCAGGAAACTGAAAAGTGGAGGAGTGCGATAATTGCATACATAATTGGGGAATCTCCTGGTTATAATGCGATGAGAAGGTATATTGGGATAAATTGGGCAAATGTAGTGGAACCAGATCTATATCTACATGAGGAAGGGTATTATATCATCAAATTTCACTCGATTGATGATATGAAGGAAATTCTATATTCTGGTCCTTACTCTTTTAATAACAGGCCAATTATATTGAAACAATGGACTCCAGATTTTAATTTCAAGGAGGAATTTCCCACAGAAATTCCATTATGGGTACAATTTCCTAATCTTCCAATGAATTGCTGGGGTATTAATTCTCTGAGTAGAATGGCTAGTGCAATTGGTACTCCTATCTATGCAGATGAATGTACTGCTAAGAGAAGGAGAATATCTTTTGCAAGGATGCTGATAGAAGTAAATGTTACTAGGGAATTACCTACTGAGATAAAAGTAATGGATCCTAATGGAAAGACTTTCCTACAGGAAGTTAGGTATGATTGGAAACCAGAGTTTTGTCAGAAATGCTTAGTAGTGGGGCATAAATGTGGGGTGGAACAGAAACAATACAAGCAACAAGAGAAACAACAAGGATACAGAAGAGAACCAAAGAAAGTAACAATGGCATGGAGAACAAAAGGACCAATGAAAGAGTTAGCTGATTCAGTAGAGGAGTTTAAAATCACACAGGAAGGACCACAAAGCCATGGTAAAGCTGCAGTTGAAGAAGGCATACAACAAAGTGTGGAACATATGGATGAACAACAGGTGCATATACAAACTATTTCTCAGCAACAGAGTCCATTGGGAGTGTTAGTTGATACAAAGAAAACATCTGAAGACAGTTTTGAGCTGGATATCAATAATTTCCCAGTCTTGTCAGATATTGCAGTGAGGAACTCTTTTGGACTTTTGGCTAAGAGATCATGGAGTTCAAGTAGTGAACCTCCTGATAAAGGAAGAGGTCGACTAACTTGTTGATGAGGTGGATTTTCTGGAATATAAGAGGTGTAAATAAGAGATACAAGCAAAAAGAGTTGAAAAAATATATTAGTAATCAGAGAATAAAGCTAGCAGTTATAGTGGAGACAAGAGTTAAAGAACATAAGGCTAGTAAAATCATATCTCATGTTATGCCAGGATGGAATTATGCTGCTAATTATCAGGATGCTCCAAATGGGAGGATATGGGTCACTTGGGATCCACAATGGTATAATGTCAATATTCTAAGGGTAGCATCTCAGTATATTCACTGTTTGATACAAGACAGGATGGGGAAAATTGATTGTCAAGTCATAGCTATATATGATTTTAATAAAATAGAGCAAAGAAAAACATTATGGGATGGGTTAGGGATATTGCAACAGGAATCAATCATTCATGGCTGCTATGTGGAGATTTTAATGCAGTATTGCATGCAAATGATAGGCATATGGGTAATCCTATCACTTTTAATGAAGTGCGGGATTTTATGGATTGTATAACTAGCCTAAATCTGAGTGAATTAGCATGGACAGGTGAATACTACACTTGGTCTAATAAACACCAGTGCAATGACAGGATCAGAAGTAGAATAGATAGAGCTTTTGGAAATTATGATTGGATGATGCAATGGGGACATATAACTACTGAGTATGGACTTCCATTCATATCTGATCATAGTCCTATGCTGTTAACTATTCTACCAGCTTCTAAACCTAACAAAACTCCTTTTAGATTCTTTAATGTCTGGGCAGATCATGAAAATTTCTTATTGTTGGTTGAGGACATTTGGAAGCAATGTTTCAATGAAGGGGCAATGCAGAATATCCGGATTAAGCTGAAAAAGTTGAGACCACTCTTGAAGAAGCTGAATACTGAGCATTACAGAACCATAAATGTGAAGATTGAGCAGGCTAGATCATCATTGGCAGAGGTACAGCATAAGATAACCACAGACTGTAATGATATTCTACTTGAAGAAGAGAAGGTACTGTTGCAAAGTCTTGAAAAATGGTCAATCATTGAAGAAAGCATCCTAAGGCAAAAAGCAAGAACAAAATGGATCAAGTTAGGTGATTCAAATACAAAGTATTTTGCAGCTGTTGTGAAAGAAAGGAGTCAGAGAAAGCAAATAAATGAGATGATGTCAATCAGGGGAGAAAAACTAACTCATCCTGATAGCATAAAGCAAGAAGTTGTGAGTTTCTATAAATCTTTAATGGGATCAGCAGCTCATACATTACCAACAATAGATAAGATGATCATGAAGAATGGACCTAAGCTTTCACAGGTGCAGAAGTTGGCATTATGTGCTGAGGTGACTTACATAGAGATCTATAAGGGCTTATGTGCAATTGATAATGACAAGGCACCAGGAGTAGATGGTTACAATGCATATTTTTTCAAGAAGGCATGGATGATTATCAAAGAAGAAGTATGCCAAGCAGTGAAAGATTTCTTCAGGAGTGGGAAGTTGTATAAAGCAGTGAATTGTACCTCCATTACACTAGTTCCTAAAGTGAGTAACCCCGGCTCAATAAAGGAGTATAGACCTATTGCTTGTTGTACTATGCTATACAAATTGATCTCTAAAGTACTTGCTAGTAGACTGCAACAAGTGATGACATCAGTGATTAGTGAAGCACAGGCTGGATTCATACCAGGAAGGAGGATAGCAGATAATATCATTTTAGCTCATGAGCTAGTTAAAGCTTATACAAGGAAGAATATTTCAGCTAGATGTATGATCAAGATTGACCTTCAAAAGGCTTATGATTCAGTGGAATGGAGTTTCTTAGAACAAGTAATGACTGAAATGGGGTTTCCAGAAAGATTTGTGATCTGGATAATGGCATGTGTGAAATCTGTTAACTATACTATTACGGTTAATGGAGAAACCACTCCTCCTTTTGATGCTGCTAAAGGTTTGAGACAAGGTGACCCTATTTCCCCTTTCTTGTTTGCAATTGTAATGGAATATCTGAGTAGGTGTTTTAACAAGTTGAAGGAAAAGAAAGAATTCAAGTTTCATCCAAAGTGTGCAAAACTAGGAATTACTCACCTTAGTTATGCTGATGATTTGTTGATATTTGCTAGAGGTGATCTTAATTCTGTCTCATGTATCCAAGGTTATTTCAATCATTTCTCTCAAGTGTCTGGTCTACAGGCAAACCTTCACAAAAGTTCAATCTATTTTGGAGGGGTTCATCAGAACACTAGAATGGAGATGATCCAGAAGCTGGGCTATACAATTGGAGAACTACCTTTTAAATACCTTGGCATTCCTCTTGCTACTAAAAAGTTGTCTTTGATGCAATGGCAGCCTCTAATAGATAAGATAGTTGCAAAGATCTCCTCTTGGACATCTAAGAAGCTATCTTATGCTGGGAGAGTGCAATTAGTACAAACTGTGCTGTTTGGAATTCAATCATACTGGTCACAACTATTTATTCTGCCAATGAAGGTCATGAAGCTAATAGAGGCATACTGCAGGAGTTACATATGGTCTGGGATTAACACCATTACAAAGAAATCTCTGGTGGCTTGGGATAGGATGTGTACACCTAGATCAAGAGGAGGATATGGCTTGATAAATCTGCCAAGGTATGGAACAAGGCTGCAGTGGCAAAGCTATGCTGGGATGTAGCAAACAAGACTGACAGATTATGGATAAGATGGATTCATGCATACTATATCAAAGACAAGCAGATAGAAGATATTACAATCCCACAACAAGCAAGCTGGATGGTGAGACAAATTCTAGATGCTAGAACAATTCTCCAACAGATGCAACACAGGCAGCAAAGCAAGAAGAGTATGATCAGTCAGATATATTATCAGTTGTTGGGAGATGGTCCAAGAGTAGCATGGAAGGGTATGATGTTTAAGAACAAAGCAAGACCAAAAGCTGTTTTCACAATGTGGCTACAAGTACAAGGTAAGCTACTGACTACTGATAGATTGATCAGATGGGGGTAAATGTGGATCCAAAATGTGTGCTATGCCAGATAAATGATGAAACTAGAGATCATCTATATGAACGAATCTTTAAGGGTGGGAAGATGTAACGACCCGACCGATCATTTTAGAAAATTACGCCCCAATCCCTAATTTAATTGTTCCCCTAAGTTCATTTCTGCTATTGTGGTTTGCCGGGAGAGTCGGTTCTGAAATTTGGAGCATTTTGGGACACTTAGTCCCTAAATGAGAGCCTTAAAGCTAGAAAACGGTCCGTAGCCGGAACAGTGTTAAGACGATCTCGGAACGGAAATCCGATGGTTCCATTAGCTCTGTTGGGTGATTTCGGGGTTAGGAGCGCGTTCGGAATGTATTTTGGAGGTCCGTAGCTCAATTAGGCTTGAAATGCCGAAGGTTGAAATTTTGGCGAATCCGAACGATAGGTGAGATTTTGATCCGGGGGTCGGAATGAAATTCCGACAATTTCTGTAGCTTCGTTATGTGATTTTGGATATGTCCGCAAATTTTCAGGTCATTCGGACGTCGTTTGGTTGGGTTTTAGATCGGATGTGCAATTCGGAAAGTTTTAAGGAATCTAGGCTTGAATTCGATGTGAATTATGGGTTTTGATGTTGTTAGACGTGTTTTGAGGATTGGAACAAGTTCGAATAAGGTATTAGGATGTGTTGGTGTGTTTGGATGAGGTTCCGGGGGCCTCGGGGTGGTTTCGGATGGTTAAACGGAAGGAAAACATGGAAAATTGCAGGTTGGGCCTTCTGTTCTGTCATTTTCGCCCCTGCGGAAATGGGACCGCAGAGGCGAGTCCGCAGGAGCGGAACTTGGGGCGCAGGAGCGCCTGGGTTCGCAGAGGCGGATCCTCTTCCGCCGAGGCGGAGTCGCGGGTGCGGACGACTCGTCGCAGAAGCGACCTTGGGTCGAGGAGTGAGAATCCGCAGGAGCGGAGGGGCATTCGCTTAAGCGAGTCTGCAGAAGCGGACCACTGCTCGCAGAAGCGGAAAGTCTCGCAGGAGCGGTTGTCCAATCGCGGAAGCGGACGCGCGGAAGCGGTCCTTTTCTCGCAGAAGCGGAATGGGCCAGCCAGGCCTGGGCTTCGCAAAAGCGACAAAATGTCGCGGAAGCGGATCCGCAGAAGCGGAATTTTGTCCGCAGAAGCGGAAATCGCAGAGAGTTAATTATATCAGAAGTTAGAAATTTCAGAAACATTTCCAAACTTTGAGGGCTCGGCTTAAGGGGCGATTTGGGCGATTTTGAAGGGAGATTCAAGGGGTTTCTTCAGGTAATCAACTATGGACTCAAATTATGATTATTGTTGACAATATTATGCAATTATCTCATGAAAATGGAGGAATTTGGGGTGTTTTATGGGGGTTTTCACCCTAGGCTTGAACTTTAGAAAAATAAAGGTTTTGAGTGGGCAAATGGAGTCCGAATTTGATAAATTTTATATGCTTAGACTCGTATTGAGACAAAGGTTCCGAAAATATAACTTTCGTGATTTTTCGATAAGCGTACCGAAAGTCGGGTTTTGGCAACTTGTGGATTTTGGTGTATTTTGAGTTATTTTGATTGGGTAATGCCCAATTAGCCTATTTTGATGTGATTCTATTGATTTTTATCAGATTCTATACTTGTGGAGGCCGACATTCACGGCAAGAGAGTTGTTTCATAGCGGTTTTGTACCGGAGTCGAGGTAAGTGGCTTGTCTAACCTCGTGTGGGGGACTTTCACCCCTAGGATATTATTGTGATACTTTAAATGCCTTGTACGCGAGGTGACGGGCGTGTACATGCGCTGGTTGTTGAACACATACTTTACTCAAAATGTTCATTGAGTGATATTCCCTGTTCTTAGTTGTTAAATTCGATATTCCTACCCGGTAGTAGTTAGAAAAGCATGATTAGATAGAATCTAACTGTCTAGTTGCTTAATTGACTTACTTGAGTTTTCTTGGTAATCGTTGGCGCTATTCATCAGCGAAGTTATCATTAAGCATATTATACTTCTCTCTGTGTGTTCCTTTACTTGCTGTGGTTATGGACTACGGGTTCGATTCCCGAGATCCTGAGCTTATTGAAATACGGACTACGGGTTCGATTCCCGAGATCCTGAGCTTATTGAAGTATGGACTACGGGTTCGATTCCCGAGATCCTGAGATTATTGAAATATGGACTACGGGTTCGATTCCCGAGATCCTGAGCTTATTGAAATATGGACTACGGGTTCGATTCCCGAGATCCTGAGCTTATTGAAATATGGACTACGGGTTCGATTCCCGAGATCCTGACTTATTGGTAGGGACTGCGGGTTCGATTCCCGAAGATCCTGAGTTGTTGAGATATTATTGAGACATGGGCTGCGGGTTCGATTCCCGGAGACCCAGAGGTACTGAGAATGGGACTGTGGGTTCAATTCCCACAGATCCTGGATTCGTTTATTTGAGTTGGTTATTTGTTGTTAGCTTGATTGTAGACAGTTGCAGTAATCATCATAATGTTGTTATTTCGGAAATTATTATCATTTAAACTGTTTACTTTGTTATCATCATTATATTATTGTTTTCTCAGTAGGGCCCTGACCTACCTCGTCACTACTCCATCGAGGTTAGGCTTGGCACTTACTGAGTACCACCGTGGTGTACTCATGCTACTCTTCTGCACACTTTTGTTGTGCAGATCCGGGTACATCAGAGGAGGCTCGTACTAGGTGATTCCGCAGCTTTCTGGGAGACTTCGAGGTATGATCTGCTACGTCCGCGGATCCGGAGGCTTCCCATCTATTCTAGTAGTACTAGTTGACATTTTTCTTCATTTCGTTGTTAGATACTCTTTACACATAGAGCCACAGTTGTATTTCTCTTTTAGTCTGTATTACCGTGGGGTTCCGGATCTTGGTAGTGTTTTATTCATTGTGTGACGGATGTATGTGCCAAGCGGCACGGATTACATATCTTTTATGTTATTTTCCGTTGTTTCTTATTTAAGTATTTATAACTTATATATTCCGCAACGTGTTAGGCTTACCTAGTCGTGGGGACTGGGTGCCATCACGACATGTTCACAATTGGTGAACTAGGGTCGTGACAAGTTGGTATCAGAGCCTAGGTTCATAGGAGTCACGGGACACAGATCGGTTACTTAGAGTCTCGCTGATCGATACGGAGAAATCCGTATTTATCTACGAGGGGCTATGTAACTGTTTAGGAAACTCTTCATTTCTTTTGGATTCCTTGTCGTGCGACATTTTTGACATCAAAAATCTAAACTACTGCTTTCTATTCTCTCACGGATGGTGAGGACACGATCTACTCGCGACGATCAGGTACCCGCGCCCCCTGTTGCTGCCGTCAGAGGCCGGGGCCGAGGTAGAGGACGAGGACGCGCCCGAGGTGCGGCCACAGCACCCGCGCGCGCTGCCGCTGAGGTGCCACAGGTAGACCGAGGTTGGAGCGCGAGGCACTGGTACACCGACTACGGCTGCTACTACTCCGGCACTACAGAGGAGACCCTGGCTCAGTTCGTGAGTATGTATACCACTTTAGCTCGAGCGAGGACTGCTTCCTCTTGTCGCGGCTACATCTCGGGCCGGGGAGGGGCCCGGACTCCCGCGGCCGTTACACCGGAGCGGCGTGTGCCGGTGGGACCAGGTTCCGGATGTTTTGGTTATGCCTCCCGCCGCCCCAGCACAGCCCGGAGGTGGACCAGCTGCCTCCGAGGACGAGCGGCGTAGATTGGAGAGGTTCAAGAAATATGACCCTCCGGTGTTTAGTGGTTTGGCTTCAGATGATGCATTGGGTTTTCCGGAGGAGTGTCATCGTATTCTTCGCACTATGGGGATTGTGGAGACCGGCGGGGTTTCCTTCACCGCTTTTCAGTTTCGTGGGGCCGCTTATGATTGGTGGCGCACGTATGAGTTGGATAGTCCGGAGGAGTCTGCTTCATTGACTTGGACGCAGTTTTCAGACATGTTTTTGAGGGAGTTTGTTCCACAGAGCCTTAGGGATTCTTGGCGCTCGGAGTTTGAGCGGTTGCGACGGGGCTCCATGTCAGTATCGGAGTATGCTATCAGTTTCACCCGCCTAGCCAGGAATGCACCGGCTTTGGTAGCCACAGTTCGGGAGAGAGTGCGGAGATTTGTTGAGGGCCTTGTTCCGCCTATCCGATCCGGCATGGCCGGAGAGCTTGAGATAGATATATCTTATCAGCATGCAGTTAGCATTGCCAAGAGGATCGAGAGTATGCTCACTAGAGAGCGGAGAGAGAGAGAGAGAGGCCAAGAGGTCTCGTGAGTCGGGCCATTTCTCTGGTGCCCGCACTTCATCAGCCGGTCGTTTTGGCAGGGGTTATTCCGGTCGACCAGTTCACTTGGCATTGCCCGCAGCCGGTAGTACTCCAGGTCTTCCAGCACCTCAGGAGCCTTATTATGCTCCCCCAGTTTCCAGTGCACCTCCTGCGCGGGGTCCTTCCAGGGGTCAGACTAGTGGGGGTGAGGCCGGTCAGTCACAGCCACCGCGTCCTCCCAGAGCTTGTTTTGAGTGCGGGGATACTCGCCACCTGGTTAGGGAGTGCCCCAGGCGCAGGAGAGGAGCCCCTCATCAGTCATCACAGCATTCGCGTGGTTCTCAGGGCCAGCAGGCTATCATTCCAGCCCCAGCTGCCACTCCACCTGCCCAGTCATCCAGGGGCGGGGGTCAGGGTTCCAGAGGCCGCCCTCGAGAGGGGGGACAGGCCAGATTCTATGCTATTCCTGATCGCGATGCGGCTGTTGCATCTGACTCTGTTATCACAGGTATTATTATGGTTAGTCACAGGGAGGCATCGGTTCTATTCGACCCTGGTTCCACTTTTTCATATGTGTCTTCTTACTTTGCTTCTCATCTGGGTGTGCCTCGGGATTCTTTGAGTGCCCCCATTTATGTTTCCACTCCGGTGGGTGATTCTTTGGTCGTGGACCGTGTATATCGGTCGTGTTTGGTTACCATTTGTGATTTTGAGACCAGAGCGGATCTATTGTTGCTCGGGATGGTCGATTTTGATATTATTCTGGGCATGGACTGGTTGTCGCCCCATTATGCTATTCTTGATTGTCACGCCAAGACCGTGACGCCGGCTATGCCAGGCATTCCACGTATTGAGTGGAGTGGTACTCTAGATCACACCCCTAGCCGTGTTATTTCTTTTCTCAGAGCTCGGCGTATGGTTGAGAAGGGGTGTGCTGCTTATCTAGCCTATGTGCGGGACGTCAGTGTTGACACTCCCTCTATTGATTCTGTTCATGTGGTACGTGACTTTGCTGATGTATTTCCAGCTGATCTTCCGGGCATGCCGCCCGACAGAGATATTGACTTTGCTATTGACTTGTTGCCGGGCACTCAGCCCATTTCTATTCCACCGTACCGTATGGCTCCTCCCGAGTTAAAGGAGTTGAAGGATCAGTTACAGGAGTTATTGGGCAAGGGTTTTATTCGACCCAGTGTTTCGCCTTGGGGTGCTCCTGTATTGTTTGTGAAGAAAAAGGACGGTTCTATGCGTATGTGTATTGACTATCGTCGGCTGAATAAGGTTACAGTGAAGAACCGGTATCCTTTGCCCCGTATTGATGATTTATTTGACCAGTTACAGGGCGCACAAGTGTTTTCTAAGATTGATTTGCGCTCTGGGTATCACCAGCTAAAGATTCGGGAGCCAGATATCCCGAAGACTACCTTCAGGACCCGGTATGGTCACTATGAGTTCCTCGTGATGTCTTTCGGGCTGACTAATGCCCCAGCAGCCTTTATGCATTTGATGCACAGTGTGTTCAGGCCTTATCTGGACTCGTTCGTGATTGTCTTCATTGATGATATTCTAGTATATTCTCGGAGCCGGGAAGAGCACGAGCAGCATTTGAGAATAGTGCTTCAGATCCTGAGGGAGAAGCAGCTTTATGCCAAGTTCTCTAAATGTGAATTCTGGTTGAGTTCAGTGGCATTTTTGGGCCACGTGGTGTCGAGTGATGGTATTAGAGTAGATCCGAGGAAGGTGGAGGCCGTGCAGAGTTGGCCCAGACCCTCCTCCGCTACTGAGATTCGCAGTTTCCTTGGTTTGGCGGGCTATTACCATCGTTTCGTAGAGGGGTTCTCTTCGATTGCAGCACCTATGACTAGATTGACCCAAAAGGGTGCCCCTTTTCAGTGGACAGACGAATGTGAGGCGAGCTTTCAGAAGCTCAAGACAGCTTTGACTTCGGCCCCTATATTGATGTTGCCTACAGGTTCGGGGTCCTATACTGTATATTGTGATGCCTCACGAGTTGGACTCGGTGCGGTATTGATGCGGGACGGTAGGGTGATTGCCTACGCGTCGAGACAGCTGAAGGTGCATGAGAAGAATTACCATGTTCATGATTTGGAGCTAGCTGCCATTGTTCACGCCTTGAAAATTTGGCGTCATTATTTATATGGGGTTCCTTCGGAGATCTACACTGATCACCGGAGCTTGCAGCACTTGCTTAAGCAGAAGGACCTGAATATGCGTCAGAGGAGATGGTTGGAACTTCTGAAGGACTATGATATTACTATTCTCTATCATCCGGGCAAGGCTAATGTGGTTGCTGATGCCTTGAGTCGTCGGGCGGAGAGTTTGGGGAGTTTAGCATATCTACCAGCTTCGGAGAGGCCTATGGCGATGGATGTTCAGGCTTTAGCCAGACAGTTTGTTAGGCTGGATCTTTCGGAGCCCAGCCGGATTCTGGCATGTGTGGTTTCTCGGTCTTCTCTATTTGACCGCATCGGGGAGCGTCAGTTCGACGACCCTCATTTGCTTGTCCTTCGGGATAGAGTTCGGCGTGGTGATGCTCGAGATGTTACCATCGGAGATGATGGAGTCATGAGGATGCGGGGCGTATCTGTGTGCCCAATGTAGATGATCTTCGAGAGCCTGATTCTAGCAGAGGCCCGTAGTTCGCGGTATTCCATCCATCCGGGTGCCGCGAAGATGTATCGGGACTTGAAACAGCTTACCGGCGGAGGCGGATGAAGAGGGATATAGTTGATTATGTTTCTAGATGCCTCGATTGCCAAGCAGATGAAGTATGAGCATTAGCGTCCGGGTGGATTGATGCGGCGGATTGAGATTCCAGAGTGGAAATGGGAGCGCATCACCATGGACTTTGTATCCGGGCTTCCACGGACTGTTAGGAAGTTTGATTCCATTTGGGTTATTGTGGATCGGCCGACCAAGTCCGCCCATTTTATACCGGTGAGCACTACTTATTCATCGGAGTGACTGGCAGAGATCTATATCAGGGAGATAGTTCGGCTGCATGGTATTCCAGTTTCCATCATTTCAAATAGAGGCACTCAGTTCACTTCACGGTTCTGGAGAGCTGTACAGCAGGAGTTAGGTACTCGGGTGGAGCTGAGCACAGCATTTCACCCCCAGACTGATGGGCAGTCCGAGCGCACTATTCGGATTTTGGAGGATATGCTCCGTGCGTGCGTGATTGAGTTTGGAGGTTCATGGGATCACTTCTTGCCACTGGCGGAGTTTGCTTATAACAACAGCTACCAGTCTAGTATTGAGATGGCACCGTACGAGGCCCTATATGGTAGGAGGTGCAGGTCTCCCGTGGGTTGGTTTGAGCCGGGCGAGGCCAGGTTGCTAGGTACTGATATGGTTCAGGAGGCTATGGACAAGGTCAAGGTGATTCAGGACAGACTTCGTGCAGCTCAGTCTAGACAGAAGAGTTATGCCGATAAGAAGGTTCGCGACGTGGCTTTTATGGTTGGCGAGCGGGTTCTACTTCGAGTCTCGCCCATGAAGGGCGTTATGAGGTTTGGAAAGAAAGGAAAGCTGAGTCCTAGATTTATTGGCCCTTTTGAGATTTTGAGGCGTGTTGGGGAGGTTGCTTATGAGTTGGCCTTACCTCCCGGCCTAGCCGGAGTTCACCCCGTATTTCATGTCTCCATGCTCCGGAGATACCATGGTGACCCGTCGCATGTGTTGGATTTCACATCTGTTCAGCTAGACAAAGATCTGTCTTATGTTGAGGAGCCAGTAGCCATTCTAGACAGGCAAGTCAGAAAGCTAAGGTCAAAGAACATCGCTTCGGTAAAGGTTCAGTGGCGGGGCCGGCCGGTCGAGGAGGCGACTTGGGAGACCGAGCAGGATATGCGCAGCCAGTACCCTCATCTTTTCACTACTCCGGGTATGTTTTCTATGCTCGTTCGAGGACGAACGAATCTTTAAGTGTGGGAAGATGTAACGACCCGACCGGTCGTTTTAGAAAATTACGCCCCAATCCCTAATTTAACTGTTCCCTAAGTTCATTTCTGCTATTGTGGTTTGCCGGGAGAGTCGGTTCTGAAATTTGGAGCATTTTGGGACACTTAGTCCCTAAATGAGAGCTTTAAAGCTAGAAAACGGTCCGTAGCCGGAACAGTGTTAAGACGATCTCGAAACGGAAATTCGATGGTTCCATTAGCTCCGTTGGGTGATTTCGGGGTTAGGAGCGCGTTCGGAATGTATTTTGGAGGTCCTTAGCTCAATTAGGCTTGAAATGCCGAAGTTTGAAATTTTGGTGAATCCGAACGATAGGTGAGATTTTGATCCGGGGGTCGGAATGAAATTCCGACAATTTCTGTAGCTTCGTTATGTGATTTTGGATATGTCCGCAAATTTTCAGGTCATTCGGACGTCGTTTGGTTGGGTTTTAGATCGGATGTGCAATTCGGAAAGTTTTAAGGAATCTAGGCTTGAATTCGATGTGAATTATGGGTTTTGATGTTGTTAGACGTGTTTTGAGGATTGGAACAAGTTCGAATAAGGTATTAGGATGTGTTGGTGTGTTTGGATGAGGTCCCGGGATGTCACGACCCAAAAATCCCTCCGAAGGAGTCGTGATGGCACCTAGTCTTCAAACTAAGTAAGCCTAACATAATTCGAAATAACATTGATACTTATTAACTTCAACTGAATTTTTCTAACGATTTACTATTCCCAAAACCGGTAGTACAAGTCACAAGCCTTTCTAAAAGTAGTTATACAATATAAGTACATCACTGTTCCGAAATAAAGGGAACAAATGGAAATAAGTACAATTGAAGGTGACTCTGAGGACTGCGAACGCTATAGCAGGTTTACCTTGAGTCTCCACCGTAACGAATAGCTACCATCGATCAAATACCTGGATCTGTACACAAAAATGTACAGAAGTGTAGTATCAGCACAACCGACCCCATGTTCTGGTAAGTGTCTAGCCTACCCCGGCGAAGTAGTGACGAGGTTAGGACCAGATACTCACATAAACCTGTACAGTTTATAGCGTACAAAATAATAGGAAACAAATAACAATAATGGCATCAATGATCTACCAGAGATATAAATAGTTGGCAACAAGAACACCACAAATGTTTCTCAACAAATAATAAATACAAGTGCAATCAATTAATCGAGTCTTTCAAGGATAAATATTTTTGCCTATAAATCCTCCAAGTAATAATCTCTAGGATAATATGCTTCCAATAAATATGTTTCGAGTATATTTCCTTCAAATAAGTATCTTTCGAATATAATTCTTTTGAGTAAAGGTCACCTTGTGACGCCTCATTTCAAAATCATAATAATATAGGTCTCGACCCACTTTCATATTTTTACGGCATCTCGTGCCCATATTTATATCACAACCGCACGGACAACTCACGTGCAATTAAATAAAATTATAATATTTTCCCTGGCACCTTGTGCCAACATATTTCTATTTCACATTCACATCAATATTCTCTTGTTGCTCATTTCACAGGGTCCATGACCCAATACAATTAAGAATGTTCGACGAGCCTCACTTACTTAACATAAAGTATAGAACAACTTCCATCCCAATTAGTAAATCAACAAGAAAAGATGAAGTTATTTTTAGTAATCATTTGATAAAGAAAATACCATTTTCAATTAAGGTACAATTATTGAAGCTCGAAGTATTGAACTATATATATATATATATATATATATATATATATATATATATATAACAACATAAAACGTTATCGAATGTTTATAAGGAAAGAATCTGCTCTGAAATAACAGTCAATAACTCACAATATCCGGAGTAATCCGATCAACGGAACAAATCTTACTTTCATGTCTCAATTCATTTTTCATTTCATATCTTGTGGTAGGCGTACCACCCGCTCCCAAACGTAACCATAGGCTTTTCATATCTTGTGGTAGGCGTACCACCCGCTCCCAAATGTATCAATAGGCTTTTCATATCTTGTGGTAGGCGTACCACCCGCTCCCAAATTTATCAATAGGCTTTTCATATCTTGTGGTAGGCGTACCACCCGCTCCCAAATGTATCAATAGGCTTTTCATATCTTGTGGTAGGCGTACCACCCGCTCCCAAATTTATCAATAGGCTTTTCATATCTTGTGGTAGGCGTACCACCCGCTCCCAAATTTATCAATAGGCTTTTCATATCTTGTGGTAGGCGTACCACCCGCTCCCAAATTTATCAATAGGCTACCGGCAACTATGGCCAATGCCAAGATTCAAATCACTTTGTGGTCGGCGTGCCACACGATCCCAATTCTTTAATATATAAGTGGTCGGCGTGCCACACGATCCCATTTCTTAATATATAAGTGGTCGGCGTGCCACACGATCCCATTTCTTAATATATAAGTGGTCGGCGTGCCACACGATCCCATTTCTTAATATGTTACCGGCAAGAAACCAATAATAATTAATCAACAATATGTATGTATTACCGGTGTGAAACCAATAATCTTTAATCAACAACATATATATTACCAGTATGAAACCAATAATCTTTAATCAACAATATATATTACCGGTATGAAACCAATAATAATTAATCAACAATATGTATGTATTACCGATGTGAAACCAATTATTTTTAATCAACAACATATATATTATCGGTATGAAACCAATAATCTTTAATCAACAATATATATATTACCGGTATGAAACCAATAATCTTTAATCAACAATATATATTACCGGTATGAAACCAATAATAATTAATCAACAATATGTATGTATTACCGATGTGAAACCAATTATTTTTAATCAACAACATATATATTATCGGTATGAAACCAATAATCTTTAATCAACAATATATATATTACCGGTATGAAACCAATAATAATTAATCAACAATATGTATGTATTACCGGTGTGAAACCAATAATCTTTAAATTGACAATATATATATTACCGATATAAAACCAATAACAATTAATCAACAATATATTCCCGGCAAAGAAGAACCAGCTATAACCAATCTTAAGAATTTCTATTTAACACAATTGATACCATTACTCGATCATAACAATTACTTGCTCAGCTTCAAATATCTTCAAACAAGTTCTCATAAGCATCAAATAAGAATACGACAATTTAACAATTTAGGACTCACGGTCATGCTCGACCCCCAATGTATAGATACTCGTCACCATGCCTATACGTCGGACACAACACATAACAAGTAGCAATTATACTCAACTCTTATTCCCTCAAGCTAGGGTAGACCAAACACTTACCTCGCTTTGCTACCAATTCAAAAATCCAACATTCCTTTGTCTCGCGAATTCATCCGAAGCTTCAAATCTAGTCACAATAATTTAAAATACTCAACACGAATCGTAGGAACTAATTCCATATGAATTTATACATTTTCCGAATTAAAATTCGAATTTTAGCTCAAAATTGCCCGTGGGGCCCACATATCAGAATCTGACGAAACTCGTATAATCCGACAACCCATTCCGATACGAGTTCAACCATACAAAAATTATCGAATTCCAATGACAACTCGACCTCCAAATCTAAAATTTTCATTTTTGAAAGATTTTGTAAAAAATCTGATTTTTCTTCCATAAATTTATGGATTCAAGATGTAAATGAGTATGGAATCATGATCTATAAATGATTTATGATAAAGAACACTTACCCCGTTGTTTTCTCTGAAAATCTCCGGAAAATCGCCTCTCCCCGAGCTCCAATTTGGAAGAAATTGAGAAATGGGATTTTGTCCCATTTCCAGAACTTTGTGTTCTGTCCAAAGTTATTTTCGGCACTGTTCACCCGTTTGTTACTGTTCACGGTACTGTTCACGGGACTATTCACCGGTACTATTCACGGGTACTATTCACGGGGTACTATTCACTAGTACTATTCACGGTCACTATTCACAGTGCTGTAAAAAAAATACAACAGTTTTCTTCAAGTCAAAATCAATCTGTTAACCTTCCGAAAAAATTATACGGACTGTGCACGCAAGTCGCGAAATTACTGATAGAGCTTTTCAAGGTATTAAAATACCGAGATGATTGTTTAATTTAAAGATGATTTTTTTTTTTTGGTCATCACAATCTCCACCTCTAAAACAAACGTTCGTCCTCGAACGTACTAAGATTATTCTGAGGTCTCAAATTTAATGTTCCTACTTTTACACATATCCTCGTGGTTGATCCCATATTACCGCATTCGAAATAATTCCGACAATACCATTTCAATTGAGATTACCTCCTTTATCCATATTGTAAACTTGAAGACCAAATTTCTTACAATCCAATCATTTTCAGAAAGGTCAGATTTTCACGTGAACACACGATATTAGTCTCGACTGGCTATAGCAATTCATGCATATGCACCCATCAAATACGAGGTATTACATTCTTCCCCACTTAGGGTCATTCGTCCTCAAATGAGAAGTAGAGTCTGTACTCAAACTCGTAATGTAATTTATTTCTTTCTTTGCACAATCTCAATATCCCAAAATTTTCTAACTCCCAAATTTTTCAGAAATTTTGGCAGAGTTTCCCCTGTAATTGGGCTTATCCACCTGTCAGAGTAACACCAAACAACTCATAATAACACATCCACAACTCAATAAATCACCACAATGTATTTGTCAATAACACCAAGCTCCGTATTACATGTATGACACTATCATAAAGATATTTTGATATGAAACATATCATATGTATGACCATTACCACATCTCTGGTTTTAATAGTTGTACATAATCGATTACAAAATTACCAATTAACTTCATGTTAATAATTCTTGTCTCAAGCTTTCACTTTACTAACAATGTAGCATGAAGACCTCATAATTACTTGGCCAAATTAACGATTCACAATTAACGCCACATGGGCACTCACCTTGTAGGCTAAAACTCAATAATTACAATATAATTTTGGCAAATTATGCACATAGATATTCAAACAAAATTTTTCAAATAAGTCTCATAGTCATCTCTCCCTATAAGTGCTACATTATAAATTTTAATTTTACAAAGGGAGAATTTAAACACAAACTTTTCACCACAAGGACCTCCTCTTTATATAACATCCACCGCAGCTTGTAGCCCGGTTTAAATATTTCACATAATATAAAAGTACGATAATCTTGTCCTCAACTCCGTACACAAGTAATATGCACATTGTGCCAACTGGAATTTTATCCATTTTTTTCTTCTTCTAAATACTTTTCGTTAAACAAAATCACAACATATAAAGAACCCTCACATCGATAGAGAATATAATTCACGATTGAAATCAATTATTTGGAAATTGCATCGAACTCAATGAAATGATTAACAAAAATTGATTTTTGCCTCACACCTTTTTTTTTTTTTTTACCAATACATAGTGATAGACATAGCTATCTCCATATAATCTCCTAACATGAGTATTCACATAAGTAAATTTTCAGAATTACGAAGTTCGCTCATAAGTGGAGCGCAATAGGAGGACTTGCCTCGATACTTAGAACGAATCAAGTTAACAAAATTGTTACTTTACAATAATTCGAGACCATACTTGTAACGACACCATCTGGTGTTGCAACATCAGCCATACCATAGAAAATGTATTAACGACTCGGTCTCCACCTCTACGAGTCTCACCTCCACCTCTAACATCCTGACCCCTACCTCTGGTTGGTCATGCAAGTGGAGTAGTAACTGTAATGAAGTACGTAGCCTCAGTGCTTTTAACAATTATGCTTCTCCCATGACTAGGACATTTTTTTTTCCCATGATGTGCGTAGTACTACCACATTCATAACAATCCATTTAAGGGTCAACTGCTCATACTTAGTCTATGATAGATAACTGGAATAACCATCATACAAACCACATGTTGGTGGTGCATTAAAATATGACTGCCCCATGCGAGTATGGTGATTAACTTAAGCACTATAAGTATATTGAATATGTTTCCATGATCCCTCTAATATTAAAGTTTAGAATTATTACGGAAGCAGGAATATCTCAAGTCTCATCATCATCCCGTTCCATTCTCAGCTCTTTATCATAAACAAGTTTTGGAAAATCTTTCAATACCACATAAATACATCTCATGCCAAAATTGGTATAACACATGATGCCGAAATCTGATAGTTGATAGTGGACTTCCCTCACTTGGTGCGAAATCATAAGACACATTCCCGACGATCCAAAATAGTAACCTTCACCGCTCGTACGATACCAGTCATAAGACACCTCAAGCTATTTACTTGGCGATTGTCATTCTCATGACAGTTAAATTCACTTCATCTAGTGTCTTAGCTGCTAGTATGTACTCTTCACTAATTAGAAATCCCATATGAACCACATAGTCTCAAATACGACAACCTTTTTTTTTTTATGTACATCCACCTGTGCTGATTAGGAAACCAATTAAACCTTTTACAGATTGTACTTATCAACCAGATGTCAAGATCTGATGCACCCCCATGCATATAACTGAAAGATCTCTTTGCACTTCCATATCCTTAATTTTTGATCGACACGTGAAAATAATGATTGAGCAACTCTGGCTCTCTTATAATATTTTTTTTATCACAAACCATTGGCATAATGCGCAATTCCATACATGAGTGGATGCAAAAGAACCTAAGATATATGCTTCAAGCTGAATAAATATCGCACGATAAGGAATGAATGAAGTGGGAATTTTTCCTAGTAGCTCTATAGCCTCTCGAAGATAAGTACAGACGTCTCCGTACCGATCTACAAGACTCTACTGAACTCGCTTATGACTTGTAGCACCTATGAACCTAGAGCTTTGATACCAACTTGTCACGACCCAAAAATCCCTCCGAAGGAGTCGTGATGGCACCTAGTCTTCAAACTAAGTAAGCCTAACATAATTCGAAATAACATTGATACTTATTAACTTCAACTGAATTTTTCTAACGATTTACTATTCCCAAAACCGGTAGTACAAGTCACAAGCCTTTCTAAAAGTAGTTATACAATATAAGTACATCACTGTTCCGAAACAAAGGGAACAAATGGAAATAAGTACAATTGAAGGTGACTGTGAGGACTGCGAACGCTATAGCAGGTTTACCTTGAGTCTCCACCGCAACGAATAGCTACCATCGATCAAATACCTGGATCTGTACACAAAAATGTACAGAAGTGTAGTATCAGCACAACCGACCCCATGTGCTGGTAAGTGTCTAGCCTACCCCGGCGAAGTAGTGACGAGGCTAGGACCAGACACTCACATAAGCCTGTGCAGTTTATAGCGTACAAAATAATAGGAAACAAATAACAATAATGGCATCAATGATCTACCGGAGATATAAATAGCTGGCAACAATGATCTACCAGAGATATAAATAGTTGGCAACAAGAACACCACAAATGTTTCTCAACAAATAATAAATACAAGTGCAATCAATTAATCGAGTCTTTCAAGGATAAATATTTTTGCCTATAAATCCTCCAAGTAATAATCTCTAGGATAATATGCTTCCAATAAATATGTTTCGAGTATATTTCCTTCAAATAAGTATCTTTCGAATATAATTCTTTTGAGTAAAGGTCACCTTGTGACGCCTCATTTCAAAATCATAATAATATAGGTCTCGACCCACTTTCATATTTTTACGGCATCTCGTGCCCATATTTATATCACAACCGCACGGACAACTCACGTGCAATTAAATAAAATTATAATATTTTCCCTGGCACCTTGTGCCAACATATTTCTATTTCACATTGCACATCAATATTCTCTTGTTGCTCATTTCACAGGGTCCATGACCCAATACAATTAAGAATGTTCGACGAGCCTCACTTACTTAACATAAAGTATAGAACAACTTCCATCCCAATTAGTAAATCAACAAGAAAAGATGAAGTTATTTTTAGTAATCATTTGATAAAGAAAATACCATTTTCAATTAAGGTACAATTATTGAAGCTCGAAGTATTGAACTATATATATATATATATATATATATATATATATATATAACAACATAAAACGTTATCGAACGTTTATAAGGAAAGAATCTGCTCTGAAATAACAGTCAACAACTCACAATATCCGGAGTAATCTGATCAACAGAACAAATCTTACTTTCATGTCTCAATTCATTTTTCATTTCATATCTTGTGGTAGGCGTACCACCCGCTCCCAAACGTAACCATAGGCTTTTCATATCTTGTGGTAGGCGTACCACCCGCTCCCAAATGTATCAATAGGCTTTTCATATCTTGTGGTAGGCGTACCACCCGCTCCCAAATTTATCAATAGGCTTTTCATATCTTGTGGTAGGCGTACCACCCGCTCCCAAATGTATCAATAGGCTTTTCATATCTTGTGGTAGGCGTACCACCCGCTCCCAAATTTATCAATAGGCTTTTCATATCTTGTGGTAGGCGTACCACCCGCTCCCAAATTTATCAATAGGCTTTTCATATCTTGTGGTAGGCGTACCACCCGCTCCCAAATTTATCAATAGGCTACCGGCAACTATGGCCAATGCCAAGATTCAAATCACTTTGTGGTCGGCGTGCCACACGATCCCAATTCTTTAATATATAAGTGGTCGGCGTGCCACACGATCCCATTTCTTAATATATAAGTGGTCGGCGTGCCACACGATCCCATTTCTTAATATATAAGTGGTCGGCGTGCCACACGATCCCATTTCTTAATATGTTACCGGCAAGAAACCAATAATAATTAATCAACAATATGTATGTATTACCGGTGTGAAACCAATAATCTTTAATCAACAACATATATATTACCAGTATGAAACCAATAATCTTTAATCAACAATATATATATTACCGGTATGAAACCAATAATCTTTAATCAACAATATATATTACCGGTATGAAACCAATAATAATTAATCAACAATATGTATGTATTACCGATGTGAAACCAATTATTTTTAATCAACAACATATATATTATCGGTATGAAACCAATAATCTTTAATCAACAATATATATATTACCGGTATGAAACCAATAATCTTTAATCAACAATATATATTACCGGTATGAAACCAATAATAATTAATCAACAATATGTATGTATTACCGATGTGAAACCAATTATTTTTAATCAACAACATATATATTATCGGTATGAAACCAATAATCTTTAATCAACAATATATATATTACCGGTATGAAACCAATAATAATTAATCAACAATATGTATGTATTACCGGTGTGAAACCAATAATCTTTAAATTGACAATATATATATTACCGATATAAAACCAATAACAATTAATCAACAATATATTCCCGGCAAAGAAGAACCAGCTATAACCAATCTTAAGAATTTCTATTTAACACAATTGATACCATTACTCGATCATAACAATTACTTGCTCAGCTTCAAATATCTTCAAACAAGTTCTCATAAGCATCAAATAAGAATACGACAATTTAACAATTTAGGACTCACGGTCATGCTCGACCCCCAATGTATAGATACTCGTCACCATGCCTATACGTCGGACACAACACATAACAAGTAGCAATTATACTCAACTCTTATTCCCTCAAGCTAGGGTAGACCAAACACTTACCTCGCTTTGCTACCAATTCAAAAATCCAACATTCCTTTGTCTCGCGAATTCATCCGAAGCTTCAAATCTAGTCACAATAATTTAAAATACTCAACACGAATCGTAGGAACTAATTCCATATGAATTTATACATTTTCCGAATTAAAATTCGAATTTTAGCTCAAAATTGCCCGTGGGGCCCACATATCAGAATCTGACGAAACTCGTATAATCCGACAACCCATTCCGATACGAGTTCAACCATACAAAAATTATCGAATTCCAATGACAACTCGACCTCCAAATCTAAAATTTTCATTTTTGAAAGATTTTGTAAAAAATCTGATTTTTCTTCCATAAATTTATGGATTCAAGATGTAAATGAGTATGGAATCATGATCTATAAATGATTTATGATAAAGAACACTTACCCCGTTGTTTTCTCTGAAAATCTCCGGAAAATCGCCTCTCCCCGAGCTCCAATTTGGAAGAAATTGAGAAATGGGATTTTGTCCCATTTCCAGAACTTTGTGTTCTGTCCAAAGTTATTTTCGGCATTGTTCACCCGTTTGTTACTGTTCATGGTACTGTTCACGGGACTATTCACCGGTACTATTCACGGGTACTATTCACTAGTACTATTCACGGACACTATTCACGGTCACTATTCACAGTGCTGTAAAAAAATACAACAGTTTTCTTCAAGTCAAAATCAATCTGTTAACCTTCCGAAAAAATTATACGGACTGTGCACGCAAGTCGCGAAATTACTGATAGAGCTTTTCAAGGTATTAAAACACCGAGATGATTGTTTAATTTAAAGATGATTTTTTTTTTTGGTCATCACAATCTCCACCTCTAAAACAAACGTTCGTCCTCGAACGTACTAAGATTATTCTGAGGTCTCAAATTTAATGTTCCTACTTTTACACATATCCTCGTGGTTGATCCCATATTACCGCATTCGAAATAATTCCGACAATACCATTTCAATTGAGATTACCTCCTTTATCCATATTGTAAACTTGAAGACCAAATTTCTTACAATCCAATCATTTTCAGAAAGGTCAGATTTTCACGTGAACACACGATATTAGTCTCGGCTGGCTATAGCAATTCATGCCTATGCACCCATCAAATACGAGGTATTACATTCTTCCCCACTTAGGGTCATTCGTCCTCAAATGAGAAGTAGAGTATGTACTCAAACTCGTAATGTAATTTATTTCTTTCTTTGCACAATCTCAATATCCCAAAATTTTCTAACTCCCAAATTTTTCAGAAATTTTGGCAGAGTTTCCCCTGTAATTGGGCTTATCCACCTGTCAGAGTAACACCAAACAACTCATAATAACACATCCATAACTCAATAAATCACCACAATGTATTTGTCAATAACACCAAGCTCCGTATTACATGTATGACACTATCATAAAGATATTTTGATATGAAACATATCATATGTATGACCATTACCACATCTCTGGTTTTAATAGTTGTACATAATCGATTACAAAATTACCAATTAACTTCATGTTAATAATTCTTGTCTCAAGCTTTCACTTTACTAACAATGTAGCATGAAGACCTCATAATTACTTGGCCAAATTAACGATTCACAATTAACGCCACATGGGCACTCACCTTGTAGGCTAAAACTCAATAATTACAATATAATTTTGGCAAATTATGCACATAGATATTCAAACAAAATTTTTCAAATAAGTCTCATAGTCATCTCTCCCTATAAGTGCTACATTATAAATTTTAATTTTACAAAGGGAGAATTTAAACACAAACTTTTCACCACAAGGACCTCCTCTTTATATAACATCCACCGCAGCTTGTAGCCCGGTTTAAATATTTCACATAATATAAAAGTACGATAATCTTGTCCTCAACTCCGTACACAAGTAATATGCACATTGTGCCAACTGGAATTTTATCCATTTTTTTCTTCTTCTAAATACTTTTCGTTAAACAAAATCACAACATATAAAGAACCCTCACATCGATAGAGAATATAATTCACGATTGAAATCAATTATTTGGAAATTGCATCGAACTCAATGAAATGATTAACAAAAATTGATTTTTGCCTCACACTTTTTTTTTTTTTACCAATACATAGTGATAGACATAGCTATCTCCATATAATCTCCTAACATGAGTATTCACATAAGTAAATTTTCAGAATTACGAAGTTCGCTCATAAGTGGAGCGCAATAGGAGGACTTGCCTCGATACTTAGAACGAATCAAGTTAACAAAATTGTTACTTTACAATAATTCGAGACCATACTTGTAACGACACCATCTGGTGTTGCAACATCAGCCATACCATAGAAAATGTATTAACGACTCGGTCTCCACCTCTACGAGTCTCACCTCCACCTCTAACATCCTGACCCCTACCTCTGGTTGGTCATGCAAGTGGAGTAGTAACGGTAATAAAGTACGTAGCCTCAGTGCTTTTAACAATTATGCTTCTCCCATGACTAGGACAGTTTTTTTTTTCTTTTTTTTTCCCCCCATGATGTGCGTAGTACTACCACATTCATAACAATCCATTTAAGGGTCAACTGCTCATACTTAGTCTATGATAGATAACTGGAATAACCATCATACAAACCACATGTTGGTGGTGCATTAAAATATGACTGCCCCATGCGAGTATGGTGATTAACTTAAGCACTATAAGTATATTGAATATGTTTCCATGATCCCTCTAATATTAAAGTTTAGAATTATTACGGAAGCAGGAATATCTCAAGTCTCATCATCATCCCGTTCCATTCTCAGCTCTTTATCATAAACAAGTTTTGGAAAATCTTTCAATACCACATAAATACATCTCATGCCAAAATTGGTATAACACATGATGCCGAAATCTGATAGTTGATAGTGGACTTCCCTCACTTGGTGCGAAATCATAAGACACATTCCCGACGATCCAAAATAGTAACCTTCACCGCTCGTACGATACCAGTCATAAGACACCTCAAGCTATTTACTTGGCGATTGTCATTCTCATGACAGTTAAATTCACTTCATCTAGTGTCTTAGCTGCTAGTATGTACTCTTCACTAATTAGAAATCCCATATGAACCACATAGTCTCAAATACGACAACTTTTTTTTTTATAAAAATTACAGCGGAACAATCAAAATTAGCGGAAGACTTAGTCAGATATGATAAAGAAAAATCCAAATCCGATACACTACCCAAGACTGGTGTCACAATACTCACGAACTTCTAAGAATAATACACATAATTGTTTGAAAGAAAATACAAGCTGTTTATCTCGATTACATGAGATAACAGAATGAAAAGCATAGATAGAAGAGACAACGGGTCCTGCGGACGCCTGCAAGGCTACCTCGTAGTCTCGGTAGTCGGAAAATCCACAAATCGCTACTGCCGTTGCTGTTGTCCGTAACCTGTATCTGCACAAAAAGAGCGCAGAGTGTAGTATCAGCACAACCGACCCCATGTACTGGTAAGTGCCTGGCCTATCCCAGCGAACTAGTGACAAGGCTAAGGCCAGTCACCCACCTAAACCTGTACAGTTGCAATATAGATATATATATACAATACATTTATAAAGAAATACTCTGCTCTGAAATAATATTCAATAACTCAAGATATCCAAAATAATCTTACTTTCATGTCTCAATTTCCTCTTTCATTTCATGTCTCGTGGTAGGCGTACCACCCGCTCCCAACTATCACAGTAATTATATCTTGTGGTAGGCGTACCACCCGCTCCCAATATATCAGTAATTATATCTTGTGGTAGGCGTACCACCCGCTCCCAAATATATCAAAAATTATATCTTGTGGTAGGCGTACCACCCGCTCCCAAATATATCAAAAGGCTACCGGCAACTATGGCCAATGCCAAGATTTAAATCACTTCGTGGTCGGCGTACCACACGATCCCATTTCTTATTATATAAGTGGTCGGCGTACCACACGATCCCATTTCATAATTATATATATATTACCGGCATTTAGCCAATAATCTCTATATCAACAATATTTATAATTACCGGTTTTTAAACCAATAATTTATAATAGTTTCAACAATTTACCTTCATTACCGATATAACACCAATAATTCTTATTCAACAATTTATTCATAACTAAATTCATATTCCTACAAACTAGGATAGAACAAACAACTTACCTCGAAAGTTTACGAACGATTCAATCAGTAGCAATGCCTTTTCCTTTTGAATTTGACTCCAATCCAATCGTATCTATACACAATTGATTTAATATCATCAATTCTACTTAACAAACTAGTTCATATTGCTAAATATGGTTTTTACAACATTATGCCCGGAATAGTAAAAATCGACCCCGGGCCCACATAATCGAAACCCAAGTTTCGAACCAAAATAAGTTCACCCAATCTTCCATGAGTTCAAATATACAATTTGTTCTTAAGTTCGACTCCAAACGAGGTCTAAATCGCAAATTCTTTGAAAGCCCTAACTATACCCATTTCTCAAATTTCCAACCAATTTACACATGTTTAAGCCTAAGGATTTGATTGATGTTGATGAAAAATGATGAAGACAAGTTAACAATACTTACCCAATGAACTTTGATGAAGAAATGCCTCAAAAATCGCCCAAAAGTTGTGGAGAAGAAGGGATTTTGTAAAAAATGGGATAAAATCCCGTAAGTGTTCTGTTTTGGGGTATTAAATCATTGGGCGGAATTTTGTTCTACGCGATCGCGTGAATTGGATCGCGATCGCGGAAGGCAAATGTTCAACACTACGCGATCGCGTGGACAATGCTGCGATCGCGTAGAAGAATTTCGCTGGGTGGCACATTTGTACTACGCGATCGCGTGAAAAGGGTCGCGATCGCGGTGAAGGAAAACGGAAAGCTACGCGATCGCGTGCAGACGGCTGCGATCGCGTTGAAGAAAGACGTAAAGCTTCGCGATCGCGTGAAGACAGCCGCGATCGCGTTGAGTAACGTGATAAGGCAGTGCGATCGCGTGAACAAGGCCGCGATCGCGTAGGGTAAAATGTATGTGTAAAAATTGCAGAAAATCTGCCAGATTTCTAAGTCCAAAAACACCCCGAACCACCTCCGAAACACTCCCGAGCCCTCGGGGCTCCAAACCAAATATGTACACTAACTCAAAAACGTCATACGAACTTGCTCGCGCGATCAAATCGCTTAAATAACATCAAAATCAATGAATTGAGCCTTAAAGCTCAAGAATTCTTTAAGATTTCATAATTTCCAAACTTTCCAATTTAAGGTCGAAACACGTCAAACGACGTCCGTTTTCAACCAAACTTTACAGGAAGCGCTTAACCAATATATATGACCTGTACCGGGCGTCGGAACCAAAATACGAGCCCGATACCGGTACTTTTTAATAAAAATTCAGTTTCATTTTCCTTAAACATTTTCAGAAAACAATTTAAGAGAAAAATTCTTTTACTGGGGTTCTAGACCTCGGATTTCAATTCCGGACATATGCCCAAGTTCCATATTTTTTTACGGATTTTCTGAAATAGTCAAATCACGGATCCGGGTCCGTTTACCAAAAATGTTGACCAAAGTCAACCATATCAATATTAATATCAAAATTCTTCTACTTTTTCACATATTTCACATATTTCAACATAAATCTTTTCCAGCTTTGTGCCCGGATTGTGCACGCAAATCGAGGCAACTATAAATGAGGTTTTCAAGACCTCAAAAGCTCGGAATGATTAAATAAACAAGTGATGACCTTTTGGGTCGTCACATCCTCCACCTCTAGAACAACCATTCGTCCTCGAACGGACGAGAGAAGGAAGTACCTGAGTTGGGGAACAAATGAGGGTAGCGGCTCCGCATATCGGACTCGGACTCCCGGGTCGATGCCTCAGGAGGCTGACCTCTCCACTGAACACGCACAGAAGGATAACTCTTCGACCTCAACTGTCGAACCTGCGGGTCTAGAATGGCTACCGGCTCCTCCTTGTAAGATAGATCGTTGTCCAATTGGACAGTACCTGAAGTCTAACACATGTGTGGGATCGCCGTGGTATCTCCGAAGCATAGATACGTGAAAAACTGGATGCACGGCTGATAAGCTAGGCGGCAAAGCTAATGTGTAAGCCACCCCTCCCACTCTGTCTAGAATCTCAAATGGACCAATATACCTAGGGCTGAGCTTGCCCTTCTGTAGCTTCGTTATGTGATTTTGGATATGTCCGCAAATTTTCAGGTCATTCGGACGTCGTTTGGTTGGGTTTTAGATCGGATGTGCAATTCGGAAAGTTTTAAGGAATCTAGGCTTGAATTCGATGTGAATTATGGGTTTTGATGTTGTTAGACGTGTTTTGAGGATTGGAACAAGTTCGAATAAGGTATTAGGATGTGTTGGTGTGTTTGGATGAGGTCCGGGGGCCTCGGGGTGTTTTCGGGTGGTTAAACGGAAGAAAACATGGAAATTGCAGGTTGGAGTATTCTGGTTCTATCATTTTCGCCCCTGCGGAAATGTGGGCGCGGAGGCGAGTCCGCAGGAGCGGACTGAGGAGCGCAGAAGCGCTTATGTCCACTGAAGCGGATCTTGTTCCGCTGAGGCGGTGTCGCTGGTGCGAACGGGTCGCAGGAGCGGATTTTGGATCGTGGAGGCGGTCACGCAGGAGCGGAAGTGAACTGTTTGGTGGCCCTCCGCAGGAGCGGACGTTTGTCCGCATAAGCGAAGTCGCAGAAGCGACTGTGCTTCCGCAGAAGCGGAATCGCTGAAGCGACCCAGAGACCGCAGAAGCGGAATGGTCCAGCCAAGCCTGGGCTTCACAGAAGCGACAAAATGTCGTGGAAGCGGATCCGCGAAGCGGAATTTCGTCCGCTGAAGCGGAAATCGCAGAGAGTTAATTATATCAGAAGTTAGAAATTTCAGAAACATTTCCAAACTTGAGGGCTCGGCTTAAGGGGCGATTTGGGCAATTTTGAAGGGAGATTCAAGGGGTTTCTTCAGGTAATCAACTATGGACTCAAATTATGATTATTGTTGACAATATTATGCAATTATCTCATGAAAATGGAGGAATTTGGGGTGTTTTATGGGGGTTTTCACCCTAGGCTTGAACTTTAAAAAATCAAGGTTTTGAGTGGGCAAATGGAGTCCGAATTTGATAAATTTTATATGCTTAGACTCGTATTGAGACAAAGGTTCCGAAAATATAACTTTCGTGATTTTTCGATAAGCGTACCGAAAGTCGGGTTTTGGCAACTTGTGGATTTTGGTGTATTTTGAGTTATTTTGATTGGGTAATGCCCAATTAGCCTATTTTGATGTGATTCTATTGATTTTTATCAGATTCTATACTTGTGGAGGCCGACATTCACGGCAAGAGAGTTGTTTCATAGCGGTTTTGTACCGGAGTCGAGGTAAGTGGCTTGTCTAACCTCGTGTGGGGGACTTTCACCCCTAGGATATTATTGTGATACTTTAAATGCCTTGTACGCGAGGTGACGGGCGTGTACATGCGCTGGTTGTTGAACACATGCTTTACTCAAAATGTTCAATGAGTGATATTCCTGTTCTTAGTTGTTAAATTCGATATTCCTACCCGGTAGTAGTTAGAAAAGCATGATTAGATAGAATCTAGCTGTCTAGTTGCTTAATTGACTTACTTGAGTTTTCTTGGTAATCGCTGGCGCTGTTCATCGGCGAAGTTATCGTTAAGCATATTATACTTCTCTCTGTGTATTCCTTTACTTGCTGTGGTTATGGACTACGGGTTCGATTCCCGAGATCCTGAGATTATTGAAATATGGACTACGGGTTCGATTCCCGAGATCCTGAGCTTATTGAAATATGGACTACGGGTTCGATTCCCGAGATCCTGAGATTATTGAAATATGGACTACGGGTTCGATTCCCGAGATCCTGAGATTATTGAAATATGGACTACGGGTTCGATTCCCGAGATCCTGAGATTATTGAAATATGGACTACGAGCGTTTGTTTAAGTTGGGGAGAATGTAACGACCCGCCCCGTCGTTACGGGAATCTCCACCTCGTTACCTTGAATTAACATATCTTATGCTTCTATATCGGTGTTAGAACCTATCGGGTGAGTTAGGAGTGAATTGAATTAAAAATGAAGCAAATAGCATGTTTGAAGGAAGTTTGAATATGGAAAGTCAACCTAGAGTTGACTATCGAGTTAGAGTGCTCGGAATCGGATTTCTGATGATTCGACTAGTTTCGAGGGATCATTTATGACTTAGGAGAGCAATCGGAATTGAATTTGGAGATCCGGTGTAGAAATAGGCTTGAATTGGCTAAGGTCGAATTTTGGCGAAATCCGATCGATAGGTGAGATTTTGATCCGGGAGTCGGAATGGAATTCCGACAGTTGCAGTAGTTCCGTTAGGTGATTTTGGATATGCCTGCAAATATTCAGGTCATTCGGACATCGTTTGGTCGGGTTTTTGATCGAATGTGAATTTTTGAAGTTAAAGTTAAACTTAAGCTTAAATTTGTTGAAAACGGACGATTTTGATGTTAACGATAGAGTTTTGATGATTGGAACAAGTTCGAATAAGGTTATAGGGCGTGTTGGTTCTTTTGGTTGAGGTCCGGGGGCCTCGGGTGAGTTTCGGGGTGGTTTCGGACCATTTCTAGGCCATTTTTAACTGCTGGTTTATGTCTGTAGCAGTGTTCTACGCGATCGCGGACAATGGGACGCGATCGCGGTGAGTAAAATGTGCGAAAATTATTAATGAATCGCGATCGCGTGAAATACTCCGCGATCGCGAAGAAGGAAAATTTCTGTGCATTGATCCTACTTCGGAAGCTCATATCTTTTTATCTACAAGGAATTTTAAGGTGATTCAAAAACGAAAGTTGTAGCCCATCGTGTCTAGTTTTCAGAAAGATAAATAAATCATGATTTGGACATCTGTGTAAAGAGTTATGGACGTTACACTATAGGGTGTCCGAGAAGGATCTCTAATACACATGTATAACTTGGGAAGCTTATATCTTGAAATATATACGGATTCAGGAAATAACCATCAAATGAAAGTTATATCCCTATGTGTCTAGTTTCTAGAACATCAAACCATTCATTATTTGGAGTTGTGTGCAAAATGTTATGACCATTATACCGAAGCCTGTCCGGAGGAACCAGAGTTTGTTCACCGCGATCGCGAAGCCTTTCCCGCGATCGCGGGTAAATTTTGGGCCAAATTTTGTTCTCCGCGATCGCAGAGCCATTCCCGCGATCGCGATGAGTAATATGCCTGGGCAGAATGTTTTTAAAACATTCCAGTCGCGAAATCAACCCATTTTTCCACCATTTTTGGTCATTCTTGAGAGCTTTTGGACGGGAATTGAAGGGATTTCGACGGGGAATCATTGGAGGTAAGTTTTATGAGTTAAATACATGATTTTATCAAAGAATCCTCCATTAATTCTCTGAATTTGGGTAAGAAATCAAGAAAATTAGGGCTTTGAACAAAAATCTTAAAATGGGGATTTGAAGGACCATTTGTGGTCCGAATTGGGAGTTCTTGGTATGTACGGACTCGTGGAGAGACGAGGATTCCGAAAATGTGAGTTTCATAATTTTTCGAGATGTGGGCCCGGGGCTCGGGTTTTGCCAATTTCGTGATTTATGATATTTTTCGAGTTCTTTCGATTGGGTGATGTTCCATTAGCCTATTTTGATATATTTGTGCTGATTTGTGCTAGTTTTGACGTGCGTGGATGCCGGTTCGAGGAGATAAGGCATCGCGGGCATGAGCTTTCGTCGGTTCGAGGTGGGTAATTCTTGTAAATGATGTCCCGAGGGTTAGTAAACCCCGGACTTGCACATCTTAGTGTTGCTGTGTTGAGGTGACTTGCACGCCGGATAACGGGCATGGGGTAGAGCACCATTGGGGATCGCGACTTGGTCCGTCCCGCGTAATAAATAATAACACATAATTGTTGAAATGAATTGGACTAATTATCATGTTTGGGCTTCGTGCCGATTATTTGAATCCTTCAGGGATTAGTATCATTGTCTTGATAACATTGTACATATTTTTATCTAAATTTAAGGTTTTAAAATGGTATTTTGCTATTCAGCATTTTTATAAGGTTATGAAAAAAAAACTTGAACAAGGTCTTAATAACATTTTTAGCTGTGAGCTAATATGATATTGTTGCCCGTAGGGCTTTCTTGATTATTTGTTAGACTGATTGGGGCCGAGGGCCATATGTTAGGACATGACATTTTATGTGAGCATATGCATACACATGCATGGATCGGACTGCACGCCGCGGTGGTATACGGATCGGGCGGCGCGCGCGCGGCGAGTGTGATATTAATATTGTGCTTGGGACTGTAGGAGCCCCTCCGGAGTCTGAACCCCCATAGTGAGCACGGGTACCCAAATTGGATCGGGCTACACGCCGTAGCGGTCATATGCATTGCATGGCATACATACATTGGTTTACGTGTACTACATGGCATAACATTTTAGCACTCATACTTTACTGGCACATGTGCATTTGTTGCTTTATTGACCAGATCTCCTGGTATAAATTGTTAAGAGTGCTAAGCCCGAGAGGCTGATTTGAGTGCTGACTTGCACTGCTTGAGATTCTCCCAGGTATTGGTATGTTATAATGAAAGAAAGTAGCTAAAAATTGAGATTTCTAAATAATCTACTCACATATGCTGAAGGGGAATAAAATGATAGTGTATTGAGGTTTAAGGATAGTTCTGTATTGTGTAGCATGAGATAGTGCTTTGTGTGGTTTTCTTTTCCTCGACATTATTTACTTTTATTACCGCTGAGTTGGAAGTACTCACACCCGACTCCCTGCACCTTGTGTGCAGATCCAGGTACATCGTAGCAGATCTGAGTTCCATTGCGGCTTGGGAGTGCTTTTGGACAGTCGAGGTAGCTGCTAGCGTTCGCAGGACCTGATTCTCGAGTTTGTCTATATTTTGTTCTGATCATCCCACACTTGTGCACAGTTATATTCACTATTTACACTTGAATATTCCGTAGAAGCTCATGACTCTTGACCCTTCGGTCTATGGGAGTTGGCACGTGTTGGGACTTGGTTCCCTGTTTTTAATATGTATCTATCACTGTTGAATTATTTTCGTATGCTTAAATTGGATAAAGTGAGCTTATGGCTCCGTGATTGTTGTTAATTGGTCAGGCTGGCCTAGTAATGTGCTGGGCGCCATCACGACCGGATTTGGGGTCGTGACAAGTTGGTATCAGAGCCTAGGTTTACTAGGCCTCGTGAGTCTTGAGCCGGTTAGTAGAGTCTTGTGGATCGGTACGGGGACGCTTGTACTTATCCTCGGGAGGCTGCGAACCTTTAGGAAACACTTCACATTTCTTGGAATTCTTATCGTGCGTACTTGATTCAGCTTGAGATATGCTTTTGAAATTCCTTCCGCACGTCTGTGTATGCATCGAGCGCTCAGTAATATAAGTGCCTTATGTGTAGTGGAACGAGTTCAAACTCGGGAAGACTAAAATGATTATGCTATGTGTATCCTGGTGGAAGGTATTGTGCTGAAATGCTAAATTGAGGCGAGATAGGTGGATTGGTTCTCATGTGTAATTGAAAGGTAATTGATATGTGTTATGATTCGAGCAGGTACAACGCATGTTCATGTACCAATATGATAATATGATTTGTGTAGTATTGAGACTAATGTTGTCGATATGCATTGTGATGTCTTGTCGAGTTGTGAATGTATTGCTAGGATGGTTTTGGTGATTCTATGGCAGGTGGATAGGCCAATTTACAAAGGAAACTCTGCCGAAATTTTTGGAAAATTTGGGACTTAGAAAAGATTTTATCACCTAAAGAGGGGGTGTAACTGTTGTGTGTGAATGAATGCAAGAATTGCAAAAGAGTTAATATTTCTGATGATTCGAATCTCCGCCAAAGCTTGTAAATGACTTGAGTTTAATCTCATATTAACATTTCGGCATCACTTGAGTAATAATGATATGAGTGGTTGAAAGTGCTTTGATGAATGGCTTCGAGCTAAGTTGGGGAGGTTGCTTTTGATTAACTGATTGCACTATTGTGTGCTATGTTGATTCTGTCTCTAAGTATGTTGGGAAATTCGGGTAAAGGTTATGGTGCTTCGTAGATCTGATGAAGTACTAGGGTGTTTTGAACTACTGTTGGTAAGGAATGTTCGGTGTATAGAAAAGAAAGATAGTTAATTGTACCTGTAAGTAATCATGTTCTGCGATGTCAGAGTTCTAACAAAACACGAGTGGTTCTACTCAATAGGACGGTTGAATTACAGCTGAATAAGGGTGAATGATGCCCGACAATGGTTTTGCAGTGTTCAAGATTTTGCTTGTAACAGTCAGGTGCCTTAAGATTTGTGTATGTGGCTAAAGATGGCGGTTTCGTTAGAGAAGATCAAGGCTTGTGTTATATCATGTGAATGATGGGATTCTAGGTATCCGTATTGGGAAGTAATGATAACAATTTAAAAAAAAAATCGCGGGAAGTTCATCAAAAGAAAGTGTGGTAGAATGTGGTACTTTTGGGAAACATTGAGAGAGTATTCAGTGGCCTATGGGTCTTAGACCGTGTGGTCTTGTGTACGAGTCTTGTGTGGTAAAAAGGGTTGAGGCATTGTCGTGCTACAGTAAAGACTGATATGAAATTAGAGATGAATCAGAAAAGAAGCTGGGTAAATGGAACAACTTGTTAATAAACCAGAATGGTATAAAAAGGAATACGATTGATTCCTGGTATGTGGTTGAAGTAATGAGTCTTGCAGACATTGTGCAGCAAAGCTCTTGAGTGCTGGCAGTTGTGTAACTTGATATGGGTATAAGGACTCAGTCCTGGCAGTTAAACTTATGCAACGAATGGGAATGAAGAGTTTGTGATGTGTTTTATCATGGTTTGAAAATGAGTATACTCCTGTCGGTATGCGAAGCGTGGAATGTGTAATGAGTTTTCTTCTATATGGGATCACGAAAGTCCTTGACTAGTTGAGTGCGCCGATGTGAGGCGGAGGAAAGGGATATGAATTTCCATGTTGTCTTAGTGTGATATGGTATACACGATGTGTTACGGAAAGTTGATAATGGTATATTCTAGGTTTTGAGATCAGTTCATAATATATGTGAAGTCAATAAAATTATTGAGCAGCGCGGACAGCTGCAGGTGAATTAAGAATCGATCTTTCTGATGATTTAAGAAAATGGTACTGCTATTCTCGTAATTTGGCAGGGAATATGGTCCAAAAAGGGCCAGGTAATATAAACTGATAATCTTTAGTGGTGTGGTGGTATCCTCTTGTTAGATTGACATTGATGATTGAGTTGTAAATGGCATAAGGAAATTTCTGAATTGCTTTCGTGGTATGAATAGATGCTTGATGTGTGTTATGTAATCGTACGGTGGAGTGTGGGATCAGGCATAGTGATCCATATGTAATACATGTGTTAGAGTCTGGAAGTTCTCGTAATCCGCCTACGCAGTGGTGGTATATCGAGTGGATCGGCATCGTTTAGCGATTGTTCGAAATTGGAAGCCCTAGTGGCTCTCTCGTTACTTGATAAGACGAATTCGGATTATGATACTTGATTGCTGACTGGTTGTCATGGGTTAGATTGTCTAGACTAATGTGATATGGAATATGTCGGAAAATGGCACAAATTGTGTAGCAGAGAGCATCAGAGTATGCTCCAACAGAGTAGTTGTACCCAGGACCAGCGGACGACTGGTAGGTATTGCTTTGTCAATTGGACCTTAGTGGCGGATGTTAGTGTAGAGGTATCTACCATTGCTTCAGTTCTAGTATTGAGAAACGTTGTCAGATGCGTTTCATGTGGCCGAGCTTGAGGCTATATGTATATATATGTTTGTAATGAGAAAATTTAACTCGATATGCATTTCTTTTTTGCGAGATTTATGCGTGGATCGGGTGGCACGCCGCCACGGGTTATTTGGATCGGGTGGCACGCCGCCCCAGGTATGGTATCTAGATCGGGTGGCACGCCGCCACGGGTATGTCATTGGAACGGGTTGCACGCCGCAACAGAATATTGTGAAAATATAGTTAGTTATATGCTACCTGGTATACAATACTTCCTCGCTTCTGAGGAAAAGTCCGTTTTGAGTATCGCTTGGCGAATGGCACATCGGTTGTGTCCTTTCAAGATTTAATAGCATACGTTAATTGTTTCACCGTGGGTGAGGTTGATTGCTTGGGTTCAAGACCTAGATCTGTGCGTGGCTAACCGTTTGAGCTTGGTAACTTGAGGTGCTTCATGAGTAATAATGTTGGGATAGAATCACGAATCGTGGCAAGGCCACGTGATGTTATGACCTCTCGAGGAGGATTCAGGTACTATATTTCTATAATGCGAGACACGATCTCAGTTCTATGTTATGATGTCACAGAGGAATTGAATTGCAGCTCTTTTGCTGGAGACAATTATCATGATTTGAGCTGTCATGATTCGAGTGTGTTCGGGCGTTTCTATTGGAGCCTATGTTGTGCTCGTCGTGGCTTAGGCCGGTGTTGAGGTGTCATATCACCAGTGCGGTGCGTTATAATCGAAATGACCGTTGGAGTTATTAATGAATACGAGCATATTGGATCTTAGCTTGTTAGAAAGGTAAAAATTGAGGTTTGGCTCCGAAACCTATTGTGGTATCAGTTTTAAAAGGGAAATGGATTCACGAATGGTTAACCTGAGAGATGGGTTCGGTATATCTCGTGCTTCAGTTGCCGTGGGCAGGGTATGGAGGTGTTGGAACAAGACTCTACCTAATGAAAGAGGTTTTCAGCTAGTATTTGGTTATTGTGGCCAATTGTTGTGATTAGAGACTATCGTCTCGAGTGATTTGGGTTGTCGATACAGCATATGATCTCACTCGGAGTAGTGAATATGGGTTATTGTAGTGGATTCGAGTGTATCCTGAGTATAGGCATGGGATTTGCATTTGGCATATGATTTCAGAAAAGTGCAATGTGATTTATGGTTCAGATGGTCTATGAAATTCTGACTATATGGTGTTTTCGGACTTATGTGAGATAGGGTGACGTGTGATCGGCCGGATATATGCTTGGTAAGTCCATTCGGCTATTGGGTTGTTTCCAGTACAACTCTGAGTCCGCTCGAGGACGAGCGTTTGTTTAAGTTGGGGAGAATGTAACGACCCGCCCCGTCGTTACGGGAATCTCCACCTCGTTACCTTGAATTAACATATCTTATGCTTCTATATCGGTGTTAGAACCTATCGGGTGAGTTAGGAGTGAATTGAATTAAAAATGAAGCAAATAGCATGTTTGAAGGAAGTTTGAATATGGAAAGTCAACCTAGAGTTGACTATCGAGTTAGAGTGCTCGGAATCGGATTCTGATGATTCGACTAGTTTCGAGGGATCATTTATGACTTAGGAGAGCAATCGGAATTGAATTTGGAGATCCGGTGTAGAAATAGGCTTGAATTGGCTAAGGTCGAATTTTGGCGAAATCCGATCGATAGGTGAGATTTTGATCCGGGAGTCGGAATGGAATTCCGACAGTTGCAGTAGCTTCGTTAGGTGATTTTGGATATGGCTGCAAATTTTCAGGTCATTCGGACATCGTTTGGTCGGGTTTTTGATCGAATGTGAATTTTTGAAGTTAAAGTTAAACTTAAGCTTAAATTTGTTGAAAACGGACGATTTTGATGTTAACGATAGAGTTTTGATGATTGGAACAAGTTCGAATAAGGTTATAGGGCGTGTTGGTTCTTTTGGTTGAGGTCCGGGGGCCTCGGGTGAGTTTCGGGGTGGTTTCGGACCATTTCTAGGCCATTTTTAACTGCTGGTTTATGTCTGTAGGCAGTGTTCTACGCGATCGCGGACAATGGGACGCGATCGCGGTGAGTAAAATGTGCGAAAATTATTAATGAATCGCGATCGCGTGAAATGCTCCGCGATCGCGAAGAAGGAAAATTTCTGTGCATTGATCCTACTTCGGAAGCTCATATCTTTTTATATACAAGGAATTTTAAGGTGATTCAAAAACGAAAGTTGTAGCCCATCGTGTCTAGTTTTCAGAAAGATAAAGAAATCATGATTTGGACATCTGTGTAAAGAGTTATGGACGTTACACTATAGGGTGTCCGAGAAGGATCTCTAATACACATGTATAACTTGGGAAGCTTATATCTAGAAATATATACGGATTCAGGAAATGACCATCAAATGAAAGTTATATCCCTATGTGTCTAGTTTCCAGAACATCAAACCATTCATCATTTGGAGTTGTGTGCAAAAAGTTATGACCATTATACTGAAGCCTGTCCGGAGGAACCAGAGTTTGTTCACCGCGATTCGCGAAGCCTTTCCCGCGATCGCGAAGGGTAAATTTTTGGCCAAATTTTGTTCTCCGCGATCGCAGAGCCATTCCCGCGATCGCGATGAGTAATATGCCTGGGCAGAATGTTTTTAAAACATTCCAGTCGCGAAATCAACCCATTTTTCCACCATTTTTGGTCATTCTTGAGAGCTTTTGGACGGGAATTGAAGGGATTTCGACGGGAAATCATTGGAGGTAAGTTTTATGAGTTAAATACATGATTTTATCAAAGAATCCTCCATTAATTCTCTGAATTTGGGTAAGAAATCAAGAAAATTAGGGCTTTGAACAAAAATCTTAAAATGGGGATTTGAAGGACCATTTGTGGTCCGAATTGGGAGTTCTTGGTATGTACGGACTCGTGGAGAGACGAGGATTCCGAAAATGTCAGTTTCATAATTTTTTGAGATGTGGGCCCGGGGCTCGGGTTTTGCCAATTTCGTGATTTCTGATATTTTTCGAGTTCTTTCGATTGGGTGATGTTCCATTAGCCTATTTTGATATATTTGTGCTGATTTGTGCTAGTTTTGATGTGCGTGGATGCCGGTTCGAGGAGATAAGGCATCGCGGGCATGAGCTTTCGTCGGTTCGAGGTGGGTAATACTTGTAAATGATGTCCTGAGGGTTAGTAAACCCCGGACTTGCACATCTTAGTGTTGTGTTGAGGTGACTTGCACGCCGGATAACGGGCGTGGGGTAGAGCACCATTGGGGATCGCGACTTGGTCCGTCCCGCGTAATAAATAATAACACATAATTGTTGAAATGAATTGGACTAATTATCATGTTTGGGCTTCGTGCCGATTATTTGAATCCTTCAGGGGGATTAGTATCATTGTCTTGATAACATTGTACATATTTTTATCTAAATTTAAGGTTTTAAAATGGTATTTTGCTATTCAGCATTTTTATAAGGTTATGAAAAAAAAACTTGAACAAGGTCTTAATAACATTTTTAGCTGTGAGCTAATATGATATTGTTGCCCGTAGGGCTTTCTTGATTATTTGTTAGACTGATTGGGGCCGAGGGCCATATGTTATGACATGACATTTTATGTGAGCATATGCATACACATGCATGGATCGGACTGCACGCCGCAGTGGTATACGGATCGGGCTGCGCGCCGCAGCAGGTGTGATATTAATATTGTGCTTGGGCTGTAGGAGCCCCTCCGGAGTCTGAACCCCCACAGTGAGCACGGGTACCCAAATTGGATCGGGCTACACGCCGTAGCGGTCATATGCATTGCATGGCATACATACATTGGTTTACGTGTACTACGTGGCATAACATTTTAGCACTCATACTTTACTGGCACATGTGCATTTGTTGCTTTATTGACCGGATCTCCTGGTATAAATTGTTAAGGAGTGCTGAGCCCGAGAGGCTGATTTGAGTGCTGACTTGCACTGCTTGAGATTCTCCGAGGTATTGGTATGTTATAATGAAAGAAAGTAGCTAAAAATTGAGATTTCTAAATAATCTACTCACATATGCTGAAAAGGAATAAAATGATAGTGTTTTGAAGTTTTATGATAGTTTTGTATTGTGTAGCAAGAGATAGTGCCTTGCGTGGTTTTCTTCCCTTCAGCATTATTTACTTTTATTACCGCCGAGTTGGAAGTACTCACACCCGACTCCCTGCACCTTGTGTGCAGATCCAGGTACATTACAGCAGAGCTGATTCCATTACGGCTCGGGAGTGCTTTTGGACAGTCGAGGTAGCTGCCAGCGTTCGCAGGACCTGATTCTCCGGTTTGTCTATATTTTGTTCTGATCATCCCACACTTGTGCACAGTTATATTCACTATTTACACTTGTATATTCCGTAGAGGCTCATGACTCTTGACCCTTCGGTCTATGGGAGTTGGCACGTGTTGGGACTTGGTTCCCTGTTTTTAATATGTATCTATCACTATTGAATTATTTCCGTATGCTTAAATTGGATAAAGTGAGCTTATGGCTCCGTGATTGTTGTTAATTGGTCGGGCTGGCCTAGCAGTGTGTTGGGCGCCATCACGACCGGATTTGGGGTCGTGACAAGTTGGTATCAGAGCCTAGGTTTACTAGAGATCCTGAGTTATTGAGATATTATTGAGACATGGGCTGCGGGTTCGATTCCCGGAGACCCAGAGGTACTGAGAATGGGACTGTGGGTTCAATTCCCACGGATCCTGGATTCGTTTATTTGAGTTGGTTATTTGTTGTTAGCTTGATTGTAGACAGTTGCAGTAAACATCGTAATGTTGTTATTTCGGAAATTATTGTTATTTATTCCTGCTTATTATTGTTTTGATCATTATGTTATTGTTCTCTCGGTAGGGCCCTGACCTTCCTCGTCACTACTCCATCGAGGTTAGGCTTGGCACTTACCGAGTACCGCCGTGGTGTACTCATGCTACTCTTATGCACACTTTTGTTGTGCAGATCCAGGTACATCAGGACAGGCTCATACTAGGTGATTCCGCAGCTTTCCGGGAGACTTCGAGGTATGATCTGCTACGTCCGCGGATCCGGAGGCTTCCCTTCTATTCTAGTATTACTAGTTGACATTTTTCTTCATTTCGTTGTTAGATACTCTTTACACATAGAGCCACGGTTGTATTTCCCTTTTAGTCTGTGTTACCGTGGGGTTCCGGATCTTGGTAGTGTTTTATTCATTGTGTGACGGATGTATGTGCCAAGCGGCACGGATTACATATCTTTTATGTTATTTTCCGTTGTTTCTTATTTAAGTATTTATAACTTATAGATTCCGCAACGTGTTAGGCTTACCTAGTCGTGGGGATTGGGTGCCATCACGACATGTTCACAATTGGTGAACTAGGGTCTGGAGTGCTGAAATTGATGCTAAGACAGGAATCAACTGGAGATAACTGGGAACAACATCAAGATTGGATAACAAAAAGAGTTGCAGGAAGATCAGATATTGCACAGTTATACAGAATGGTATATGCTGAGATAGTACATGGAGTCTGGATTGAAAGAAATATGAGAATATTTCAACAAAAGAGTAGAAGTGCTGATAGTTTAGCAAGAGAAATAGCTTATATTTGTAATGTAAGAGCTACAAAAGAGATTAGTAGTCTAGTTCAATTTTTCTACTTTTATTAGACATAATAGATAGTAGTTGGAGTATGTTTCTTGTCTATTGGTTTCTTTAATAGGAATAGCTGTTGAGTTTATAAAGCAGGCTATATTTTGGAAAGAACATTGGTGATTAATAAAAATTTTAATTACCTAAAAAAAAAGGGATAATGTTGATTCTTTGTACAACAAAAATTTTCAGATTCATAATAACAACAAACAAGTAACTCATATCAAACAAACTATTTAATTCTGTAATTAAAATCCGAATTTAGAATTAAGCAAAATAATGAACCAAATTTTAATCTACTAAACTCAATAATCATCTAAAATTTAAATTAAATCTACCAATATCACAACCAAGATTTAGGATGTAAAAATGATTGAGGGGAGAACTTGCTGACGATAGGAGCAGCACCTGTGAAATCTCATCACATATCCCCATTTAATATACAATTTGTCTTCTTATGGAGTTTGATCTTATAAAGTAGAAACTAAGTGCATTTGAATAGCTCTCACTCAAAAATGGAAACTAAGTGCATTCTTATGGAGTTTGTCTTCTTAAGTGTTGTCTCCGAAGGTGAAATAGCCGAGGGTGATGGGTGGTAGCCATGGTGGCTGGCGGCAGAAGTGGCTAGGGAGGAGGTGGGGGAAGAAGAGAGGGAATAGTTAAGGTGGAGGCTTTTGTGTTATGTGTGTTATGTTAGGTTTACGGTTTGTGTTTTGAATAGTAAGAATAGGAAATGGGTTATGACTTTGGGTTATGGGTCATGGGTTTGGGTTATGGAGTTTTGGGTTGGGTAGAATAAGTTTGGGCCTTGGTTTAAAATTTAAGAAGAGGCCCAATTCCGAATTTATCTTCTCTATATAAAAAAATAAAAATGATTTATTGTGAAATAAATTAAAAAAAATGTTAAGATTAAATTATAAAACCAAAATTATCTTAAAACGCTATTTAACTCATAATAATAATTATCACACAAAATTAAACGTTGATTAAAATAAAATCGCACAAATTGGACATTAAATGCTAAAAATGCAAAAATACATATTTTTATGATTTTATATTTTTTTTTGTAAAATAAACTTAATTATTTCTAGTTATAAACTTGAATTTTATATACAAATGCAATATATTTTTATGTTTTATTTATTTAAACAAAATAAATATGCACAGATAAATGCAAGTAATACAAGAAAAACAATCACAAAATTCACAACAATTGCAAGCAAACTAAAATGGTTTTATTTTGAATTTTTTGGAGTATTTCTCTTATAGAGCAAAAATCACGTGCTCACAGCTGCCCCTCTTTGCGCGTAAACACGTTCAAGGAGATGAGCGAGCATATGAGGATTGATCCCCGTAACTGGGTGTTGGTTGGAGAGTTGGCGAGGAGGGAGTTGCAGGCGAACCAAGCACTTGGTCGCATAAGGGCTTTAGAGGACCAATTGCGTCGGAAGGATGATGAGCTCAAGGCTAGACGGATGGCCTCGATAGAGTGTGAGCGTTTGTGTTTAACTAAGGTGACGGAAGTCACCTCAGAGTGGAGTGGGAAGGTTGTCGTGCTGGAAGGGGAGGTGGCAACTTTAAAACGGAGGTTGGTTGAGGCCTCGACCCGGGCGGATGAATTGCAGGGGGTCAACTGCGCCAACGAATCTCAGTTACCGCTGGTGAGGGCTGCTGCTTCTTGTGAATGAGAATCAGTTGCTGCTGGATCAGAGTTTTAGAGCGAGGTGCTCAAGATGCAGCGGGACAAATCGCATTTTTAGAGGAAGAGAACAAGCGTATCCAGGAGCAGTCCGCTTTTATGGGTGGTTCCCGCGAGGTTTGGGTTTATGCTGAGGCCCAGCGGGATGTGTACAAACATTTGTTTAAGGCCGACATCATATCCGAAGCCATTTTCGAGGGAGCACGCCAGAGGGCGCGGGAAGCTCGCGTGGAATGTGGTTTTGACGCTGCAACGCCTGGTATTAATGATGGTGCTGGCAGGAGTTTGGCGGGGGCTGGCAACCGTGCAGGGATTGCAGGTGGTGGCGCAGATGGAGCGGGCGACAAAACGGCCGGCGCAGGGGATGGTGCGGCTAGAGCTGGTGACGGTGCGGATGGCCCCGAGTGAAACGGGTGGTTTCTTCTCCTTTTTAGTGGTTGTTGCTGTTGTTGTCCTTTTTTCTTTTTATTGTACGTTGTTGTTTTTCATCTTCCTTTCTCTTTTTTTATTTTCGGACAATGTTTGGATGGATGTAAGCGGGCGTGGCCCGCGTAATTGTTTTACGAACAAGGGGGAGTTCCCTTTTTGTCGTTTAATTATCGTCCGTTTCATTTGCGCCATTTTTTTGGGATGGGGGATTTTGGACGTTCGCAGCTAATCCCCTCACTTTTTGATTAAGCATGACGAGGCATCACCTCAAGGGCGGCTCGTTCCAATCTTAATTCCATTCCAGGCGAGATTGGACTATTCACTGTGGGGATGAAATCACGACCCGGTGGTTTGGCAGGCGCCGAATCTCACACGTCTTTCATCCTAGTAGGAGTTAGGTATGCTTACCTGGTTGGTGAGGATATCTGCCATGTGCCTTAGTTTACTTGTCAGTTTATCAGCGGAGGTATATGACTTGGATCTTAATTCAACTGTAGTTGAACCTTGTTGGCTGTCTAGGGTCGAGGGCGCGTAGCTCGAGTCTTATTTCAGCCGTAATTGAATTAACTAGTGAAGACACATGGCTTGAATCCTGGTCCAACTGTCGTTGAACCTTGTTGAGTATGTTAGAGTCGAGGGCACGTATCCCGAATCATATTTCAACCGTTGTTGAATTAATTGGCGAAGGCATATCGCCTGAGTCCCAGCTCAACTGTTGTTGAACATTGTTGGTTCTTCTGAATCGAGGGCGCGTAGCCCGCGTCGTATTTCAACCGTGGTTGAATTGATTGGCGCCTCGACAGGTTAATACATGCATCTATGGTTCGCGTCATTCGACCCTAGTTAGTGCACAATTTACGTTTATATGTTGGATCTGGTCGTACGACCTTGACATGATTTGCACATGATTGAATTGATTGCTTTGAAATTTATAATAAATAATATTACCTCATTGGCCCGAGATAAGTTGTTAAATGATGAGAAATAAATTTGAAGATTTCCTAATTATAAAAGAATTGCTTACTTACTTCAAATATTGAGCTTACAGCCGTTTTATATAACCCATGTTTAGATTATATCATTGGCAATTTTATTTATAGCCCATAGTAGGTGTCGAAGTCAACTCATTGTCACTTCTGCTTCGAGGTTAGACGGAATGCTTACTGGGTCCGCGTTGTTTGTATACTCATACTACACTTGTTGTATATTTTGTTATACATACACATGTATGCCTAGCGGCCTTGTGGGCGCAGTGACATGGTTGATACAGGAACTTAGGTGAGCCGCATCTTATGCTACGATCCGCAGCCAACAGAGTATTCTTTAAAGTATTTAAATTTTTCTTTCCTATCCAAAGTTGTATTCCGGATAGATGGTGTATTTTATTTTATTTTTCCAAGTTGACGCTCATGTACTTGTGACACCGAGTTCTGGGATGATTATGGGTTATTCAATATTGAGATTGTGAAAATATTATTATTTACTCTAAAATTTCCATCTTCTCCTTTTAATTGAAAGGTAAGCAACCCCCACTTCCAACCGAGAGGTTGTGAGTTCGAGTCTCCCCAAGAGCAAGGTGGGAAGTTCTTGGAGGGAAGGATGCCGGGGGTCTATTTGGAAATAACCTCTCTACCCCAGGGTAGGGGTAAGGTCTGCGTACACATTACCCTCCCCATACCCCACTAAGTGGGATTATACTGGGTTGTTGTTGTTGTTGTTGTAATTCCGTTGCTCATGAAAAATTAGTGAAAATTTAGGGTTTTGGTAGAAAACCTATAAATTGGATTTTTGAATTTTGACCACGAATTTGGCCATGGAATTGAAAATAAATTATACGTTGGAGTTCGTGATGTTATGGGTAATGTTTATCTTCAAAAAAAATTGGAATCCGGGGACATGGGCCCGAGAGTTGATTTTATCGACTTTTCGAGCGAAGGAAAATTATTGTAAATTGGATTATAATAAGTATTGGAGTTGAAATTGAGGAGTTGAAATTGAGGATTTCGAGACTTGCATCAGTTTGAGTTGTCGAAAGGGCTTGGGAGCCAGTTATGAAACTTCGAAGCGAGGTAAGTCTCCTTTCTAACCTTGTAAGAGGGAATTAACCCCATATGTAAACTAAATTATTATGTGCTTCTATTTATGGGGGCTACGTACACACGAGGTGACGTACATAGCTACTAGCTATACCTATGTCCGGGTAGTTTTAGGCTTATATCATGCCTTGTTGATATTTTTATTGATTTATATTTATTGCTCGCCTTGAGAGGTAGAGAGATTGAGTTTTCTTATTAAATATGTTTGAAAGGAGTGAAATTGAGGGATTTGAGATTTTAAAAGTTTTTATTTGGATTTCGTATTTTCGAAAAGAATTGAGGAATATTATAATAACTTATGAAATCTATGTGTAATCGCGTCGCAATTATATTCCCTGAACGGGATAAATTTCCACTTCTCTTATGGGAGCGGGTTTTTCGCCTCTGCGGGTTAATAGGTACATTTATGGTTTGTGATGTTCGACCCTCGGTAGTACATAATTTATATTTATATGTTGGATTGGGTCATACGACATCGGCTTGATTTGCGCATGATTGAATTGATTGCTTTGGAATTTATAATAAATAATATTGCCTCATTGGCCGGATATAAACTATTAAAAGATCATAAATGAATTTATAAACAAATCGTTTACTTACTTCCAAATATTGAGCTTACAACCGTTATATATATAACTCGTGTTTAAATCATATCATCGGAATTTTATTTATAGCCCATAGTAAGTGTTAGAGTTGACCCCTCATCACTGCTTCTTTGAGGTTAGACGAGATACTTAGTGGGTATGCATTATTTTCGTACTCTTACCACACTTGATGTATATTGTATTGTACTGGCACATATATGTCTAGTGGTCTAATGGGCGCAGCAACACGGTTGATACAGGGACTTAGGTGAGCTGCATCTTATGTTATGATCTGCAGTCAGCAGAGTCACCTTCAGAATATTTATGATTTTCTCTCCTATCCAAATGTTGTATCCTTACGGATGATGTATTTTATTTTATTTTTCCTAGTGGATGGCCATGCACTTGTGACACTAGGTTCCGGGGTGATTATGGGTTAGTCACTATTGAAATTTGTAAAAACTGTATTATTTACTTTGAAATTTCCATCTTCTACTATTTAATTGGAGGAAAACTATGATTTCAGAAATATTAAAATGAGAACAAAAGTAATTATTTTTTTGTTGGCTTGACTGATAGCGGTGTCCGGTGGCATCACGACTTTTAATGGATTTCGGGTCATGAAAAATATAATATATAGGGTACACGTCTATGTCTTTTACTTACATATATAATAAAAGGTTACTTACATATATAATATAAAATGAAGTAAACCTAGATGATGGAGAAAGAAACATTACAAAAATCAGTCAATATTCAAAAAAAATTATTTTTTCCCTTTTGAAAACGTCAAACAAGTAACAAAATTTTGGCTATACATTTGCTATCATTAATTTTAATTTAGCACCTACTAGGAATTGAAGGGTATAAGCTGCACCTCTTCATTTCGCTGCAATCAAGCCAGCATTGCAAAAGGAGTCAAGTTCGAGGTTTAGACCAAATAAAAGTTTGTCAATACTAGTACTTCAAGCCTCGCCGTTAAAGTTTGACAAGTCTACAGACAAACGCAACTTGAAGTAGGGTCATTTGTAGACGATTGAATTTTATTTGAGTTTGAGTCCATTAAATTATTTGGACCGCAGGATGAATTCGAAGATGTGTCGGTCCAAACAATGATTACGGGCTAGAATAATTGAATTTATTATTTAAATCCAATATGCGTATATGGATTTAATTAAGAGCCCGAGTTAATTGGGCTAGTTCATCTTGTTGGGCTTCAAATGATAAGCCCAAAATCTGTGCCATATGTCAAATGACATGGCACGCCAAGTCAAATAAAGGGCCACTAAAATCATGCAACGCGCATGAGTGATGTAGCATGCCAAGTCAAATGTAAGGACTAATCAAGTGTCGCCAAATATCAAATGACATGGTTCAACCAATTATGTGCAAGCTTATCACATAGCTTTAGTGATAAGGTTGATGACTCAAGTTGGCCAATCAAATTGGAGGAAAAAGATATGTGTTTATCACAAGTTCTCACCCCTACAACTATAAATAGGGGGTATCTATAAAGTCAAAGGGACAAGAAAAAGATACATATTGAAGCTCTCCTCCACAGTCGTGATTGGCAAGTCTTCCACATAGCAAGAAGTCGTCGTCTCCAAGTGGTGAGCCGCAAGTTTTCCATCCTCCACGTTTGTGACCAATCCTAGCTCCGCATTCTTGGTCAAATCCTACTAACAAGTGATCCATCAATTCAAGAACAAGCAAAGCTCTCAAATTGGCAGTCGTGAGGAGAAGAATCAGAGGATTACGTCTTTTAAACTTAAGATTGTTCAAAGATTGTAATCCGCATAAATTATTAAAATACAAATACTTTTATTTGTCAATATATTTCTTGTCTTGATTAATATTTTCAGAAACAAAGGTTTAGTTGTTACAAATTTTGGTACGCCCAGTGGAACAATCTCTACCTCTCATCTCAACTTTTCAATCACCAAAGTCTAAGAACATTGAAATGGCTTCAAAGAAAATCAACTCCATTTCAACTTCCACCAAGGCTGCTAACTCCAGGTTCTATGCTGATGTGGAAAACATCCTCGATGTCACCTTCGGAAACTTTCTTCTTTGCCAAAAAAAAGCAAGCTTTTTAGGACAACAAGCACCCCAAGTGTCGTCCGCATCAACTCCTATTTTCGGATCTTTATCCTCTAAAGGAACAAGATCTGCCACAAACGCATCTAAAGGAGGAAGCGATGTGCTGTAAAGATCAAGAAAACTCTTACTCTGCGTGACCTCTCCGGATCCAAGCACTCTGCTATGAAGAAAGATGATGATGCTTTAAGTGATGGATCTTCCCCACCTACACCACACAGCGTGAGTCGATTAAGGATCAATCTGTGTGAAAATCCATGCTACTCTCTGTCATCCATGGCAATCATGCAAGCCATGATGATAAACACTTCATCCATGGAGGACCAGTTGGCAAACTTGACAGAAGCAATCGCTGGTTTGACCAAAGGCATGCAAAATCAAGAGGCCAGAATTGACAAGCTAACAGATAGGGTGGGAATTCTGATGGAAGAAAAGTCCACCCATACACCCGGCAAGCTCCCAGCGGTTCTAGAGAGCGACTCTCCCCCAAGAAAACCAACATCCATTAGGGCTATCCCTTTCTCATCTGAAGGGATGATTCCAATCGATCAACTGAAGGAGTTCATCGAATGAACCATTAAGAACAAATATAAAGTTGCTTCCAAATCCTCCCTTACATATGCAAAGCCATACACTACAAGGGTCGATATGTTGAAGATGCTTGCTGGCTATCAACCTTCGAAGTTTCAATAGTTCGATGGTAAAGGTAACCCGAAGCAACATGTTGCTCATTTCGTGGAGATGTGCAATAATGCTATGACTTATGGAGATTACCTCATCAAGCAAATCATTCGCTTGATAAAATGAAATGTTTTTGACTAGTACACGAACCTCGAGGCTGGATCTATCGACAGCTGGGATCAACTAGAGCAAGAATTCCTCAATCGCTTTTATAGCACAAGACGCGCGGTGAGTATGATAGAGCTTACAAATACTCATCAACGAAAGGGGGAACCAGTTATCGACTTTATCAATCGTTGGATGAATGCAAGCCTCAACTGCAAAGACAGGCTTAGTAAAACTTCAAGCATAGAGATGTACATCCAAGGTATGCATTGGGGATTGTGCTACATCTTGCAAGGTATCAATCCTAGCACATTTGAAGAACTTGCAACTCGTGCCCATGATATCGAATTGAGCATGGCCTTTGATGGAAATGAAAGGCTGCCCATCTATGAACCTCGCAAATCAAATGACAAGCAAGAAGTCAGGAAGTGGGGCAAGTTCGTACCCAAGTCTGAAAGCAAAGAAGCTATGAGTGTCAATACGTCACCTATGAAGTTCACGACAAAAGTGAGCAAGAAGTAGATTATGAAATCCACTTCTTTTCAAGACAATCCAAGTGGAAAGTTGACTCTAAAAGAGATGCAAGAGAAAGAGTACCCATTCCTGGATTCTAATATGCCAGCCATTTTCGAAGAACTCCTCGAGTTAAATCTCATCGACCTTCCAGAGATGACGCGACCAAATGAAGTTGTGCAAACAAATGACCCAAACTACTGCAAATATCACCACTTGTAAGCCACCCTCTAGAGAAGTACTTTGTCTTCAAGGATAAAGTGATGGACTTGGTTCGCGAAAAGAAGATCGTGCTTGAAGATGAGAAAGAAAGCGCAAACCAAGTCTCTATCACCTTTGGCTCATTCAGGCCGGATGAGTTATGTAGTTTTAAAGAAAGTAAAAACGAAGAATTACTGGAGAGCGACAAAGCTGAAGTCAACCAACCTGATGAAAATGAATGTTGGACATTGGTGACTCGTCGTAGGCGCCACAAAAAGAATCAGTGGAACAACCAACAAGGAAGATGATAGTAAAAATATCAATAAAAAAATCCATTTAGGCATTTGAAGAAAGAAAAAGTGGAGATACACCATTCTCAAAAGCCACAAAATCTAGTAACCTTGGAGGAGTTTTTACCAAGTTGGTTCCGCACGAAAATTTCCCATGAGGGCATTGATGCCTCTTGATGCCATGCTGACAAAGGGGAAGAAAAGAGTGATGACCTACTGTTGGCACCATCTTCGGAAAAGCCCATCGAATCCACTCCTCAAGAAGTTAATGCTTGTGAGGAAAATGTCGCGTTCACAAATGATGATCTTTTGCTAGGTGACACTCCTCATAACCGCCCATTGTACCTGGTTGGCTATATACACGTTGAAAGGGTAAACCAGATTTTGGTTGGTGGAGGATCCTTGAGTGAACATTTTGCCAATCCATACTGTGAAAGAACTTGGTAATCCCATGAACGAACCCTCAGAAAGTCGTGTTATGATCCAAGGATTCAACCAAAGGGGCAAAGAGCCATAGGCGCTATCCAACTGGGAATCACTATTAAAGATATGCAATCAAGCGCGTGGCTGCATGTGATCGACACGAAGATTTCATACAATTTTTTGCTTGGGAATCCTTGGATACATGAGAATAAAGTAATTCCATCTACCAACCATCAATGTTTTAAATACTACGAGGCTGGAGTCGAGAAGATGGTAGTTGCTGATGATGAGCCATTCACCGAGGCTGGGTCACACTTCGCCGATGCAAAGTTCTTCTTGAAGAACCGCATTGTGAAGGAACTAAAAAGCTAATTATGACATGAAAAGCAAGAATAAAGAGCCATCAACTAAAAGAGAAGATGTGACTACTGGTGAAGCCAAAGTTGTTAGTAAGGAGGTACAATCTAACGTGAATAAATCTTACAGAGGGAATATTACATCTTATGGCAAGAAAGTAATTTCAGCTCTCCAAGATGTCCCTAAAAGGAGAAAAGATGAAGGTGAATCATTGAATCTCCAAGCTAACATGCTAAAGGAGTTAACTTTTTCCAGTAAAATGAATCAATGCAGTAAAGTTTTCCTCAAAGCCACTTGCAGGGTTTGTGTCCCAAAGTCATTTGCAGAATGTGGCACTCTCTACAAAGCGAACAAACGAAGGTTTTGATCCTAACGCTTACAAGCTATTTGAAAAAGCTAGATTCAATCCTAGTGAGCCATCAAAGTTAGGGATGCTCCCATCAAAAGCTGCAACGAGGCAACCACGTGAAGGTTTGGGATACAAACAACCGTCACCAGTGCGCATCTCAATAAGAAGGTCCAGCAACAATTATATCAATGTAGAAGATGAATTAGCCGTTTCTAACAAACCTTCTGTCTTTGATTGACTTGGAAAATCACCTGCGAGGACCTCCGTGTTTGAAAGATTGGGTCCACTAAAGAAGGGAAACAAGTTCCGGAGAAATTTTTAAAGCATAAGAACACCCGCTTCACCTAAAATCTAGGAGATCTCTAAGGATTTCCAAAGTTCGGTTCCTTCTAGAATGAGGCGACAAACAAAACTTGTGGTTTCATATAAAGAAGTACTGAAGGTAAAATCATATACTATGGTCTATACTAAGAGACGTGATGAAAATGAAGAAAGTGTGGGTTCTTCGTATCATGTTACTGTACAAGTCGAGAATGGCATTCCATCTTGAATGGAAGATAATGCAAAATTGGAGGATATTTCGTCGTGTTATCACATATCCTTCAATGATGAGGATCCTCAGGAAGATGAAGGTGCGAAAGATGCTCTATCTGAACTTGAACAAGGAGTGAAGACGACAGTTGATGCCTTAAAAGAAGTTAACCTTGCCACCGATAAAGAACCAAGACCCACCTACTTAAGTGCTTTACTAGAAGCTGATGAAGAGAGCACTTATATTGAGTTACTCAAAGAGCTCAGGTATGTCTTTGCTTGGAGTTACAAAGAGATGCCTGGCTTGGACCCGAAAGTAGCAGTCCACAATCTTGCAATCAAAAATGGTGCTCGCCCTGTTAAACAAGCTCAAAGGCGTTTTAGGCCGGACTTGGTTCCCCTAATTGAAACTGAAGTTAAAAAACTCATTGAAGCTTGATTTATTTGGGAAGTTAAATACCCAACATGGGTTTCAATTATTGTCCTTGTAAGGAAGAAGAATGGTCAAATTCGAGTATGCGTTGACTTAAGGGACCTCAATAATGCATGTCCCAAAGATGAATTCCCGCTTCCTATTCTGGAGCTGATGATCGATGCTACTACTGGTTACGAGGCAATGTATTTCATGGACAGTTCGTCGGGCTATAACCAAATTCACATGGCACTAAAAGGTGAAGAGTTTACTGTGCTTCACACCCCTAATAGTATTTATTGCTACAAGATAATGCCTTTTGGCTTGAAGAATGTTGGTGCTACTTACCAAACGGCTATGAAAAAGATTTTCGACGATCTTCTCCACAAGAATGTCGAATGTTATGTTGACGACTTGGTGGTGAAATCAAGAGAGAAGGGCGAACCTTTAGTTATATCTTAATTTAAATTATAAAAATATATTATATTATAAACTCAACATAATAACTTCTCATATCAACATCAACTTGTACCACCCTAAATTACAAAATGACAAAATAATATATAACATACATGATAATTTATTAACAGCCAATATATTTTAACTTTTGGGAGTTACCAACTTATAAAACACTTGGATCGTAATTTGCCTAATAATTTTGCTAGTTACCTCAATTTTAACCATACAATTAAAGTCACTTTATTTTTAACAATTTAAATATGCCTTTGGGATATAGTTAGAATTAATATATTATAATTAAGAAATATTAACCTACTTTAACAATTTTATCTTCTACGATGCACATGTACTAAAAGAACATGAGTTCTTACATGTAATTTTTAATTAAATGAATCTTACCATATGATTTTTTGTAATTCACTTTATTTTGTGTAAATAGCAATTCCAAATAGTGTAATTATATTCCGTTATGTGTTTACCTTGTCCAAATCTATTTCATTCGTATTGTCACACACGCGCGCCCGCACACATATACACACATAATTTGAGAAAACATAAATATCAACAACGGGCTATAAAAGTTATTGTCCATACCTGAGCCATTAGAGAAGAATCTATCTTCCATTCTTATCTTTTTTAGCATAGCAACTACTAGCGCGGATAGAAAAAAATATATGTATTGCTTCCAAATAATTAAGATATAAAATAAATTACAAAATATTAGATAATTCATTTTTTCGTAAGGAAACACAATGACATTTGTTCAGCCGATGTCCGAGTTGATTCATAGTTTAGAACATTACCCCATAAAAATGTATGTCATCAGTTCCTTTATTCTTGTGTAATTTTATGATTGATCAACTCCCTTCCAACATTATTGGAGTTGCTTTAAAATTGATAAATTCAAAGTGAATTTATGTGACCACTCTATTTCAGGGAATCATTTTAAAACTATTCCACTCCAAATCACATACATCACACATCTTGATTCTCAAACTGAAATGCTAATTGAGCAAGAGATATAGATTTATTTTAAAATTAATTAAAAGTATCAATTTATCCGCACTATATTTATACTCATCTTTCTATATTTGTCTAATTATTTTAATTGGATTTAGTCTAATTATGTTAATTTAATTTTAATAATTATTTATTTATGTGTATGATTAAACCTCTTCGTAGTTTATGTAATGAAAAAATAAATTAATTGAAACTTATTATTTTTATACCAATGTATTATTATAATCATATTCAAAATAAGTTATGCATATGGTAATTAAATTGCATGTCAAAGAAAATCCTAATAGAAACATTATAAATATAGAATGTATACCTGAATCGGAACAAAAATTGGCTACTTCTTCCTTGAAGATAAAATTCGGATGAAGCGGATAACCTCAGTTTGTTAGAACATCGTGCTGATAACGTATTAAAAAATAAGAGCAAAAGAGAACAATATAGTAATAGAGACAAGATATATAGAATATGTAGAAGTTATCTTATTCAAGTGTGTTTCTTGTGTGTTCTTCGTAGGATATAGAATACCTATTTATAGGATATGGTTCATTGAATAGGAATGTTTAGGAGTATTCTATGGACATCTACTCTAACATATTCATAACACTTAGATTATTTAGTATTTCAAAATGATTTTATATATAGAACACCAATATGATTGTCCTTTAGCTTTTCTCTTGGACAAGCTTAGCCCTAAATTAAAGCGGAGATATCTATTTAGACTTCTTTAGTAATCAGGAAAGTTAGGGTATATCATCATAATGTAAGTAATTAATTGAGAAAATAAGGATAAATTACGTAAACCATTAGAAAAAGGATACCTATAATAGTGGTTTATTTACTTTAGCTGTGCCGTACTTCCAATAAAAAAATCTAAGTAGTATATTTCCTTTTGCATTAGGGTTTCGTCAAGAATCAGCTGCTTCCTAGGCACGGCCATGGCGAGAGCGACAGCCGCAGCAGACATTTTGCCTGAATGCCTTATTCAAAAGATATTGTCTTACCTTAGTTTTAACGAAGCAGCAAAGATGAGTATTCTCTCCAAAACATGGCTACAAGCCTGGTTGACTCTTCCCTACTTGAAACTTGATTATTGGAGCAAAGAGCTATATATAGTGGATAAAATTATGGAGAGATACAAGGACAACAAAATCCCTATTGAGAAGATTGAACTATCAAACCTTTTAAAATTTGCTTCTGCCACTTTGATTGATAAGTGGCTTGACATTGCACTTAAGAATGGCGTAAAAGATGTAGTATATAGTCAAATTTCCTTCCTCCGAACATACACCCTTCCTATTTTCAAAATCTTGGCAGCAAATTGTGTAAGAGAATTGGTTCTAGAGGGACATTGTTTCTACAATCTGAGGCTTGTCTCATTATCTAGTGGTGTGATAAACTGCCATTCTTTGAGAAAGCTTTCTCTATTTCATGTAAGTTTAGACGAAAACATGCTTCAGACTCTACTTACTAGTTGTCCTTTGATTGTCACTCTCATCATTAAGTATTGTTCTAGGTTGGAAAAGATTGAGCTGTTGAATCTTCCAAAGATCAAGTCAGTTTCCATCCGGACACAGAAAAACCAACATGTTAAAATTCAAGCACATACTCTTGAACATTTGTCTTATGGTGGGCGTTGTGAATATTTTGATATGTTGGACATTGTTGAATGTCAGAATCTGAAATCATTAGAGCTATCATGTTATATATATGAAGGATTTTTGGAGCACCTTATCCCTAGATATCAATTCCTTGAGAGATTGATATTAAATTACATTTCTGATGGGTATAAAAGGTTAAACATTTGCGGGAGTCAATCACTGAAGTTCTTGAAGATTAATCAGTGTCAGGGAATAGTGGAGATTAATGCTCGGAATTTGGTATCATTTCATTATAGCGGAGATCATATATTTCTTGACATCAAAATTCCAAGCCAACTGAAGCATTCAAAAATCAGGCTTAACTACTGCACAAATTTAAATGCCGAATGGTTTTGTAAGTTGAGGAAAATTCTATCAAACTCGACCTCTTGGACTCAAGTTTCCCTTTGCTTTTTAGAACGCAATAAGATAAACATGAAAGATTTGCCTCTGCATTATACAGTAGCTATCCCCAATGTGGACGTTTTAGATGTAGAAATAGTGTCGTCTGTGACTTGTGGGGAGTGCCCAACATTTGTGGATGCTTTGTTATGGAGTTGTCATCCTAAGAGACTCAACTTAACATCAAGTGTCAGAGTGATTAAATATTTCATTGATCGTTTAACGTATATGAAGAATTCGAATCATTCTACTTCTCATGGGAGCAAGCCTTGGGATAGTCAATTAAAAGAAGTAAAAGCCTACACATGTGATTGCAATAATCAGCCGCTGGAATTCAGAAGCGGGGAGCTGGCAGAAAGGACCCTTACAGAGAAGCAGAAGGTTTATTTTTTATTAGATTGGTGACGCAGTTAATTTATTTCTATTCTATGTTGAATGCACTTAGTTTATTAATATATGTTTTTAATATACTTAAGAACTTCAAATTATGAATATTTCTTAGAACGAGTCTTTCGTGAGATTCTTAAGACATTTTGGTGTTCTATTCTCTCTCCAGTTCTTGTGAATTGCTGCATGTTTTTTGACATATCGGTGCTTTTCAGCAGATGACTTGGTAGTGAAACTTTGTGATTGGTACTTCTCTGTGTCAAATATTTCAGATACAGAGAAGTTACAATATAGGACCATTGAGACCTTTATTTTTTTCTTTTTCACGTCATGTTAAATAGAGCTCTCTGGACTGCTTTTAGAGATAAACAGAAGATGTAATACTTCAGTCACTGTCCTTTAGTATAAGAAGAGAATTCCTGGAGCAACGGTAAAGTTGTCTCCCTGTGACCTAGAGGCCACGGATTTGAGCCGTGGAAGCAACCACTAATGCTTGTATTAGGGTACGTAGGTTGTCTACATCACACCCTTATGGACTAAGGGTGCGACTCTTTCCAGCACCCTACGTGAATGCGGAATGCTTTGTGCACCGGGCTGCCCTTTACGGTCCTTTAGTATAAGTAGTATAGTGGCCCTACAGAACACCAATTTTCGTTCCAGAATTAGGTGATGCTAGCCAAAACTTGTTTCATCACTCAAAATATGTTACTAATACTGATTTTGCAGTTGTACAATTTGATTTTGTTAACATTTCTTATCCTTTAAGCTAGGCAAAGAGATCGCCTACTTAATCCAGTACTTTCTTCTTTGCCAAAAAAAGCAAGGTTTTGTCCAGATTTCTTACTATATTCAGGACTGCACCTTTTTGTTGCAAATGCAAATTTGCTCTGCAGCTTTGTGATGGTATTGGATTCTTTGCTTTGTGCTGTTTACTGCTGTGATTGTCCATAGTCAACTTGCAGTTCAGTACATAAGTCTGATGAGAATTAAGCTTTTTGTTGGTACTCCACCTGCTGGTGCATATTAGTACTTTATAAGATTATTAGTTGTTGTTGTAGCTTGCTATATTTATATTGTGCCATCCAACTTAGAGTTTGATCATTACCTTGTTTTGGCGGTATGTTGGTAGATGCAATCAGAATAGTTACTTTAGCAGTACCCCCCCTCTTCCTGGAGGGCTTAGGAGTGGACCTGGCCATGAAAATTATGTATAAAAGCAGATTTTTAGCAGACCTACCAGATCAGTGTGATGGTGTTTTAGTTTTTTGCGGCGGAGTTGATAGGGGTTAGATGTATTTGGAATATGTTAAAAGTTGGGGGATTATCGTCATATATGTAAGTAACTAACAAAAGGAGGATAAATTATAGGAGAGGAGTGTGATTTTTCAACACAATATATAACTTACCATAGAAACTTTTCAGGCCAAGACCATGAGGAGGAGAGCGACAGCTGACATATTGCCTGATTAATGCGTCATTCACAAAATATTCTCTTATCTTAGTTTTGGAGAAGCGGATAAGTGGCTTGACATTGCTCTTCGAAATGTAAATGATGTAGTGTATAGAGGTAATATCTAGAGCTCTCTGGACCAGATTCACTTCTTTTAAAGATAAACAGAAGCCATTTTACTTAAGTCACAGCCATTTAGTGTAAATAAATACACTCTGAAGTAAGTGTTCATTTGGTTATGTAGCAGCTAGAAAAGGCAACATTTAGTATCATTTGTCACTCCTTACCACAACAATTTTATCCTTACTACTCAAACTGCAGTGAATACTAATACTAAGATGATTAGATGCAGGTAGAAAGTGGCATATTTCTTTTTCACCACCCAAGAAATTCTGTTTTCCTTCATCAGAGATGCTCATAAGCACTTTGCATGGAAAATTGTTGTGGCTGCAAACTACTATGCCTGATCATTCCCTTGTTTTGGCAGTATGTACGTTGACGCAAAATTTATTTATTAATTACTTTGTACGGGGATGGGCATCTTCTTGGTACAAAATTATTTGTTAAGAAAAGGGATAATTTGTTTAGTTTTCAATAATTCTCACATGACCTCTGGTTTTAGTCTGTATTGCATTGGATCAGTCTATATGAGCCTTTGATTCAGTTCCTGTTTATAGCATGAAATTCGACAGATAAAAGATAGTTGCAGTACCCGTCCTTGCTCTGACTTTGCATCCTTAAGCTAATCAAGTAACGCCCCCTCCATTCTGAGGATCAATTTTTTCATATGCAAATGCAAATGATATTGGTAACACAAGGGCTCTAGGTTAATGAACTTTTCTAAAACAATATCTTATTATCCCTGATATTTTTATTCTAAGAGTTGTTAGTCAAACCTCCCTATAATAGCCTTTCCGAATACTTTGGATGTTATAGCAAAGTGCTATTATAGAGAACATATATTATAACATAATATAAAAATTGGTTCCAGAAAAGCTTGGCTTTGAGTTTACAATCTCCAGAGAAAGAGACTTTGCAGTTCCTCCAAGATGCTGGAATTATACCAGTAAAAGGATTCTTGGCAATGAGCAAATTGTAAAGGCAAATTTCTAACAGCTATCCTTAATTTCTAACAAACCAAGAACCTTCCGGAACAAAGCCACGTAGCTACTAATTGCAAAATCTGTCCCTAAGGACTTAATAATAAACTTACAGACTTAAACATAAATAACATGACTCTAGCAAAAGTAGACGACCACCTCCTGACCTCTCTTTCCTCCATTTGACTGCCTTGCTCGTTACAATTCCTTCCCCCCTTCCAAGAACCTTGATCCTTCAAGGTTTAAAGTCTAGAAATTGCGATTTCAGAAAATTATAATCCTCCCAAGTAGCTTCTTCATTAGATAAATTTGCCCATTGGACCAATACTTGGGAAGCAGCTCCAACAGGGGATTATACGTTTGATCCATAGATTCGACCTTGGATTGGCAAATCAATTCAAATGTGGCTATGGTGGATCATACCCATATAGTGCCTTAAATGGCGTCATACCAATCGTTAATTGGAAATTCATGTCATACCAGAATTCAGCTAAAGGCAGCCATTTACTCCAATCCATTTGTTTGTGGCCCGTCATACAACGGAGATAAGTCACTAAGCACCTATTCAACCTGACCATCCGACTGAGGATGATAAGCAATGGTGAGCCACAATTTAACCTGTAAAACTGACTGAATAATTCCTTCCAAATTGAACAAGGAACCCCATGAAGCTTACATATGTTGTCAACAAAAACTTGAGCTATTTGTGAGGCGAATAAGGATGAGTTAGTGCGATGAAATGGGAATACTTGGTGTGCCTGTCAATAACAGACAAAATCACATCCTTCCCCTGAGATTTAGGTAAACCCTTAATAAAGTCCATAGCAAGATGTTCCCAAGCTTAGTCTGGTAGTAGTAATGGCTGGAGAAAGCCCGGATAGGCCACATGTTCTCCTTTATTCGTTTGGCAAACTTCACTCGTTTGAACATAGCTTTTGACATCCTTGGCTAATGAAGGCCAGTGGAACAATGCCCTAAGACTGTTGAGTAGCGTAGCCCCAAGCAGTATCATGCATAGACTGGATCAGCTTCCCTCTAAGTTCTCCCTGATTGCCCACCCAAACCTTACCATTGCAACGTATAATCTCATAGTGCAGAGTAAAGTTTGGCAAGGCAGTTAGGATCTACTTGTAATTCAATCAGCATCTCTTGAGTCTCAACATCAATATTATAACTGTTAAGAGCTTCCTGAACCCATGCAGGCTGCACCACTGTAAACCCATTATATATAGGCCGGGTCTCGAACCTCCTCAAGAGAGCATCGGCTGCTAAGTTGTCGGCCCCTTTTATGTATTGGATTTTGTAGCTTAGGTAACTTAGTAATCCCTTTCTGTTGTAAGGATGTTGTTCGACTCAAAAGTTATTGGTCACTTTATGAATTCAAAACAATAAATGTAAGTGGAGGGTCAATCATAGCAAGTCGTAACACGTCAAGAACCTAGTAAAGCAAAAGGCAATAAGAGATGATCATACTAACAATAGAAAACATAGGCGATCTTTATTTATGACAATAGGGTGGTCTGCCTCCCCATGAAGAGTTTCAGAGCCTTACAATCATGTTTATTTGGATATGCCCCTCTTTCTGCTTTTCTTTGGTGGGTTCTCACTCCGTGTTTCGCTCTGCGTGTTTTTGAGCCCCCATGGGGAAGGAGTGGAACCTCTATTAACTTCTCCCCTTGGTATTTATAGGCGTGAACTATTCATATTGACTTTTGGTGGCTGGGCCCACATTAGGAGGTTATTTTGGACATAGCACATAGGTCGTAACCTCAATAACTATTTTAGGCGGATGCCAAAAATGTCCTTAATTAAGAGTGGTCATGGAACTTATTACCCTTGCAGTAATCCGAGAGAAACGATTAACCTTGTTGACTGTTATAGGATCGGGTTCTGACATATACAGTTAGTCCCTCCGCTTATCATGGTCGCCTCGAAGTTGAGTTTGATGAGCGGATTTAAACGATCACGAAACGGATAGTTTTTGGGCGAGGAGCGGGTGACGACTGCTCGTGTCGAGATCATGACACCCCCCTTCTTTTTATATGGAGATGGTTCGATCCTTTGTACACGAGTGTCGTCGGCAAAGGGAAATAATCGGTACGCTGTAGTACGACTACGATGCACATAATCTATTTGAATTTTCAATGGCGTACGATTTATCCCGCCCTTATCGATATGTCTATTCGATTTTCTTTAGTGGGCGAGATGCCGATTGTAATCGGGCGGGTACTTTATGACACCAATCATGGCGGCGCCCGTTTCGATAGAATTGAACTATTTTTTACGGTTGGATATGCAGTTAATGACATCCATCGATTTTCCCAAAAATCATATGTTGCCTATAAGACGGTTTGGGACATTTGGTTCTTGGCATTCTTCAGTTTGCTTGTGAGATTTTGGAGCTCTTGTTTCTTGTGAAATAGAGTTTTTTCTCTTTTACAACGAGTTTATCACCGTTCTTCATCAAATCCGGCATTTTACTCTATTTCTCTGACAACTGATCAATGGCCAGTTCTTCTCCTCGTGAAGTTCTTCCGGCGGAACTGCCGGTCAATCCCCCGGTGATTGAAGGCCTGTCTCCGGCGCTGGGAGAAGGGGGGCAAAATGAGGCTGAAAGGGTACCGTCAGTGGTGGATTTCACCGCCGACGGTGGGGATGACCCGGTAGATGAGGCCCCATTGATGGGGGGTGGGTATGGCACAACTACGGGAGTAAGGGTTCATGCCTTCTCATGCCGACATTGTGCTCGCCCGGCCAGAGGAGAGGGTCCACACTGACCATGCTAGGTAGTGTATTTTTTATGCGTACCCTCTTAGGCTAGGGTTCAGGGTCCCGCTTCCCAACTTGGTGGTGGACTTCTATCGGTATTATAAGGTGTGTCTGGGGAAGCTCACCCCCTCTCTATACAAGCTTCTGGCGATGTTTTTAAAGTATGGGGAATTGGCCGAAAGAACAGTTACGCTCCAGCATGTACTTGCTATGTACGCTCTTCAGCGGGTGCGGGGGACTATGCTTCGGATGAGCCCGCGTGGTTTGAAGGGGCTAACAGCTGCTTTGGACGGCGAGGTCGACCCTCGACCATTCGAACAGTTCTTCTATATTCGGACCGAGCACATGTTGGCGCCTTCTCTGGGATTCCCGGAAGCTTGGAACTACAGACGTGAGTTATTCTTTCGAGCAATAAATTTTTGTTTCCTTCTTCTTATTATGCTTAGATTATCATTGATTTCATCATTGCTTTAATAGCTGAAAGGTCGCCGCCGGCTTTATTCGCTGGGTTGCGTGGGTGGCTTGAAGTCGTGGTTTCGCACACCGAGGGGGCCCGTACGTGGACGTCCTTTTGGGAGAAGTATGGCCGGGGGCCAGCCATGGGTAAGAAGTTATGATTTTCAAACTCGACTTGTTTCGAGCTTAATAAATACTTGGGCTGACCTTGTCCTTTGTTGCAGGGAGAGTATATCGAGGCAGAGCTCCTCAACTAGCATTTCGGTGGCCTGGCGCGATTGCTAGGTTCTTTGCGGTATCGGTACCATGCCGTGTTTCGGGGGCTGCATCGGTTGAATCTTCTGCGCGCCCTCTCCTTCCCGACCTTTATTTCGTGACGAAGGCCCATCGGGGATTGTTCGCCCACGAGACGGCTCGTCTTCGTGTGATAAGGAAGAAAGACCGTTGATCAAGCGTAAGGTTATTTTCACTCCGGCTCCTCCAGTGGAAGCTGTACCCATTCCTCCTATTGTGAAAAATATGGATTCTCCTCCTTTTGAGGTGGGGGGGTAAGGCCGCGGCGCACACTCTTGAAGATGGGCCGAGAGAAAATGAGGCCCAGGCTCGTGAGGATCGAGAGGGAGGTGCCGCCCCAACTGCTCAATCTTTAACACATATAGTCGAGTTAGGGGAGGCTTCCCGGGTGGTCGTGGATATTGGTGGCTTGAGTACTCCTTCAATGGAGGTAGCGGCGGTAGGATATGGGTCTATATCCGACTCGGATTTGGATTCTGAGGACGTCTGCATGTTTCGTGATGGGATTACAAGTGCGGAAGTTCACCCGGATGGGAGGCCGCATGTTGTTGAAATTCCTGTGAATGAGAATCTATTACTGTTGGATTCGGGTTTAGTGTCGCAATATGGATAGTTGTGTTCTGCGGTGGAGAATGAATCGTTGAGGGGGGTTACGGATGTTGATCGGATAAATGAAGTAGTCGTGATGTAGATGAGGGTACGTGTTCGGAGACAGAATCTTATTTTCTTTCTTCTTACCCCCCCCCCCCCCCATTTATTTTCTGCATGACCCGTCGTTCTTCATTTTGAAGGCATTTTTATTGCAGGTGGAGAGTCTTCGCCGGGCCAACGTTCGGTCTGGGGTGTTTTTGCTGCTGCTTGACAAGTGTCTCTGCTACCAAAACAAGTGTAGGGAGATGAGCGAGCGTATGAGGATTGATTCCTATAACCGGGCATTGGTTGAAGAGTTGGCGAGGAGGGAGTTGCAGGTGAACCAAGCACTTGGTCACATAAGGGCTTTAGAGGACCAATTTGCGTCAGAAGGATGATGACCTTGAGCCTGGATGGAGGGCCTCGATAGAGTGTGAGCGTTTGTGCTTGAACTAAGTTGACGGAAGTTACCTCAGAATGGAGTGGGAAGGTTGTCGCGCTGGAAGGGGAGGTGGCGACTTTGAAGCGGAGGTTGGCTGAGGCCTCGGCCCGGGTGGATGAGTTGCAGGAAATCATCTGCACTAACAAATCTCAGTTATCGTTGGTGAGGGTTGTTGCTTCCTTCAGAGAGGGCAGTCTTGAAGAGCGGATCGGAGTTTTAGAGCGGGGCACTCAAGATGCGGCGGGGCAAATGGCGCTTTTAGAGGAAGAGAACAGGTATATCCAGGAGCAGTCCGCTTTTATGGGTGGTTCCCACTAGGTTTGGGTTTATGCTGATGCCCAACGGGATGTGTACAAATATCTGTTTGAGGCCGGCATCATATCCGAGCCGTTTTCGAGAGATCACGCCAGAGGGCACGGGAAGCTTGCGTGGAATGTGATTTTGATGCCGCAACGACTAGTATTGATGATGGTGCTGGCGGGAGTTTGGCGGGGGCTGGCAACGGTGCGGCGATTACGGGTGATGGCACAGATGGAGCGAGTGGTGAAGTGGCCAGAGCAGGGGATGGTGCGACCAGAGTGGGTGACGGTGCAGATGGACCCGAGTTAAACGGGTGGTTTCTTCTCCTTTTTAGTGGTTGTTGCTGTTGTTTTTTTTTAATGTTGTTGTTATTCTTCTTCCTTTCTTTTTTTTATTTCCGGATGATGTTAGGATGGATTTAAGCGGGCGTGGCCCACGATTGTTTTATGAACAAGGGGGAGTTCCCTTTTTGTCATTTAATTATTATTTATATCATTTGCGCCTTTGGAGGGCTGATTTTTAGACATTGGCGGCTAATCCCCTCACTTTTTGATTAAGCATGACGAGGCATCACCTCAAGGGCGGCTCGTTCCAATCTTAATTCCATTCCAGGCGAGATTGGACTATTCACTGTGGGGATGAAATCACGACCCGGTGGTTTGGCAGGCGCCGAATCTCACACGTCTTTCATCCTAGTAGGAGTTAGGTATGCTTACCTGGTTGGTGAGGATATCTGCCATGTGCCTTAGTTTACTTGTCAGTTTATCAGCGGAGGTATATGACTTGGATCTTAATTCAACTGTAGTTGAACCTTGTTGGCTGTCTAGGGTCGAGGGCGCGTAGCTCGAGTCTTATTTCAGCCGTAATTGAATTAACTAGTGAAGACACATGGCTTGAATCCTGGTCCAACTGTCGTTGAACCTTGTTGAGTATGTTAGAGTCGAGGGCACGTATCCCGAATCATATTTCAACCGTTGTTGAATTAATTGGCGAAGGCATATCGCCTGAGTCCCAGCTCAACTGTTGTTGAACATTGTTGGTTCTTCTGAATCGAGGGCGCGTAGCCCGCGTCGTATTTCAACCGTGGTTGAATTGATTGGCGAAGGCACATGGCCTGAGTCCTAGTTCTACTGCTATTGAACATTGTCGATTATTCTGAGTTGAGGGCAGGTAGCCCGAGTTGTATTTCAATCGTGGTTGAATTGATTGGAGATGGCACATGGCCAAAGTCCCAGTTCGACTGCTGTTGAACATTGTTGATTATTCTGAGTCGAGGGCGCATAGCCCGAGTTGTATTTCAACCGTGGTTGAATTGATTTGCGAAGGCACATGGCCTGAGTCCTAGTTCAACTGTTGTTGAACATTGTTGATTATTCTGAGTCGAAGGCGCGTAACCCGAGTCGTATTTCAATTGTGGTTGAATTGAGTGGCGAAGGCACATGGCTTGAGTCCCAGTTCAACGGTTGTTGAACATTTTTGATTATTGTGAGTCGAGGGCGCATAACCCGAGTTGTATTTCAACCGTGGTCTACTTGATTGGTGAAGGCACATGGCCTGACTCCTAGTTCAACTGTTGTTGAACATTGTTGATTATTCTGAGTCGAGAGCACGTAGCCCGAACTGTATTTCAACCGTTGTTGAATTAACGAAGGCACATGGCCTGAGTCCCATTTCAACTGTTATTGAACATTATTGATTATTTTGAGTCGAGGGTGCGTAGCCCGAGTTGTATTTCAATCGTGGTTGAATTAATTGGCAAAGGCACATGGCCTGAGTCTCAGTTCAACTGTTGTTGAACATTGTTGTTTATTCTGAGTCGAGGGCGCGTAGCCCGAGTTGTATTTCAATCGTGGTTGAATTGATTGGCGAAGGCACATGGGCTGAGTCCCAGTTCAACTACTGTTGAACATTGTTGGTTATTCTGAGTCGAGCGCATGTAGCCCGAGTTGTATTTCAACCGTGGTCGAATTGATTGGCGAAGGCACATGGCCTGAGTCCCAGTTCAACTGCTATTGAACATTATTGATTATTCTGAGTTGAGGGCGCGTAGCCCGAATTGTATTTCAACCATTGTTGAATTAATTGGCGAAGGCACATGGCCTGAGTCCTAGTTCAACTACTGTTGAACATTATTGATTATTCTTAGTCGATGGCGTGTAGCCCGAGTTGTAATTCAACCGTGGTTGAATTGATTGGCGAAGGCACATGGCCTAAGTTCCTGTTCAACTACTGTTGAACATTGTTGAATATTCTGAGTCGAGGGCGCGTAGCCCGAGTTGTATTTCAACCGTGGTTGAATTGATTGGCGAAGGCACATGGGCTGAGTCCCAGTTCAACTACTGTTGAACATTGTTGGTTATTCTGAGTCGAGCGCATGTAGCCCGAGTTGTATTTCAACCGTGGTCGAATTGATTGGCGAAGGCACATGGCCTGAGTCCCAGTTCAACTGTTGTTGAACATTGTTGATTATTCTGTGTCGAGGGCGCGTAGCCCGAATTGTAATTTCAATCGTGGTCGAATTGATTGGCGAAGGCACATGGCCTGAGTCCCAGTTCAACTACGGTTGAACATTGTTGATTATTCTGAGTCGAGGGCGTGTAGCCCGAGTTGTATTTCAACCGTGGTTGAATTGATTGGCGAAGGCATATGGCCTGAGTCCCACTTCAACTGCTGTTGAACATTGTTGATTATTCTGAGTCAAGGGCGCGTAGCCCGGGTTGTATTTCAACCGTGGTTGAATTGATTGGCGAAGGCACATGGCATGAGTCCCAATTTAACTGCTATTGAACATTGTTGATTATTCTGAGTCGAGGGCGCATAGCCCGAGTTGTATTTCAACCGTGGTCGAATTGATTAGCGAAGGCACATGGCCTGAGTCCCAGTTCAACTGTTGTAGAACATTGTGGATTATTCTGAGTCGAGGGCATGTAGCCCGAATTGTATTTCGTCCATGGTTAAATTAATTGGCGAAGGCACATGGCCTGAGTCCCAGTTCAACTGCTGTTGAACATTGTTGATTATTCTGTGTCGAGGGTGCGTAGCCCGAGTTGTATTTCAACCGTGGTTGAATTGATTGGCGAAGGCACATGGCCTGAGTCCCAGTTGAACTGCTGTTGAACATTGTTGATTATATTCTGTGTCAAGGGCGCGTAGCCCGAGTTGTATCTCAACCGTAGTTGAATTGATTGGCGAAAGCACATGGTCTGGGTCTCAGTTCAACTGTTGTAGAACATTGTTGATTATTCTGAGTCGAGAGCACGTAGCCCGAACTGTATTTCAACCGTAGTTGAATTAATTGGCGAAGGCACATGGCCTGAGTCCCAGTTCAACTGCTGTTGAACATTGTTGATTATTCTATGTCGAGGGCGCGTAGCCCGAGTTATATTTCAACCGTGGTTGAATTGATTGGAGAAGGCACATGGCCTGAGTCCCAGTGTGTGGACAAGGTCGATCACGCTTACTCTGATCGGGTTCTTTTTCCCTTTCTCAGTATTTCCCTTTTACTTTTGACATCAGGGGGAGCTACGTGATCTTGCTAGGAAATCCCCACAGACGGCGCCAAATTGTTCGACTCAAAAGTTATTGATCACTTTATAAATTCAAAAAAAAAAATATAAGTAGAGGGCTGATCATAGCAAGTCGTAACACGTCAAGCATCTAATAAATCAAAAGGCAATAAGAGATGATCATACTAACAACAGAAAACATAGGCGAACTTTATTTATGACAATAGGGTGATCTGCCTCCCCATGAGGAGGTTCAGAGCCTTACAATCATGTTTATTTGGATCTGCCCTCTTTGTGCTTTTCTTTTGTGGGTTCTCACTCTGTGTTTCGCTCTGCATGTTTTTGAGCCCCCATGGGGAAGGAGTGGAACCCCCTTTTAACTTCTCCCCTTGGTATTTATAGATGTGAACTGTTCATATTGACTTTTGGTGGTTGGGCCCACATTAGGAGGTTATATTGGACATATCAGATAGGTCGTAACCTCAATAATCATTTGACGGATGCCAAAAATGTTTCTAATTAAGAGTGGTCATGGCACTTATTACCCTTACAGTAATTCGAGAGAAACGATTAACCTTGTTGACTGTTATAGGGTCGGGTTCTGACCCATACAGATGTAATAATACGCTGCTCACTCAAATATTTCAAGTTAATATTTCAAGTTAAAGTGATTAGTTTTGATCACATAATGATTGATTGCAAATAATGGCGCCCCTTTTCCACTGCCATCAAAAGAGCAAGTAAGTCTTTCTAATAAGTGGAAAGTCCCAAGTGTCGAAGACTAAGGCCTGACTAAAAAAGGCAATGGGTCTGCCATTTTGGGGAAGCACAGCCGCAACTCCTAATTAGGATGCGTCTACTTTAACGACAAAAGGCTCACTGAAGTTTGGCAACGCATGAACGGGGGCATGGGTCATTGTCGCCTTCAACTCTTAAAAGTGTAACCCGAAAATAAAAGATAAAGAGCACCAAATTTTAATGTTAAAAACCCTTCAAATCGAAGGTAAAAATTACGGGATCACAAAGATCCAAAAAACTCCACTAATAATTAGAGGGTCACAAAAGTTCTCCGAATTGGCTACACAACAAGTGTCAAACACGGAGCAATAATAGCAACAACTAATCAATTGAAGACAGAGTATAATACACAAAACGAAGCTGTTGTTCGAGGTTCGAAATCAGATACTACGAGCCTCCAAATCTGATCTTTACCATTCAAATCCAAGATCAAGTTTGTTGGGCATGTGCCCAACAAACTTCCCCTCCAGCCAAGGGCCAAATGTGTCTTCAAGAAGAGGAACTATTGACAGGCTTCATGCCTACCAATTTTCTACAAAAGTCGTGTTTTTCTGCAACCAACGCCTTTGTCAGCATATTTGGAGGATTTTCATCGGTGTGTCTTCTCAACCTCAAATAATTTCTCTTCCATGGCCATTCTTATTCAATGATACTTTCTATTTTAATGTTTGATTTAGAATGAAAAGCGGAGTGCTTGGCGAGATAGATAGCACTCTCATTATCACAAAATAATATGTGCATTGGCTGCTCAAAGCCAAGATCATTAATAAACTCCTTCATCCATAATAGTTCTTTGTCACCTTTTGTGACAACAATACATTCAGCTTCTGTGGTGGATAGAGCTATGCACTTCTATAGTCTAGATTGCCAAGAAACAGCTCCACCTGCAAAAGTGATCAAAAAACCCGAAGTCGATCTTGAATTATCAAGATTTTCTCCTAAATCAGAGTCTGTGTAACAAACAAGTTCATGCTTGCCATTGCCAAAGCATAGCTTCAAATCTGCAGTACCTTTCAAATACCTTAATATCTATTTGACTACATGAACTTGTTCTTTTTCAGGATTGGAAAGGAATCTACTGACAGTATCAGCGACATGTGCAATATGTGGTCTAGTGCAAACCATGAACTCTCACTAGTACTTAATTTGAAGTGTTTAGCAAGTGGTGTACTAACCACTTTTGCATTTGTCATATTGAACCTCTTTATTACATTCTCAATGTATTGCTTTTGGGACATAAATAACTCATTTCCGTCTTTATGTCGGTGGATTTGGATGCCCAAGATTTTCTTTGCTGGAATCTTGTGAGAGGAAATTTACCCCATATGTGAGTTAAATTGGTTATGTGCTCCTATTTGTGGGGGCTACGTACGCAAGAGGTGACGAGAGTCCGTGCATAGCTACTATTATGCTATTGTCCGGGTAATCTAGGTCCCAAATGCATGTTATATTTGGATTAATTTTGAACCCATTAATGGCTTGAATTGCTTAAATCACATAAAATTAATAAGTAGATTTTTAAAAAGACTTAAGCTTCATTTTCTCAAATTAAAGAGAATTGGCCTTCCTTGGATAACTGCTCCTTGTTGACTTCTTGACTGACTGTCTGTTTGTGTGTGTTTATTTTGGAACGGGCCGAACGCCTCGACAGATTAATAGAGGCATTTATAGGCGCGCCGTCGACCCTCGGCAAGTGCATATTTATTTTTGTTGGATTGGGTCGTCGCTTCGGTATGATTTGCGCATGCTTGTATTGTTGCCTGGAACTTAATTAAGTTATTATTGCATTTTTATGACTTAAAAATATTTGGATTATATTTTAAAAGGAATTCTGAAAAATTCCTATAAAGGAATTAATTGTTTATTTGTTTCTTTTTATATGGACTAAAATCATGTTTACAAAATAAATTCACTGATTAAAAAATATATTAAGGATGAATCATTATTGGACCATTAGAAAGTGATAAAGTTGACCATCTCGTTTATACCCCTTCGGGATTAGGCGAGATACTCACTGAGTACACGTTGATTATGTACTCATACTATACTTCTCTACATTTTTGTTGCATAAGTATATATAACTCTAGCAGCCTACTGGGTGTAGCAGCACGGATAATTATGGGACTAGGTGAGCTACAAATTTGCAAGGCGACCCGCATCTAGTGTAGTTCCTTTCAGCACTTTTATTATTTATTCCCTGTCACATTGTATTTCGGACAGATGTTGTATTTTAGTTTTCTTATCGATAGTTGCTCATGCACTTGTGACACCGGGTTTCTGGGATGATTTTTGAAAGGATTGTATTAATACTTATTATTTAAATTTGAATTCAAGTAGTGGTCTTTTATTTATGAGAAATGGAAGGAAAAACCTTAGAATTTTCAAAAGTATTAAAAGAGGATTTAATTGATAATTAAGTTGGCTTGCCTAACCGAGGTGTTCGGCGCCACCACGACCCTTAGTTGATTTTAGGTCGTGACATGGTAAGTCGTATTAATCTGGGAATGATCAAATTTTCTGCTTTATCCTAGGATAACTTATCTTGAGATTACTATTTCACCCTCTAGCAGATATAAGTTATTTTGATACTATTTTTAATCATGAAATTTATTTATCCCAAGATTAATAAACTAATAAGGAGTCGTTTGGTACATGGGATAAGAACAATAATCCTAGAATAAAGTTTGGGATTAACTTTATCTCATGTTTGGCTTGAGGTATCAGCTAATCCCAAGATGACTTTTATGTTAAAATGATGGGATTAATTATTCCATATAGTAGGTGAAATAATTAATCACATGAAATATCCCATTATATCAAACGACCCCAAAAAAAATTCTTATCCATGGTTATTTTTACTTATGCATCGGTACCAAACCAACTCCTAAAGGTCGTTTGATATGAGATATAAGAAGGTATAGGGGTGGTATAAAAGTTTAATACCGTCTTAATATTCTATTTGGTTAGCAAACCAGGTATGAGTTATCTCGGTATAAATTTTAACTCTAGGATAACGTATACCTTATATAGGATGGGGTAATTAACACCGGTATAACTTATACCTTCTTCTGAGAAATTATGTAATTGTTATTCTTAATACATCATACCAAACAGTAAATAAACAATAATCTTATCATAACTAATCTCAGCATAACTTATCCCAACATAACTTATACCGACATAAGGCATATTCCAACCAAACGAGTATGAGGTATAAGAAGGTATTAGGGTGACATAAAAATTTAATACCACCTTAATACACTATTTGGTTAGCAAATCATGTATAAATTATTTCGGTGTTAATTTTAATAATGAGATAACTTATACTACCTTATAGAATGGGGTAATTAGCACCAATATAACTTATATCTTCTTTCTTAGTAATTATGCAATTGTTATTCTTAATATAACGTATCAAATTAATAAATAAATAACAATCCCAACATAACTTATCCAAAAATAGCTTATATCGGCATAACTTATATAAATCCACCAAACGACCCCTAAATGTGTTAAGACATTTAATACTCCATTTTAAGGAAAAATATCAGAATACATAGAAGAAAAAGAACACGTGGTGAGAAGTGTTGTGCTTTGCACGAAAAGACATCAAAATCTGCTGTTCTTCTCCAGCACCTTAAATTGTGCGGTCCTAATGGAATTTGAGGTAGATAAGCCTCCCATCTACGGCCAAAGCAGAGCAAACCCGCTAATCCTGCTCAATTTTCTTCCACTTCAATGGAACCTGATAGTCTTCTTCACAAGCTCAAATTTGAGCACAACCGAAATGAAATCTGTGGGAGACGAAGCCTCCCGTTTACACCCACAGCGAATCAAATCTACTATCCATTCTCAATTTCTTTCAACTTCAATGCAAGAATCAAGCTTAAAAACCCTATTCTGCCATCAGAGTTCATCACTGGAATACTGTTAAAGCTACATGTGAAATACATTTTGCAAATCAGGTGTGTTTCAAAATCTTGGCTTAATTTAATTTCTAGCCCTGAAATTGTCAAGACCCATCTCTCTCTATTTGCTAATAACAATGAATACACCCACCACAGGCTTATGTTGACTTCTTCTCGAGCTGAATATTATTTTAAGCATTATTATCTTAGTTCTTTAATTTGTGAATCTGTTACTAGGGTATGTGACTTGGAAAATCGTATGAAAAAACCTCGTAAAACTGTTGAAATTGTGGGTTTTGTCAATTGTTTGATTTGTCTTTTCATTGGGGAACAAGACTTGTTTATCTGGAATCCATCAATTTAGGAAATTCAAGAAATTGCCTGATTCTACAGCTACATTGATGTCTGGTTACTATTTAATGTTTGGTTTTGGATATGACGAGCTTTATAATGATTTTAAGGTTGTGACTATTTTCAGTAATATGGTTGTTGGTAGTTTATATTTTATTGAGGCCAATATATATAGTCTAAAGAGTGATTCTTGGACAAGTATCCATGTTTCTAGGAGGGGGTGCTACTCAATAGGTGTGGTAAGTTTGTGAATGGAAAGGTTCATTGGATTACTAAAACTGCCCATGGCTGGAACATCATTTGTATTGATTTGGCTGATGGGAAATGGGGAAAAGTTGAGCAACCCTGCTAAGGAGAAGGAAAACTTAATTTTAGGCTGTTACTGGGAGTTTTGGGAGGTGATCTTTCTTTGTTTTGTTATTATCAGAGAATGACAACTCACGTAGATTTGTGGATTATGAAGAAGTATGGGGTTAAAGAATCTTGGACAAAGATGTTTAACATCAATCATCCTATAGGTGTCAGCAGGATGATTGATGTTAATCATCTTTGTCCAAGATTCTTTAACCCCATACTTCTTCATAATCCACAAATCTACGTGAGTTATCATTCTCTCATAATAACAAAACAAAGAAAGATTACCTCCCAAAACTCTCAGTGACAGCCTAAACTTAAGTTTTTCTTCTCCTTAGCAGGGTTGCTCAACTTTTCCCCATTTCCCATCAGCCAAATCAATACAAATGATGTTCCAGCCATGAGCAGTTTTAGTAATCCAATGAAGCTTTCCATTCACAAACTTACCACACCTATTGAGTAGCACCCCCTCCTAGAGACATGGATACTTGTCCAAGAATCACTCTTTAGACTATATATATTGGCCTCAACAAAATATAAACTACCAACAACCATATTATGGAAAATAGTCACAACCTTAAAATCATCATAAAACTCGTCATATCCAAAACCAAACATTAAATAGTAACTAGACATCAATGTAGCTGTAGAATCAGGCAATTTCTTGAATTTCCTAAATTGATGGATTCCAGATAAACAAGTCTTGTTCCCCAATGAAAAGACAAATCAAACAATTGACAAAACCCACAATTTCAACAGTTTTACGAGGTTTTTTCATACGATTTTCCAAGTCACATACCCTAGTAACAGATTCACAAATTAAAGAACTAAGATAATAATGCTTAAAATGGTATTCAGCTCGAGAAGAACTCAACATAAGCCTGTGGTGGGTGTATTCATTGTTATTAGCAGATAGAGAGAGATGGGTCTTGACAAATTCAGGGCTAGAAATTAAATTAAGCCAAGATTTTGAAACACACCTCATTTGCAAGATGTATTTCATCACGCTCTGCTGGCATAATAGGGTTTTTAAGCTTGATTCTTGCATTGAAGTTGAAAGAAATTGAGAATGGATAGTGGGTTTGATTCGTTGTGGATGTTAAGGGAGCCTTCGTCTCCCTCAAATTCCATTTCGGTTGCGCTCAAATTTGAGCTCTTGGAGTGAAGAAGACTATCAGGTTCCATTGAAGTGGAAGAAAATTGAGCAGGATTTCTGGTCACATTTATGTGTTATTTGAATGTTCGTTAATTTGAGATATCTTGTGATTAACAGCCTGGATTACAATTTTGTGAGGGATTCTAGCTACTTTATTTCTATCAGAATTAGTGATTAAATGGTAAAAGTCCTGCTTTTCTGGCTAGTTTTCTTGCATCTGGCTATAATTGCGGATCGGCATGGGTAAACTGTAGATGTTTTGGGTGATCAGCTTATCCCATTTCTGAGAATTGGTATCTTCATTTTCCTGCCTAAAGATATATGTTCAGCAGGAAATGTAGTTGCTCAGATTTTGCAAAGCCGATAATAGGTTGAGCCATTCAAATGGAATTCATTTTACAAAACGTTTTCTTGCACAGGTTAAAAAAGAGATCACCAAATTCCTTTATTTCTCCATCTCATAGTCAAGTTCAACTTTCTGTATTTTGGCAGAAAAGAATGAAGCTTTCAAGCATGGCTAAATTTTTAAATGTAAAGCTGAGGAATAAATTCCAAGAATAAAGGAGATTTATTAGTATTCTTCTTGAGGAAATGAATGCCAGGTGGTCTGAATTAGCCTTGTAGAGATGGAGTGGAGGATATATTCCCTTTTTGCTTTTGAAGTCAAGAATCTCATTACTCTCAACACTTGCACATGTTTGCTTTATTTTTGTTTGTTGAGAGTTACTTTACGAATCATCTGGAATTTGTTAGGCATCTTTCTCTCTTAAAGGTGAAACAAAATAAAATTACTTGCTTCCCTCGCAAACCATTTTGCTCATCCTCCTTAAGCTATTGTGCATGCATTTGGATTTTCATCACTGAAAACTGAGCCGATTGTTCCATTGCCATTGTTTCCATAGTGATAGTCCTCAGAGTAATGCTCTGGCCTAGTATATTGTGTGTATCTTGGTGGTGACCTGATGTACTCATATCCAGTCACATAAGGTGATGGTTGGTAGCTATTGTAGCTGTGAGTCGCATAAACTGGTGGTTGACCTGGTGGCGGCACCTCAGTTCTGAATTCTGGACCAGTAGGACGAACATGATTGTTTCTGTAGCCAGTGTTTCCCGGAGGAGGTTCATGGATCATGCTCCGGCCGTAGCTAAGTGGCTCATAGCTCATACTCTGACCATAGTTGTATCTGTTGTAACCATGGTCCCTGGGTGGCTCTTGGCTCATACTCTGGCCGTAGTTGTATCTGTTGTAAAGAGGATCCCGGGGTGGCTCATGGATCATGGTCTGACCATAGTTGTATCTGTATCCATGATCCCGGGGTGGCTCGTGACTGCTCATACCCTGGCTAAAGTTGTGTCTGTAACCATAGTCTGGTGGATAGTGGTATATTACATGAACTTCTTCGACGTCTCTAGGTTTAGAGGGTTGGTCTGGCTGCCTTTTGGTATTGTCAGCACCCTCATCATGTGTTTGTTTCTCCTCTGCTTGTTGATTTTCTTGTGTTGGTGGATCTTTTGGCGGTTCTTTCGGTGGTTCTTCAGCTGGTGGAGCTTCTGTTGGAGGATTGCTAGACTCGGGGGGCGGTGCTTCATTCTCAGCTGGTGCAGGTTCCTCTGGATCTGTCTGAGGTTCTGCTTGTTCTATGTGGGAACAAACAATAGCACTCTTTCTTGTCTTCTTTAGTGCTTTTACTATGTTTTCAGGATCTGCTGATCCTACTATAGTAATCTTTTGCTGAGGAAAATCTATATAAAGATCATAAATACCTGTAGAAACACCAGACACACAGAGAATATTATAACATCTTATAGGAGATGATGAAGATAGAATTAGCACTTAAAAAGAAAGAATTAGTACTTAAAGCATCACTTACTCACCATGGATGCCATGTAGAGCTTTCTTGATCTTTTGCACACATCCATTACAATCCATTCTCACCTGTATCTCTGTGACCCTAGATTTCTGCATGAAAAGATGTGAGTGTAAACGTAAGTAGAAAACAATATGCTTTACATGATTGTGATTCTTGATTTGTTCAAAGAGACAAGTTGATATGGAAGTAGAAGCAAGACTTACCCCCATTTGTTGAGCCATTTTTTGGGAGAGAGATGAGAGGAACAAAAAGAGATGCTTGTATGGAGAGATTAAATGTTTGAGAATGGAGGGAATCAATTTATGGCATCATTGTGGACATGGACATGGAATATTTAAAAGCTAATAAGTTGTGGGACAGGTAAAGAATCTCCTTTTTAAGGGAGAGTGTTTGCTTCTTGGTTAACTTTAACAAGTCAATATCATCTATAGCTAATAGAAAAGAAGAGAAGAAGCCCCCACCCTGAATTTTCCTTATATTTGGACCCTACACTGTTTTGTTGAGCCAAAGGGAATTTTTGCTTTTAAGCACTAAAATAGATGGCTATCTACAATTGCCAGTTTCTTTTCCAAGTGCAGGGATGATTATCTAAAGCCGACCGTGGAAAGTAGGATTAAAAAGTGTGTGAGAAAGGTATATCATCACATAGAATTTTCTTTTTGTGTGTGTAAGAAAATGAATAAAATACTATAATGACAAGTAGTGTAATTTTTTTTAATATTTATACCCAATATTTTATTTTGTATACTATGTACATATACTTATTTTTTTTTTAAAATTGACAAAGCTATGTCGCGTGACAGGTAAATATTTGATGGTCAACAAATGAAAGTAACTTTAGAGGTGAAAGAGGGATATCCACACTTGAGGAATCCTTTCGTTACAAGTAAAGAAACCCTCAAAAATAGTAGCAGTCCCAACAAAATGTCTTTTTTGTTTGTATTGAGTTGCTTATTTTTGTTTCTCAAAGCATAATACATCGTCGTATTTGTTACGACCCCAAATCGGATCCGGTCGTGATGACATTTCCTGCGAAACAAGGCCAGTTGACACAATTTCTAATTCAATTCAATCATTTAAATGAATCAATTTAATGCCTTTTCAAATAATCAAATATTTCATAATATGAGTTTAAATAAGCACTGCGGAAATAAATATAGTCCGATATCGGGATATCACAAGTTACAAGCATCTTTTAGTGTCTAACTACAACAGAAGAGTCTAAAATGTATGGAGTACAGATAAATGAAATAAAGAGGAAGAAAAGCAGTGCTGCGAACGTCGGCAGCTACGTTGCTAAACTCCGATGACTCTGTCTCTGATCAACCAATACTCGCTACCGGGTTCAGAAATACCTGAATCTGCATAAAAGGTGCAGGGAGTAAAGTGAGTATTTTGACTCAGTTAGTAATAAAGGTAAATAACAACTGAGCAGTAAGAAATTACGTAAAGCATATCAACATGCTTTATAGAAGCAGTATAAAACCATTTAAGAAAGCAATGAAACTCAGTTCAAACTTCTTTTGAAAAAAAAAATAACTTTTCAACAGTTATGCAAATGAATGCAAAACAGCTAGTGCAAATAAGCATAGAAAAATTGCCCCTCGGGCACAAATACCATAGTTCAATAGGTAAAATGACAAGTAAATATGGAAGAATAAACACATAAAGGTTCGCCCTCAGGCACATTGTCAACAAATTCGCCCCTCGGACAATATTTCTCAACAATACGAGCCCCTCGGGCTATCACATAGAACGGTAACAGCCTCTCCGGCAATCACATATAAAAATACCAGCCCCTCGGGCTATATCTCACATCATAATGGGTACATGTGCTCACTGAGGGTATACAGTCTCCGGGAGGGGCCCCTTAAGGCCCAAACGCAATAACAAGTCATCTCGTGGCATCAAATCTGGGCCCTCGGCCTCATATCAATCAAGCCACCTCGTGGTGTACATATCTCAGTCTTTCGGCCTCAAATCAGTATCAGTGTTTCCTCATAATATAGGCCCTCGGCCTTACTTAGTCAAAAATGTTTCCTCACAACTAGGCCCTCAGCCTTACTCAGCCAAAAATAGTCGCAAGCCCCTCGGACATTAATAAAACAATATTTTTCAATCCAAAATATCATTTAAAATATCATTTAAGTCTAAAAAACTGAGTGAAAATGGCTGAGCAGTAAAAGAGTAAAAAATAACATGACTCAGTTCAATTAATAGTCAAAATAGTAAGGAAATAGTAATAAAAATCCCCGAAGGGTTCAAATAGTTGGCCCGATGCCCAAATATGGCAATCAACCCAAATCATGATGATAACAGATAAGATACAGTCAAATACGCGGTAAAATCATCAATCGGGACGGACCAAGTTACAATCCCCAATATTACACAACCCCACACTCATCATCAAATGTGTGCCTCATATCAATATAGCATTGCGATGTACAATCCGAGATTTCAAACACTCATAACATCATTTACAATCAGCACTCACCTCGAACAGGTAAAATCTCTAGCTCGCGACGCATTTGCCCCTCAAATTGGTCTCCACAGGCATCGAATTTGTCCAAAATCAGAACGCGCACATCAAATTATGCTAAGGGAACAAAGCCCAAGTGAAATCAATCAATAAAGGGCACAAATCCCGAAATTAGCAAAATTCAAGCCTTGGGCCCGCATTTCGAGACTGAGAATTTTTACATGATTAGATTCCTTACCTCCCCACGAGTTCATATATATCAAAAGTTCTCTAACCCGACATCAAATGGTCCTTCAAATCCCAATTCAAAAGTCGAATTTCTCAAGCCCTAATTCTTCCATTTTAGGCTTCGCTTTCATGATTAATTAGGTGGAATTCACACAAGAATCGAGTATTGAGTTAAAAATCTTACGTCCAAGTGATTACCTTCGTTTCCCTCTTCAAATAATTCTCAAAAGCACCACAAATTGCTCAAGAATGGAGAAAATAGACCAAAAATCGCGAAACACATCTTTTAGACATTTTGCTGCGGGCATAAAGTCCTTCTATGCGATCGGGGAACATCCCTCGCGATCGTGAAGAACAAAAACTCACCTCCCAAAAATTACTCTATGCGATCACACGTAACAATCAGCGATTGCAATGCACAACCTTTTCATACTACGCGATCGCGGACCCACTGCCGCGTTCGCAATGAATAAAGTCAAGCCAAGACCTTAGGTCCATTTAACACTATGCGATCGCGACCATTACCCGCGTTCGCGATGAACAAAATCCCCAATCAATGCAATCGCAAGCCTCACTCTGCTAACGGGAAGAACAACTTGACAGCTTCCTCAAAACCTCCTACGCGATCGCAGGACTCCCTTCGCTATCGCAAAGACCAAAGTTCTGCAACAGCTGAACCTACAATTTTTAAAAAAAATTTAAGGCGTGAAATGCTCTGATTGACCATCTGAAACTCACACGAGGCCCTCAGGACCTTAACCAAGCATCCCTACATATCCCATAACATCATTCAAACTTGCTCCAACCTTCAGAACACTCAAACAACATCAAAATTTCAAATTTGCATCAGATTCAAGTCTAAGAATCCCAAAATCCTCTAGATTACGCTTTTGATAAAAAAATTCAACCAAATCACGTCCGAATGACCAGAAATTTTACACACACATCCCAAATGACACAACAAAGCTACTGCAACTCTCGGAATTTCTGATATCAAAATCTCACTTATCAACCAGAAAACGCCAAAATCTCAATTTCGCCAATTCAAGCTTAAATCTTCCACGGACTTCGAAAGTGCATTCCAATAACGCTCCTAAGTCCCAAATCATCCAACGGAGCTAACCAAATCATAAAAATTTCGATCCAAGTTCATATACAATCAAGTGAAATCTTGGTCAAACCTTTCAAATTTAAAACTTCAAACTGAGAATTGTTCTTCTAAATTCATTGTGATTACCCTGAAAACCAAAATCAACGATTTACATAAGTCATAATACCGGAGAATCTAACAGAGACATTAGTGTGGATATTCTGACCAAAAAATTAGACATTCCATGCCCTCATCACACGGGGCAAGTCACGCCCGAGAACTGGCGATCAAAGTGCAAAAGCTCAAAACTACTGGTCGGGTCGTTACACATATCTGGTGCATCACACGAGGCAAGTCATGACCGAGAACTGATAATCAAAGTACAAAAATTCAAAATGACCGGTCGGGTCGTTAACTTATCTGGTGTAAACTGATTGAGACAAAAGGTGCTTCAAAAACTTATGCTCGCCGGCAAATGGCTGATAAAATCTGATATTCACACTGCTAATTTCTTCAAAATTCTTTGAAATTACACTCATATTTCAATTAAAAAAAAAAACTCCTAGCAAGATACGGAGATTCCACGCCTATAATTGACTAAAACATCACTAATTTATTATGGTTAAGTGATGAATTAAAGTGAGAATATACATTACTCGCGATAGAACTGTATATAAGAGACGCATTTAATTGCTAGGTACAAATCAAGAATTTGCAATGGTAGATATTTTTCTTTGAGTCCTATGGGAAAGAATCTTATTGCCAATTTAGATGTATCTTTGATTAGCTATAAATGATAAAGGTTGTTAGAATCACAGATCAGTTTTGGCTCTTTACAATCAACTCTTTCTGTGTTCCTTGTACTACTCTAATTCCTCTACCTATATTCCATATTCCAATTTAGTCCAGCATAGTTTACAAAATAATTTTGAATTCGATTGAATAATTGTCAAATAAACTAGCTTACTACAAGAAAAATATGAATTAATTGCAAGAACATATGTCACTTTTAGCATTTTAAGTGTCTTAAAATGGCAAGTCATACAAAAAAATAAAAAATAGAGTTTGTGTAAACAAAAATATATATTTCTCAATTTATTTCCACTGACTGTGTAAAAATGTCGTAGGTGTAACGGTTGCAATCTGTAACATATTACCTTTAACAAGTAATTATTCACACTCAATTACATAAACACTTTGAATGCGTTATAAAAGAATTTATTTTGGAATTTTATTTCTACCCGCTGATGGTGTATATATTTTATACGCTATCAAGTTAAGATAGCCCACCGTTATAAGCATATGTCTATGGTTATCCTTATTTGATTACATATACTTATTAGGTATTTGTCCTGATTTTCTTATCATATTTGGGTTTTTATCTCTTGATGAAATTAATATTTACTATAATTGAGTTTTCTTTTTCTTGGAAGGAAATTATAAATCTCCCACATTTGACTAGTCCCTTTTCTTGGAGGAAAGAAGTTTTAGACTTCTATAAATGAGAATAATCTCTTTTATGTTTGTCTCTTCGTGAGGTTGGACATAGTGTCTTGAATTTTTGAGTTGCTAATTTGAAAATCAAGACTAAGTGTCTAAAATTTTCTAATTACTAATTTGAAATTCAGAACATAAGATTCGAACTTCTGGATACAATTTTCGAACCTTGAGGTTTAAACTCTAGGACAGCGTATCCTGAAGTTTGGGTGTAATTGATTAATCTTTAAATGTATTTTATAAACTATGAATATATTTTAAACATTATGCTTAAAAGTGGCTACTTGGTGTCATTTAACATCGAAATTCTAGTCCAAAATTCAAAACATGTGTGGATGTTGCAGGTTAATAAAAAAAAAAAAAAAAAAAAAAAAACTTTCACACGAACCATCGAGGTCCGTACCAAAAAAGAAAAAAAAGGGACGAACGTGGGACAGAAAGGTTCTTTTCAAAATGCCTAAATGTTAAAAAAGCAAGAAGAAAATAGACGTTGACGGTGGTTTGAAATACAAAAAGAACTGAAGATCTTAGTCACGATTTCTCTTTTTTCATTTTTAAGTTTGCATACAAAATATTGATTATTGAGAAGATATTGTTCTACTCTGCTGGGAAACATAAATAAACATATTCTTTAACTTTGAATTTTGATTGAAAAAAGTACTGGAACATAACTTTATTTGAAGTTAATTTTCAAGATTCTACATTTCAATGCCTGATTGAAATATAGTAAACATGATCCTATGTATGTATGAACTTATGTACAAACCAGTACAAGAAAAAGAAAATAGAACAAAAAGCAGCAACTGTAAGTAGCGGCGGAGCCAGAATTTAAAGTTTATGAGTTCTGAATTTGTCAACCTGGACCTATATTTAATGGATTTCCTAACACAAATACAGTGTTTAAGCAACATGGAACCCATAGTTGATGTATGACTGCAAGTCAGCTGGTAGTTTATGTAAGCTCCTTCTGGAACGTTAAAGGATGTTCTTGTTTGGAAGGAGGAAAGGTATGAAAGAAGAGGCAAATTGCTGAGATATCATCCATGGGAATGCCCCTTCTTTTGCGTTTCCATGCAGAAGTGGCACTCTCCACCAACCTCTTAGCTGCTTCTTCCCTTTGTGGTGTTGAAGAAACTATCTCCACTGCTTCTTGGTTTGAGATAACATCCCATACCTAATCAATATCAACAATGAGTTATTGTCAATTCCCAAATACTCACTCCATTCATTTTGTACAACGGGTATTTAAGAAACACCGACTCTTGGCACATACTAAATTTACCCTTAGAACATGTGGTCTTGAACGTGGACGTTTCTATGGCTAAAAGAGTATATCATTAACGTTAAAATAGCAAGTTTCATGTTAAAGAGTTCCAAAAAAATAAAATAAAAAAAATGTCATTCTTTATGGAATAGACTAAAGAGAAAAGAGTGTCACATAAACGGGAACGAATGGAATACATAATTAAGTGTTGTTCGCAAGGCCTTGGATTCGAGGCAATCATTTTGCATGAATCCAGGAGCAGAGTTGGGCGGAAATAGCACCTCGGAGCATCATTTTAATTTGATAAAAGGTCTACTATTATCTCGTGTAAGATGCAATTTGAAGATCTTGGTAAAGATCTAGTTAATTCATTATGTGAGTTACATGTT
>JASVEL010002179.1:0-75362 GCA_032618575.1 Nicotiana noctiflora
CACGCGAACGCGATGCTTCGTCTCTTCCTCTTACGCGTTCGCGATGGACCTCACGCGAACGCGAAGCACAACATCTCGACTCTACGCGAACGCGACCCTGGCAACGCGTTCGCGATGCTTCGTACCCCAGACCTACGCGAACGCGACGGCTTCTCCCGCGAACGCGATGCATGAAAAGCCTTGGCCTTCGCGAACGCGGCCCATTCCACGCGAACGCGAAGGCTACAATGCCTGGGCAGTAACCTGCAATTTACAGCAGACTTCCAAGTTCCAAAAATGCCCGGTTGATGGTCCGAATCCATCCCGAGGCCCCCGGGACCCCAACGAAAGCCACCAACATACCCCAAAACATGATACGGACTTGTTCCAATCATAAAAACATCATCCTAAACATCAAAATCACCAATTAATCACGGATTCAAGCCTAAGTTTCTTCAAAACTTTCAAAACTAACATTCAATCCAAAACCCGATCAAACGATGTCCGAATGACCTGAAATTTTGCAGGCATATCCAAAATCACATAACGAAGCTACAGAAATTGTCGGAATTCCATTCCGACCCCCGGATCAAAATATCACCTACCATCCGGATTTCGCCAAAATTCAACTTTAGCCAATTCAAGCCTATTTCTACACCGGGTCTCCAAATTAAATTCCGATCGCTCTCCTAAGTCACAAATCACCTTCCGGAACTAGTCGAATCATCGGAATCCGGTTCCGAGCACTCTAACTCAATAGTCAACTCTTGGTTGACTTTTCATATTCAAGCTTCCTTCAAACATGCTATTTGCTTCATTTTCAATCCAAATCACTCCTAACTCACCCGATATACTCTAATACTGTTTTAAAAAAAACATAATATATGTAAATGCAAGGTAACGGGGTGGTAATTCCCGTAACGACGGGCCGGGTCGTTACAGCATATAATAGTCAAAGGCTACTGTTTGATTTTCAATAAAACAAAAGACATTATCTATCAAATTTCATTAGTTTCAAAAGTTGCCAAATGATGCCATGTACAACAAAAGACGAATTATACAAAAATAGACACTGTGTAGTTATTAAATTTCATATCATGATCAATTGAACATCAATCATTCACATTAAAGCCAAACAGTTCCAAGATAATTTGACATGCCATAAATCTTTGACAAAACTAAATGTAAACCCCTCCTCAATTATTTCAATTCATTTCAGCTCTCAATCAATCGCCTCTAAGCCAAAACTCACGCTCAAACAATACAAAAATGAGGCAGACTTAACCCCATTATAGCCAATACAGTGAACATATAAGCAACAGAGCAGAACATATATAAAATTAGATGGTACAAACCAAAATCCCTTTTCACTTGTTATCAAATATCACTGCCAACAGCAAACACCAATCACCACAGGAACAAGAATCAGACAACAAATTAAGTTGGAATTCATTTTTAGACATAGACTAACACAGAGGAACATGGATAAGATAGTCACTCAAACTTTAATTCATTTGAAATAGAGGGTAGGATAAGAGAAATGAACCTCAACTGAAACTCTTCTAATTGTCGATGAAAATACAGGCAAATCTACACTTCTTCGATCCCAAAGATCCATCGAGAAACAATAACAAAAATCGAATGGCGAAACCGGAACCCGACATTTCACCTCAAATTCAAAACCCTCGACACTTCTTCGAAATGAGTGTTGAGCTGGTTGGGATATGGAAGGGGTGTTTTTCTCTTCGGTTTTGTTTTCTCTTCGAAATGAACCCCGACCCTTTGCTGCCGTCTTCTCTTCTTCTTTTAAAGAGAAGATGAACAGTAACCTTGGTTACAAAAATCTCTCCCGTTCAAAACCATGTTAGTTCCGCCTCCTCCTGCTAGCCGTTCTGCTATTTTTATCAAGAAGAAGAAGAAGCTCTCACGTTTTTTTTTTATTTTGTTGATGGAGAAACCAAAAATGTTTAAGGGTCCCTTTACTGTGTTATTCCCATGGCAGATTATCAATCTCCTCCCTCTTAGGTATTCACCCCCCTGCTCTTCTCTTTCTTATCTCCTTTATTCTATTCTATTTCAAATACACCAAGACCAAAATGATGGGTCTCTCACGTGGGGTTGGGTACCCAATAGTGATGGGTCTTCCTCGTGTTCTGTCCGTGTCCCCCATGTGTGTCCCCCACGTGCGGTGGGCTCGGATTATTATGGGCTATGTCCGAAAATTATAAAACCGGGTAGTTTGAACCCGAATATTATTCTTCGCCCGGAACCGAGAATGAGAACACGGTGTTATTAATTAATCACTACGTAAGCCAAAATAACTATAAGACTAATAATTAAAACAAAGTTATTTTTTATATTTTTCAAGATTAAAGTTACCACAAAATACTAATTATATTATTTTTTTGTTTTATAATTCTTGTTTTTTTTATATAAAAATAAAGATATAAAGAACTATTTTTTTATATTTTTTAAGTTTAAAATGACTACAAAATATTAATAAAAATTATTTTTGTAATTTTTGTTTTTAATAAAAAGATAAAATATAAAGTACTATTTTTGTATTTTTCAAATTTAAAAATGATTACGAAACATTAATAAAACTATATTTTTGTTATTTTTATCTTAAGGTAGAAATAAAGTAAAAGAGTCAAAATTAGCTAAAATAGCTATATTATGCCTAAACTAAATATTTTATGCTAAAAATATAAAAAATCTCGGGAGGGTCAAAAATCACGTGTTTACACCCCGCACTTCACAAGAGAGTACGTGTCTCGCCGCTATACAGGGTCACAAAGTGGTATACCGGGGTTTCGAACCCGCTGGTCATCACCCACATCTATATCCAGCAACCCCAAAAATATCCAGTATCCAGATTTAAGCAATGAGAATTAATAACCAGAATTGAACTTCAGAATAAGATTTGTAAAATGGAAGACTGATTTTTTTCATATTTTTTTTTTCGTTTTTTTTTGTTTTCTTTTTCTTTTCTTCACTATTTGGAAACACTCTTAAGATTTTTCAAATTTTTTCTCTCTAGGATTTTTTCTCTTCTTAATTCCCCTCCCTTTATGAAATGAAATATGATTCTTATGTAAGCAAGACTAAACTCTTTCTTTAATTAAAAACAAATCATTATTAATTAAAAACTAAAAGTAAGACTTCCACTTTCTTTTATTTTAATCTAACTTTTAATTCCACTATGTTATGTTTTATTCTCCACTATACATATTCTATCAATACTTTAATTACCACTATCTTTTGTTTTGTCCCTCACTTTAATTTAACAATAATTAAATAACTAATGGACAAAATAACTTTAATTCAAATAATTGACTATAATTTAATGACTAGAATACCCCCAACATTATTAAAATTTACTACTATACCCTTATCAGCTATAACCAATTCACCTAAATCAAACAACCAAAATATAGTAAATTTAACCAATTCTTAAAAAATTTTAACAACCATTCTAACAATCTTGAAGAACAACCAAGAACAATATGATCTTTAACAACAAAAATTTCAGATTTATAATGACAATAAACAAGTAACTTCAAATCACTTAAACTTAGCATATCAAACAAACTATTTTAATTCTACAATTAAAATCCGAATTTAGAATTAAGCAAAATAATGAACCAGATTTAGTCTACTAAATTCAATAATCATCTAATATTCAAATTAAATCTACCAATATCACAACCAAGATTTAGGATGTAAAAAATGATTGAACTATAACATTTCTATATTAACAACGTAACAAAACACATGATTAAAGTAAGAAAAATGAAGAAATAATCAAGAACATAATGAACAAGTAGTAAGAAACAAAATCAATCATATACTATCTAAATCCGAAAATATACATATATATATTTATATATATAGAACCGGTCTATATATATACATATATTCATAATATACATAGAAATGAAATTCCTATATATATATATATAATATATCATCCGAAAAATAAAGATAAATAACTAAAAAAAATCTGTCCAAAAATGAAAATAACAACAATAATAATAAAACGAAATATATATACATATATACTACCCTAAAGCAATATATATATATATATATATATGTGTTTTGCTAACATACTACGTGAAGGTAGTATATTAGATATTGTCCGAAAAAATAAAAATAAATAATAAAAATAACGAGAAATATATTCTGCCTGAAAAATAAAAAAAATAAAATATACATATATACATATAGTCATATATATTTAATATACCCATGTATACACGTATATACACAACATATACATAGTATATACATATGCATAATTAGGGTTTTTATTACTTTATTCATACATATATGTATATTTATATACATATATACTATATATACACATATATATACATATATAACATATGTCTACACCTATATACACGTGTATATATATATATATATATATATATACATACCCTCGCCGGAAAAATCAAAAGAAAGGAAGATGAAGAAGAAAAGCTCGGGACATGCTCGGCGACGACAACAACCATGGCGACTGGAGCTCGGTAGCCATGGATGGGCTGGAGCTCGGCATCGCCGGACGCCGCTGTCACCAACTTTCTCGGCCAGTAGCGACAGTAACGAGCTGCTGCTCGTGCTGCTGGCAGCGTGACTGTGCAGGGGTGACGGGGAGGGGATGCTGCCGGCGGTGGTTGGCCAAGTGAGGGGGGGTCGGCCATGGAGGTGAGGGAGAGAAGAGAAGAAGAAGAAGGAGAGGAGGAGAGGGAATAGTGAGTGTGGAGGCTTGTTTTTTGTTATGTGTATTTTAGGTTTAGGGTTAGTATGAATAGTGTATTAGTATATGAGTTATGGGTTATGGGCTATGGGTTATGGGTTATGGGTTTGGGTTATGTGGTTTTGGGTTGGGTAGAATAGGTTTGGGCCTAAGTTTTAAATTTAAGAAGAGGCCCAATTTCGGATTTATCTTCTCTATTTTTTTAAATTTTTTTTATTTATTATGAAAGAAAATGTTATTATTAATTTATAAAAACCCAAAATTATCTTAAAAACACTAATTAACTCATAATAATAATTATCACACAAAATTATACGTTAATTAAAATAAAATCACACAAATTGGATATTACAGGCTAAAAATGTAAAAAATACATATTTTTGTGATTTTATAAAATAAACTTAATTATTACTAGTTATAAACTTGAATTTTATGTAAATACAATATATTTTTATATATTTTTTTTTATTTAAACAAATAAATATGCACAGATAAATGCAAACAATTCAAGAAAAATAACACAAAATTCACAAATATTGCAAACAACACAAAACTCTTTTATTTTGAATTTTTGGGAGTAATTCTCATATAGGGCAAAAATCACGTGCTCATAGCTGCCCCTCTTTGCGCGTAAACACGAAGAGTTTCTGTGCAAAGACAAGTGAGCGGATACGAGCGATTTTTGCCCGTTTGAGCACTCCGTGAGAAGCATTTTTTTTTTCAAAATTTTGACCGAACCTTTGCTTCAAAAGGTTTCCTATATATCCCTGGCTAAAAGGGAATCAGGTCAATGTAGTTCAGAAAGTTTTGATAGCTGGGACTACCAATGAAACTTGCGATTTTTTGTTGTTACTGTTGCTGCTGTTGCGGTTACTGCTTGCTGACCTCCTTATTACACCATGCTAAAGCAAAATAAGAAGCTAGACTAAATTATGATCTATGAACTATAAACTCTTATCTATATCTTCAATTTATCCTTCTGCTGGGGGATACTGCTTCCTCGATTTAAGACTTGTTATGCGGGGGGTTCTCGTTGTAACCCTTGGTATTATTGAATTCTGTTTTGGCCTTGAAATGTATTCCTCTGTTTTACAGGCGGGCTCCTGATTGTGATAACTTGCAATTAACACCTCCGTTCTGCAGGTGGGCATCCTGACTTCTTCAATTTGAAAATAACACCTCTGTTCTCCAGGTGGGCATCATGACATTTTCATCTTGAAATAACAACCTCCATTCTACAGGCGGGCTCCTGACTTTTCAACTCGAAATAACAACCTCCATTCTTGTCAGGCGGGCTCCTGACTTCTTCAACTTCAAAACAACAACCTCCATTCTACAGGCGGGCATCCTGACTTCTTCATTTTGAAAATAACACCTCTGTTCTACAGGCGGGCATCCTGACTTTTTCATCTTGAAATAACAACCTCCATTCTACAGGCGGGCTCCTGACTTCTTCAACTTCAAAATAACAACCTCCATTCTACAGGCGGGCATCCTGACTCCTTCAATTTGAAAATAACACCTCTGTTCTACAGGCGGGCATCCTGACTTCGTCAACTTCAAAATAACAACCTCCATTCTACAGGCGGGCATCCTGACTTCTTCAATTTGAAAATAACACCTCTGTTCTACAGGCGGGCATCCCGACTTTTTCATCTTGAAATAACAACCTCCATTCTACAGGCGGGCTCCTGATTTCTCCACATAAAGATAACACCTCCATTCTACAGGCGGGCTCCTGATTTCTCCACTTTGAAAATAACAACCTCCGTTTTACATGCGGGCTCATGATATCTTCCACTTAAAATAACACCTCCATTCTACAAGCGGGCTCCTGATTTCTTCCACTTAAAAATAACACCTCCATTCTACAGGCGGGCTCCCGATTTCTTCAACTTAAAAATAACACCTCCATTCTACAGGCGGGCTCCTGATTTCTTCAACTTGAAATAACATCCTCCATTCTACAGGCGGGCTCCTGATTTCTTCCACTTAAAAATAACACCTCCATTCTACAGGCGGGCTCCTGATTTCTTCAACTTAAAAATAACACCTCCATTCTACAGGCGGGCTCCTGATTTCTTCCACTTAAAAATAACACCTCCATTCTACAAGCGGGCTCCTGATTTCTTCAACTTAAAAATAACACCTCCATTCTACAGGCGGGCTCCTGACTTCTTCAATTTGAAAATAACACCTCCATTCTACAGGCGGGCTCCTGTTTTGACCTTGAAATGTATTCCTCTGTTTTACAGGCGGTCTCCTGATTGTGATAACTTGCAATTAACACCTCCGTTCTACAGGCGGGCATCCTGACTTCTTCAATTTGTCCTGACTTTTTCATCTTGAAATAACAAACTCCATTCTACAGGCGGGCTCCTGATTTCTTCCACTTAAAAATAACACCTCCATTCTACAGGCGGGCTCCCGATTTCTTCAACTTAAAAATAACACCTCCATTCTACAGGCGGGCTCCTGATTTCTTCAACTTGAAATAACATCCTCCATTCTACAGGCGGGCTCATCTTGAAATAACAAACTCCATTCTACAGGCGGGCTCCTGATTTCTTCCACTTAAAAATAACACCTCCATTCTACAGGCGGGCTCCCGATTTCTTCAACTTAAAAATAACACCTCCATTCTACAGGCGGGCTCCTGATTTCTTCAACTTGAAATAACATCCTCCATTCTACAGGCGGGCTCCTGATTTCTTCCACTTAAAAATAACACCTCCATTCTACAGGCGGGCTCCCGATTTCTTCAACTTAAAAATAACACCTCCATTCTACAGGCGGGCTCCTGATTTCTTCAACTTGAAATAACATCCTCCATTCTACAAGCGGGCTCCTGATTTCTTCAACTTAAAAATAACACCTCCATTCTACAGGCGGGCTCCTGATTTCTTCAACTTGAAATAACATCCTCCATTCTACAGGCGGGCTCTTGATTTCTTCAAAATAACACCTCCATTCTACAGGCGGGCTCCTGATTTCTTCAAAATAACACCTCCATTCTACAGGCGGGCTCCTGATTTTTCCCAATTAAAAATAACACCTCCATTCTACAGTCGGGCTCCTGATTTCTCCCAATTAAAATCTCTCTAATTGATTTCCTTATTTTCTTTGAGAAAATTTTTGACAATGGCGAAAATTTTCTGCCCCATTTTTGGTAATATTCTTTGCGGTATGTCATTCTTCTATCAATGACATTTCCTTTCACCTGCTTCAAATCAAAGAAAATTTGTTAGTTTAAAATGCGGTGAATGGTCGTGCCACTCCTGCCGGGGATGGCTTTTCCTTCTTCTGTTCTAAGTTCCCGAAACTTGTCGGGGATGATGTTATTTGCTGGGAATGATATTTCTGCTGGGGGATGGTTTTTCCATTTATCCCTTCCCTTTTCTGTGTTTTAAAACTTGCTGGTGAGACTCAAAATCACTTTCTTCAAAAGGTTTGATTTTCCTTTAATATCGCTGGAAATAGAAATGTCATCAGCTAGGGATGCATTTTCCTTTTTCCTTCTCCGCTTTGTTATGTCCGATCATCTTGAGAATCGGTTGATAATCCGTCGGAGTTATTTGTGCATCTTGAAAATTCACAGGGGATTCTTTTGGAACTTGGTCCATGATTTTTCGACTGCATCTTTCAGGTCTTCTCCATTTCCTGACATTCCAGACCAATTTGGTCTGTCCTACCCTCGTTTTGCTTCGCACCAATTCGGCAACTGATAGTAAGCTCTGAAAAGTCTTTCTCAAAATAGACTTGGATAAAATCCTTTAAACAAAGAAAACTGAAAATATAGAAAAAGAAAGAAGCTTTCTGAACAAATGTTGCGAAAAAACAAAAAGGAACTTATCTAAATGGTATAACCGGTCCCAACGATCACTTCGTGCATTCCGGATTAATCAACCCAGTCTATTTGTATCAATCCATCTTCTGATGGTCTCATTTGCTGAGGATGAACAGATCCACGACTCTTTGTCAAATGCGGGTCCTTTGTGCCACTCTATCGTGTCGCCTCATAGTGCCCTTCGAGGGGTTTTCACTAATGAGACTCTCTCATTTATCTCAACTCCCGTCGCCTTATGGTGACCGTGAAGGTTTTCACCGATAAGACTCTCTCATTTTTGTTTCTTCTCAACTTTCGTCGCCTTATGGTGCCTGTGAAGGTTTTCACCGATAAGACTCTCTCATTTTATTTTTTCTCAGCTTTCGTTGGAGATTGGAAAGGCGCCGATAATGTTCTCTTCACTGGGGATTCTTCTGGCTATCAATTCCTTCAGCTTATTCCCTTTCTGTTGGGGATCAACGTGTTACTCTTGGTTTTTACTTTCCTGATTGGGCATTTCTCAGATACTGATCGGGAGGTCTCTTTCGGACATCTCATATGATTTTTTTTTGGTGGGTCATAAAAAGAAAAGAGTATCGAAAATTTACAATAACTCTGAATGGGTGAGATATTACAACTCTCAGAATCAAAACTTTTTTCATAAAACAACATAACTTCCGCCCCAGTTTCTTATTTGGGGAAGAATTAACTTTTATTCACTCTATGACCGAGCCGTGAGGCGCCTACGTATCCTATTTGAGGAATCGGGTCAAACATAGTTCCTTCGATTCATTTAAATCCCTTGTGACTTTCTTTTATCTATTTATTATTTTTTTTCTTTTCTTTTCTGTTTCCGTTATTGATTCCAAGAGAGGGATATGAAAGAATAAATAAGGCTCAAAGGGGGAAACAAGGGTTAAAAGTGTTTGGATAGAAGACAAAATTGCCTCCGTCATTTCATTATCCGATAAATACCCAGTACAAACAAATAAAATGAACCAAAATCATAAAGAAATTACACATAATATCTCTTGACTGCATCAGAATTGATAGCCGTGTCGGCGCATCTTCCTTCAATATCGGTCAAACATAGAGCTCCATTAGATAATACTCTGGTCACAATAAGCGGCCCTTGCCAATTCGGGGCGAACTTGCCCTTTGCTTCGGCCTAATGTGGGAGGATCCGTTTCAGTACTTGTTGCCCTACTTCAAATTTTCTGGGGCGTACCTTCTTATTGTAAGCTCTTTCCATTCTCTTTTGATACAATTGGCCATGACATACTGCTGCCAATCTCTTTTCATCAATTAGGCTCAACTGCTCTAATCGCGTTTTGACCCATTCGTTGTCATCAATCTCAGCTTCACTGACAATTCGGAGGGATGGAATCTCAACTTCTGCTGGTATTACTGCTTCAGTTCCGTATACCAGCAAGTAAGGAGTTGTACCTACTGAAGTGCGAATCGTAGTGCGATAACCCAATAATGCAAATGGTAGCTTTTCATGCCATTGCCTAGATCCTTCTACCATTTTTCTCAATATCTTCTTTATATTCTTGTTTGCTGCCTCAACCACGCCATTTGCTTTGGGACAATATGGGGTGGAACTACGGTGTGTAATCTTGAACTGTTGACACACTTCTTTCATCAAACCACTGTTAAGATTAGCACCGTTGTCCATGATAATCATCTTTGGGATCCCAAATCTACAAATGATATGGGAATGGACGAAGTCTACCACGACTTTCTTGGTTACTGACTTGAATGTCTTCGCCTCCACCCACTTGGTGAAATAATCAATGGCTACTAGAATGAACCTATGACCGTTGGAAGCTGTCCGCTCGATCGGTCCAATGACATCCATGCCCCACGCAACAAATGGCCATGGTGCTGACATCGTGTGCAATTCCGTTGGCGGAGAATGAATAAAATCTCCATGCACCTGACACTGATGGCACTTCCGTACAAAATTTATACAATCACGCTCCATGGTGAGCCAGTAATATCTTGCCCGTAAGATCTTCTTTGCCAATACATACCCACTCATATGTGGCCCACAAACTCCGGCATGCACCTCTGTCATCACTGTCGTGGCTTGGCATGCATCTATACATCTTAACAATCCCAAATCCGGGGTTCTCTTGTACAGCACTCCTCCACTAAGGAAAAATCCGTTTGCCAATCGCCGAATAGCCCTCTTTTGATCCCCAGTTGCCTGCTCTGGGTATATTCCCATCCTGAGGTATTCTTGGACATCATGAAACCATGGCTCGCCATCAATTTCTTCCTCTACCACATTGCAATAGGCATGTTGATCCCGAACTTGAATATATAACGGATCAACATGAATCTTGTCCGGGTGATGCAACATCGATACTAGAGTAGCCAAAACATCGGCGACCTCATTATGCATTCTTGGGATATGTCTGAATTCTATTTACCGGAAATGCTTCGTCACGTCATGCAAACATTAGAGATACGGGATAAGCTTCAAATCTCTTGTTTCCCACTCGCCTTGAACCTGATGTGCCAGAAGGTCCGAGTCTCCCAAGACCAAGACGTCCCGGACATCCATGTCCACAACTAATCGTAACCCCAAAATGCATGCTTCGTATTCAGCCATATTGTTGGTACAATAGAAGCGCAACTGAGCCGTAACAGGATAATGATGTCCTGTTTCAGAAATAAGTACTGCTCATATTCCGACTCCCTTTGCATTTGCAGCTCCGTCAAAGAAAAGCTTCCACCCTGGCTCCTTGGTTAGTTCTAACTCATCAATTTGCAACACTTCTTCATTTGGAAAATACGTCCTTAAAGGTTCATATTCATTATCAACAGGATTCTCGGCTAAGTGATCGGCTAGTGCTTTGGCTTTCATGGCCGTCCTCGTCACATAGATGATGTCAAATTCTGTAAGTAATATTTGCCATTTTGCTAACCTTCCCCGTAGGCATAGGTTTCTGGAAAATATACTTCAATGGATCCAAACGTGAAATGAGATAAGTAGTGTAGGAAGACAAATAATGCTTCAACTTCTGTGCCACCCAAGTTAGGGCGCAACATGTCTTCTCAAGATGAGTGTACTTAACTTCATATGCGGTGAACTTCTTACTGAGATAATAGATGGCTTGTTCCTTTTTGCTGGTGATGTCATGTTGCCCCAATACGCAGCCGAAAGAATTGTCCAAAACTGTTAGATAAAGAATCAGAGGCCTCCCAGGTTCAGGTGGAACCAACACAGGTGGGTTTGACAAATACTCCTTTATCTTATCAAAAGCCTCCTGGCATTCTTCAGTCCACTTGACTGCAGCATCCTTCTTTAACAGCCTAAAAATAGGTTCACATGTTGATGTGAGCTAAGCAATGAATCGGCTGATGTAATTCAATCTTCCCAAAAGACTCATCACTTCAGTTTTGTTCTTTGGTGCTGGCAATTCTTGTATGGATTTGATCTTTGATGGATCCAACTCAATACCTCGCCGACTGATAATGAATCCTAGCATTTTTCCCGAGGGAACCCCAAATGCACATTTGGCTGGATTGAGCTTAATGTCGTACCTCCGAAGTCTTTGAAAAAACTTCCTCAGATCTGCTACATGGTCTTCCCGTCGCCTGGATTTTATGATTACATCGTCTACATACACCTCAATCTCTTTGTGTATCATGTCATGAAACACAGTAGTCATTGCTCTCATGTATGTCGCCCCGGCGTTCTTCAAACCAAACGGCATTACCTTGTAGCAATAAGTTCCCCAAGGAGTGATGAAAGCTGTCTTTTCTGCATCTTCTTCATCCATTAGGATCTGATGGTATCCTGCATAGCAATCCACAAAGGATCCAATCTCTCGCCCCACGCAATTGTCTATCAAGATATGGATGTTGGGTAGTGGGAAGTTATCTTTCGGGCTTGCCCTGTTCAGATTGCGATAATCGACACATACCCGAATTTTCCCATCCTTCTTCGGCACTGGCACCACATTGGCCAACCATTCGGGATATCGAGTAACCCGAATAACCTTTGCTATCAACTGCTTGGTTACTTCTTCTTTGATCATTACGCTCATATCGGCTTTGAACTTCCTCAATTTCTGCTTGACAGGAGGACATGCCGGATCAATGGGCAATTTATGTACCACTAGATCCGTGCTTAACCCTGGCATGTCATCATACGACCATGCAAAAATATCTTTGAATTCAAACAGTGTTTTGATTAGCTCTTCCGTGATACTCGGCTCAATGTGAATGCTGATTTTGGTTTCCCTAACATTATCCTCATCTCCTAAGTTGACAGATTCAGTATCGTTTAAGTTAGGCTTAGGTTTTTCTTCAAAATGATTTAATTCCCTGTTAATCTCTTCAAAAGCCTCATCTTCCTCGTATTCCGATTCATCCTCATAATTGACTTCGTGCATAATTAATTTGGATTCAGATTGACTTCTTAGACTAGGTTGAAGATCCGTTGTGCGTGCCATGACATTGTAACCGGCAAAAACAGAATTGTTCAAAAATGAAAAGAAACAAAAATCAAAAATCAAGAAAATAAAGGAAACTTTCGTTTTTATTGAAAATGAGGGATAACAGAGTTTCACACTACAAATAAATCAAAACTGGATACAACTCTGGAATAATCTAGGAAACAAAAGAAAATCCAGAGCCTACTACCAAGACTTCTTCCAGATGGGAAGAGGAGTAGCCGTCCAATTGTTGGTTTTGACCCTGGGCCCCACATACTGTACGTCTGCACTACTGGAACCTTCTCCAGCTTCGATCATGTTAACATCGGCGAACAACCTTTCAAAACTCTTATCCAGATCTCCTTCTGGCCCAATTGACGGTCCGAGGATCTTTGGGTTTGACATCCTCCCGAAACCTGCTTTCACAAAAGACCGGGATAGGCATGGAACTGGCTTGGGAAGGACCCAGACTTTCTTTTTCATTTTGTGAGCTCTCTTCACATCCGCAACCGTCGGCTTGAACCCTAACCCGAATGTCTCCAAATTTTCAGGCAAAGAAACGGGTTGAATGATACCTTGGAGTTTGGCTCCCAAACCTTTTCCTGGTATGAACCCACAGTTCATCATTTCTGAGGCGATCATGAAGGTCGAAGTTGAGATCCTGGGAAAAGCAAGGTCCTCGCCTTCGGAAACCTTGTCCACTGTAACCCCTTCGAAGATTTGGTATACCCATGGTCCCTTGTCATCCTCCGTTTCTATGAATGGCACCACGTTATCACTCATAGTGCCTATGCCATCATCCCCGTGCAATACTATCTCCCGTCTATCCCACTCGAACTTAACCATCTGGTGCAGCGTAGAAGGCACTGCTTTGGCGGCATGAATCCAGGGTCGCCCCAATAGCAGAGTGTATGATGCAACCACATCCACCACCTGGAATTCCATGGTGAAATCGACTGGGCCAATGGTCAGTTCCAATATGATATCACCCACCGAGCTAGTATTCCCTCCATCAAATCCTCTGATGCAAACGTTATTCTTACGGACTCTGTCCTGATCAATCTTCAGTTTGTTCGGAGTAGCCAAAGTACAAATATTGGCACTTGAACCATTATCCACCAATACACGATTGACCACCGAGTCTTCACACTTCACGATCAAGTATAAGGCTTTATTATGTTCTGTGCCCTCTTTTGGCAATTCATCATCAGAAAATGTCACTTGGTTGACTTCAAAGATTTTATGCACAATCTTCTCCAAGTGATTTACAGAAAGCTTTTCCGGAACATGGGCCTCATTCAGGATCTTCAACAAAGCCTGGCAATGATCCGTGGAATGGATTAACAAAGATAACAATGAGATTTGGGCTAGGGTTTTCCTCAATTGCTCCACAATAGAGTAGTCTTGGGCTTTCATCTTCTTCAAGAACTCTTCAGCTTCCTCTTCTGTTACTGGCTTTTCACCGCCGTGGGATTAGATTTCCTTAACTCTACGGGAGCAAAACACCGTCCCGATTGAGTTAAACCCTGGGCTTCACAACTGACTTCCTCCACTGACTTCCCTTTGTATATCACTGTTGCCTTTTCATACTTCCAAGGTACGGCCTTGCTATCTGTTACTGGCAACTGAGCTACCGGCTTTATGATGATCGGTTCCCTACAGACTCCTTTCACGATCATTACTGGTGCAGACGGTGCTCCGGACACAACCAACTTTGTTGTTTTTGGTTTCTCCGTAGTGGTCGATGGGCTTTTCCCCAATATTATCACAGGCTTGACAACCTCCCTCTTAGTTGGTACCTCCCCTTCCACACTGGTTGATTTCTCTTTTGTACTGTCCTTGATCATCATCACTGTCTGCGATGGCTTCTTGGGTTCTTCCTCTCCTTGAACGATCTCAATCATACAGGCTTCATGGTGGGTTGGTAGTAGGTTTTGGTTAATGTTGGGTACCTCGGGTGCCTGAACCTCAATCTTATTAGCATCAATAAGATCTTGGATTGCATGCTTCAGTTTCCAACATCTCTCAGTAGTATGCCCGGGAGCCCCCGAACAATATTCACATTTCACTGAGTGATCCAAATTTTGAGGTATGGGATTTGGTAATCTAGGCTCAATAGGACTCAACAAACCTATCTGCTTCAATTTGTGGAATAAAGCAGTATAAGCTTCTCCTAATTCGGTGAATGTCCTTTGTCTCTGAGTCCTTTCATTTCTGAAAGTCGAATTTCCCCGGAAACTTGGCCCTGTGGGATTTCTGTAGGCCCTTGGTGGTGGGTAGTTGTTATGGGGAGCTGGGAAGGCATTATATAGGGTTGGCGCGCGCCATTGAGGGCGCGCTTGAGGTTGGGTGTATGATTGTGCTTGATGGACAGAAAAATGATGTTCTTGAGGGGGGTAATAGGATTGTGCGGGATAATTCGGAATGTGTGGGTAATTTGGGTGAGGGGGCCTGAATTGGTGATGGGGGGTAGGACCTTTGGATCGGGACCAAATACCAGCTTCTACCGTTATGACATCCTCTTTTTTCTTCTTTTCGAGCGCACCTCCTGTGTCGCTCTGAATAGCCCGCGTTGTTGCCTTGATCGCTGAATAACTTAAGATTTTGTTGGTCTTGAGGCCTTCTTCTATCATGCCTCCCATTTTGACCACTTCGTTGAAGGATTTTCCCACCGAGGTCACCAAATGACCGTAGTAAGTTGGCTCGAGAGTCTGTAGAAATTAATCTACCATCTCCCCCTCTCTCATAGGAGGATCAACTCTAGCCGCTTGTTCTCTCCAACGAAACCCAAATTCCCGAAAGCTCTCCCCCGGTTTCTTTTCCAGCTTTAACAATGTGAGACGGTCAGGGATGATCTCAAGATTATACTGAAAGTGCCCGGCAAATGATTGCGCCAAATCATCCCAAGTGTACCATCTGCTAGGATCCTGCCTTGTATACCATTCCAGCGCAGACCCGCTCAAACTCTGTCCAAAATAAGCTATCAGTAGCTCATCTTTGCCGCCTGCACCCCTCATCTTGCTGCAAAATCCTCGCAGATGAGACATGGGATCACCGTGTCCCTCATATAGATCAAACTTTGGCATTTTGAATCCCGCCGGCAATTGAACATCGGGGAAAGGACACGGGTCTTTGTAGGCCACACTGACTTGGCTGCCCAACCCTTGCATATTCCTAAGGGATTGCTCCAGGCTCTTGAATTTCCGTAGCATCTCATCTTGTTCTGAGCTATTGGCCGGTTTTTCCACTGGGACTTCAAAGGGAGGAGTATAGGTGGATGGTTCGGGTGCCCTGAACGTGGGTTCCGGGGGTAATACTGAGTGTCGTGAACCTGAAATAAAGGTTCACTTGATGATCTTTGCAATGGAGTTGGGGGGGTGCCACAAAGACAGGGCCCTTTGGTGGTGGAGGGTTTTGATTTGGTGATGGAGCTGGGTAGTCGTGAGCATCTCTTCCCTGGTGGTAATGGAGGTCCGGGACTCTTGTCGAGGGACCGGGAGAAAAGTATTCTGGGGTAAAACCTGGTAGGAAAGTAGGAGTAGCGGGTGCGTCGGGACTTTTTTGTGCTTTGGCTAGCGCCGTCTGTATTTCGCTCATTTCCAACCGCATCTGTTCCATTTTTTCAAGAGCTTCTTTGAGCATCTGGCTCATTGCTTTTTCTGACTCATTACTTTGATCTGACCCAGTCATACTTTTAGGTATAGGTCCTTTCGATCTTGTGTGATAATTGTGTGATGCCAGTACATTCTAACACTAACTGAACAGGAAAACACCAAACTTGTTAGTGTTGAAATTTTAACATATATGGTAAAAGCACATTGGGTATGCAATGTCCCTATGCAATGAACCATTTCTATTATGCTTTTGCTTAGACCGCATGCGTCATCCCAGCTTATCGTCTACGCCTATCCATTATTTCTCTTATTTGTCTTATTTATTTTCCCATTTTTTACTATAAGTAATGGTCGAATCTTATGTAGATTGCCTACGTATCATGTCCCCGCATGAATCAGACCCTAGCGTAGTTCGTGTGAATAGAATACACAAAAATATTTTTCAAAAGTTTTTTTTTTCCAAAAACAAACTGGATTTACGACAAGTCAAACTTACAAAAGATGGTCAAAATACATTCGGCCCTTTTATACAAAAGTCTTATGACTAGAGCCAAAAAGGAAATACAAGTTCATAACTAGGAAAGTTCTAAGATTTTGAGCTTTTGCGCCGGTGGGGCCCTGTTTGGCCTGGCTGTGGTCCTTGGTGCAAGACTTCTTTGCAGATCTTTCAATTCTTCCATGATCCTGACGGACATAATCTATGATAGAGGAAAAAAGGACATCCCGGGGCATCCTTTCACATGATAGGCACCTCATGTGAATGTAGTGTCCAATCTCGTCAATCCTTCTCCGAATGTTATCCCTTTCTCTGAATAATTGCTCTATTTGTCAATTTTTTAATCCCAATATTCGTGCCTCATCCGTAAGTCGATCTTGGAATCTTTTCATTTGTCCCTCCATTTGGGCCATCATCTCGTAGCACCGTTCCTTGTCTTCTCTAGCTTCAAGAGCCTGTCTGTGGATCTGTTCTTGGAGAGTGAAAATTGTCTCTCTCAATACCCCGACGCTCATCTCACAATCCCTTTTGACCTGCCGCAAGTATTCTCTTCACTCCGTTGCGCCTCTTTCCCATCTGGCCTGCATCCCTTCCTTGCTAGCCTCGGACCTCTCCAACTTTTCTTGGCTTTCTCTGAGCTGTTGGTTTAGCTCGTCTATCAACCTTTGATCAGTTCGGCTTCTTGTTTGGTTGTTGGCTTCTTTTCTGATCCGCCAGATTCGAGCCTTGAGAGTGTCCTTTTCTTGAGTCAACTTCTTTTTGATCCCTTCGTCAGCCGCAATCTGTAAGCCATTTTCATATTGGAGATTCTGTACACGTTTCTCTAGTTCTCCAATACGATCTTTGTATTCACGTTCTTTAGCTAGCCAAGCTAATCTTTCTTGGATTTTATCATCGAAAGCTTGAACGTGAGGCCTTTTGGTAGGTCTGATTGCCTCGAGCTCGGGCCCAGGGCTCACACGAAAACTTTTTTGAAACCAAGCAACATACTCGGAATCAAACTCGCCTTTTATTGGGTCTGGCACTATGGTGTTACTCTTTAAATACCGGCAACAATGCCAATCTTCATTCACCATCTTCTCAGGGATAGCTGCCTCTGGATGCAATTCGATGGCTATGTTGCTCAAGTCCATCTTCTCTGGTATCACCCTGATATCTCCCAAGTTGTCTCAAAACTCTTTGAGGCGCATAGGGTTGTATACTTCTTGCCCCTATTATCATCAAATAGCCCTTTGAAGTAGTAATGTAAATGATCTCCTTTATCGGGAGCCACCCTATAGTCCATTCAATTTGATCCGCCCTCAAATTTTTTAGATAGAAAATCCATGCTTCAAACCCCTTGGGTGTTATAAAATCTCCCACCCTTTCTTCGTATTTAACGATGAAGTTGGTTCCATCTGAAGCATGTTTTAAGAATTTAGGGTGGTGCCGAACATGTTCGATCATCCACATTTGCAGGAGAATGCTGCAGCCTTCAAAAAGCGGGCTTCCAGATTTGCATAAGGTCAAAGCCCGGTACATATCGGATAATACCGGTGGGACAATGGTGTGGTCTTTTTTATCCACAAGAACCTGTGCAATTCTTGCCATGCGAGTGTCTATGGAACCTTCCGAGTTTGGAAACACCATGATTCCTAGAAATGCCACAATAAAAGCGAATCGGCGATGAATCTCCCATAGGCCTTTGTTCTGTTGGTTATTCAATCCCTTTTCATGTGTTTCAAATCCGTCTGAGTTTCCGAATCTGTAATACAAGAAGTAGAACTTGCAACTCCCGTTTTGTACGCGATCGTTGCTTGTTTTCTTGCTGATCTTCAAGAGATCAAAGAATTTATGCACCGATGGGGCCCTGGGAAATATGAGCTTTTGCTCCTTTAACTCTTGGCCGAAAGCAATGTAACCGGCTATTTCCTCTAAGGTAGGAGTGAGTTCGAAATCGGAGAAATGGAACACATTATTAACAGGATCCCAGAAGGTCAACAAAGCTTTGATCAAGTCATCCCGTGGCTTGACATATAGTATGTCTAGCAGAGGGCCCAAATGTTTTTTCACCCACACTCGACCATATTCCTCTAGATTATTGCACCATTCTTGTAGTTGTATCCGGGCTCTTTCAATGATAACCTGAGGTGATTCTTGGATAGCATCCATCTGATCCTGAAGATTCAAGGTATCAGGGGTGACTCTTAAACCTTTTATGAAAGCATATTTCCTTAAATGAAACAAATTACCGACTTATTTATGACCGAAAATCTTTGACACATTTTTAATGACTTTTTTTTTTTGGTAAAAGGGAGATTGGACCCGATGGGGGTTGCCTACGTATCTCACATCCGGTGAGAATCAAATCGGCGTAGTTCGCCAAAGAAAACAAATCGAGTTTAAAACAAAAATCTTTTTTAACACCAAAAACTTATTTTTGAAGAAACGCTAATAGGATTTTGACATTGTATGGACAAAATTACATTGTTATTCAATTTTAAGCTGGTCAGCATGCCGATCTAATCAAATAAATGCACATAATCTCATGTAGCAGGATGGTCTTTTCATTTCAAGTTACCTGTCCTAGACGGACCCAACCCCTGTGTTGAGTCCCCTAAGTCAAATGCAACATGATGCAAACAAACGTTCCTACTAGGGATCCGGCATAAAGCTTTGTTATTCTAGGTTTAAAAACTGGGTTTATTGTTCTAAACCTGGCTTACCCGAGTGGACAACTGGGCTGAAGAGGGGGTGACGTAACGGGAGCACTAAAGTCTGCCCGGCCTTGTCACTTACCCTAACACTCACTTATTTGGAATAATTTTGAAAAGTGGGCTACGCGAACGTATGCACCATTTTTAGAACTCAAAAAGAAGTAGGGTTTCGGCACAGTTTAAATATACAGTTCAAATAATATTAAAGCGGTAAAGTTATCATTTTGCACATAAAAAAAATATCAGATAATAAATAAAGCCAAATACAACAATTATTCTAAGCTCGAATTTCTAACCCTGAACCAGTGGTTCTGGGTCAAAATTCCCCAGCAGAGTCGCCAGAGCTGTCACACCTCCTTTTTCCGCAGCCCGCGAGGGCGCTAGGTATAAAAAGGAGTTTTTCCAATTAAAGGACAATCAAAACGGGATTCATTTATTGAGATATTCAGAGTCGCCACTTGAGAGATTTATGGTGTCCCAAGTCACCGGTTGAATCCTGAATTGAGGAAAGGTTTGACTCTATTTAACAGTCTGCGTACCAGAAATCCGGATAAGGAATTCTGTTAACCCGGGAGAAGGTGTTAGGCATTCTCGAGTTCCGTGGCTCTAGCACGGTCGCTCAACTGTTATATTTGGCTTGATTATCTGATTTTAATACAAATATGAATTAATGTGCAAACTACCACTCCAAACCGTTTTAATTGTTAGAAGAAAAATTATAATGTCGTGAGAATATATCTCGAATTTCGTCACATAAATGTGTCCGCAATCTTTGATATATTCCGACTTCATTGGGATTTGGATTGGGGTCACATAAATGTGTACCCGAGTTTAAGGAGGTACAATTATTAAATACGCGCTTAAAACTATTAACGCGTTATTATTTTGAGAATGCCGTGAAAATTTACTAAATGGCCAATCTCGGATTTCTAAGTAAATATATACACTTATGAGGGTTTCACAGTTTTTTCGATTTATTTGGCGAGGCTCGTCTCATTTATAAAAAAATAATCCTAAAATGACTACATTTCCTATTTTTTTTAGTTTTTATAAATAAAGAGATATCATAATTAATCTAGAAATTAAAAATGCAACACTTATCTAATTTATGACAAAAACTTAATGAAACAGATTTTAATCAATGTTTAAACAGAAAATATTTTTTTTCGGAATTATTTTATTATTATTTTATTATTTTATTAAATACGAAATTTCATAACTTAATAATAAAAGAAGCTAATTTAGAATAATATTAAAACTTGAATATATAAAAAGAAAAACTAATAAAATCATTTATTCAAAACTATCGAAAATTATAGCCATATTAAAGCTTATATGGTAAAAATTATTTTTTATTCCAAATTGTTCAAATCTAAGCTTATTTTTAGAAAAACAGCAATTATAAATTGACTATAATTTTATTTAAATTCGTTTTTTATAAGCTAAAAGAAAAAAATATATTATTTGTTATGTTTAGATAAATATTTAATAAAAATAAACATTACTTAAATAAATCTAAAAATAAAAGTGCAAAATCAACAACTAATATATATATATACAAACTAAACCAATTATCTTACAACTAACTTAAACTCATATTTTTTAATTTTTTACTATTTTTGAATTAAACCCTTGATGTTAACTATTTACAACTATTTACCAAAACCAAAATCAATCTTAATTATTTACACCTATATTTTGAGATGGTTAAACTTGAGCAGAAACAATTCTTGTGTTATTGAAAATTCAAATCGTACCTAAATGCCTAATTTACGCAAAATAATTAATATTCGCATTTTTTATTGAAATTAATTACGTATTAACAACTTAGTTTATTAAAGATGATATTAAAGAAGTTCTCATTAATTCAATTAACAAAAGAGTAATTCATTCTTCCTAACCAATTTGAATCATTAATAAACACATTTATAACTATACTATTTAATAGTCATTTTTAGAAGTGATTTATTATTGCTACAACAACGCTTAATTATTTAAAGTTATCACAAAACTTACAGAATATTAATATGGAATTTATTAAAACATAATCTGTAAAAGAAGATAAAAATAGAAACTATTTAAAATTTCAACAAAATTCTCATCTTTCTCATATATTCATCTTATCATTTAAACATGATTAGGTATGTACCTGATATTGGAAAGAAAAGAATACCGGTGATCAACACAACAAATAACACAGCAAATCACAGCAACAGCAGTACAATCAAGAATACCAGTATCCGGATTTAAGCAATAAGAATCAACATCCCAGAATTGAGTTCCAAAATAAGACTTTAAAATGGAAGACTGATTTTTTTTCAGATTTTTTTTTCTTTTTTTTTTGTTTTCTTTTTCTTTTCTTCACTATTTGGTAACACTCTGAAGATTTTTCTGATTTTTTCTCTCTAGGATTTTTTCTCTTCTTAATCCCCCTCCCTTTATGAAATGAAATATGATTCTTATATAAGCAAGACTAAACTCTTTCATTAATTAAAAACAAATCATTATTAATTAAAAATTAAAAGTAAGACTGTCACGACCCCAAATCCGGTCGTGATGGCGCCCAGCACATTGCTAAGCCAGCTTGACCAATCAATAACAATAACGGAGCTAGAAGCTCTCTTTAGCCCATTTAAGCATATCAAATCACGAAGCAATAGCGATACATATAACGAAAACGGGGAACCAAGTCCCATAATACATCAACTCCCATAGACCAAAGGGTCAAGAGTCATGAGCCTCTACTGAACATGAGTGTATAAGGTTTACAAGATACCAAGTGCGGAAAGAAAAGTTAATACAAAATCAAGAGATAGTGAGAAGGAATATCGGGTCCTGCGGACTCTGCAGCTACCTCGAATATCCACAAATGTCACCTCGCACAGCTACTGGATCACTGCTAAGAGGTACCTGGATCTGCACACAAGGTGCAGGGAGTAAAATGAGTACTGCCAGACTTAGTGGTAATAAACAAGGGTAAGACAGCGCAGATAAGAAATCCGCAATAAAGCACTATGTAAAGCTGTAATCAAATACCCTGTCACAGAATCAATATCGACTGTACCTGTATCAACAAGTACCAGCAAAACAATATAACAGCTAGCAGATGTAGCTAAAATGCAATGCAATGCATGATATGACCGCTACGGCGCGTAGCCCGATCCAATTTGGGTACCCGTGCTCATTGTGGGGGTTCAGACTCCGGAGGGGCTCCTACAGCCCAAGCACAATATCACTGCGGCGTGCAGTCCGATCCAACATATATACCGCTGCCGTGCGCAGCCCGATCCACTACCAGTCAGCTAATATGCAAATATAGCCTCGCAGGCTCAAAAGTAGTTTTGAAAACATCTTTTATCATTTTTCGGTTGAAAACAGTAATATCAAGTTCCAGAGATTGGAAATAGCATGATAACAGAAATAGCTACGGACTGGTAGTAACTAACATGTCAATATGATAAGACAAAGATAACGATCCTCGCGGGATCCAATAACTGGCTCACGGCCCACAAGTATACTCAACTGCCCAAGAAGGGGGTTCCTCGGCTCAAGAGTGGCCATTATCACAATATATAATATGCAACCATCCGAGAAGGAGGTTCGACGGCTCAAGAATAGCCAATGTCATAACATAGTATCAACAAGTCGGACAAAGCCATAGTCCCCAATCACAATCGACCCCGCACTTCACAAGAAAGTACGTGTCTCGCCGCTATACAGCGTCACAAAGTGGTATACCGGGGTTTCGAACCCGCTGGTCATCACCCACATCTATTACTCACCTCTATACGGCACGACGACTACTCCGCAATGCCCTTGCCACGAGAATCAAGCTCCGCACGCGTAGAATCTGATCAAATACAGTAGAAACACAACAAATTAGGCCAATGGGACGACACCCAATCAATACAACTCAATTTACATCAAAATTCCCAAAGTTGTCAAAACCCGACTTTCGGTACGCTTCTCGAAAAATTACAAAATTCGGACTCTATTTGCCCATTCAAAACCTTGATTTTCTAAAGTTCAAGCCTAGGGTTAAATCTTCCATGAATCACCCCAAATTCCTCCATTTTCATGATATAATTGCATAATATTATCAATAATAATCATAGTTTAAGTCCATAGTTGATTACCTGATGATTTCCCTTGAGTTTCTCTTCAAAATCGCCCAAATCGCCTCTAAAGTCGAGACCCAAATGTGTGAAATGTTTCTGAAATTTTCTAACTTCTGATACAATTAATTCACTGCGATTTTCGCTTCTGCGGACCATTTTCCGCCCCTGCGGAACCGCTTCTGCGACCAATTGGTCGCTTTCGCGAACCCAGGCCTATTTGGCCATTTCCACTCCTACGATACACGGACCACTCCTGCGGGTCCGCTTCTGCGGATAACATTCTGCCCCTACGATCCTTTCCGCCTCTGCAATCAAGAGTCCGCTCCTGCGGACTCGCCTATGCGGTCAATAAATCCACTTCTGCGGTTTTCCCCCATTTCTCTCTTGACCGCTTATGCGGTCTCATCTTCGCTCCTGCGATGCCACTTCAGCGGAGACGATTCCGCTTCTGCGAAGTCACTCGCCCCTGCGCCCTCTTGTCCGCTCCTGCGGACTCGCTCCTGCGCTCCCATTTTCGCAGGAGCGAAAACAACAGAACATAATCACAAACCTGCAATTTTCCATGTTTTCTCCCGTTTAGCCATCCGAAAACACCCCGAGGCCCCCGGGACCTCATCCAAACACACCAACACATCATAATACCTTATTCGAACTTGCTCAAATCCTCAAAACACGTCTAACAACATCAAAACCCATAATTCGCATCGAATTCAAGCCTAAATTCCTTAAAATATTCCGAATTACACAATCAATCGAAAACCCGACTAAACCACGTCCGAATGACCTGAAATTTTGCGGATATATCCAAAATCACCTAACGGAGCTACTGCAACTGTCGGAATTCCATTCCGATCCCCGGATCAAAATCTCATCTACCGTTCGGATTTCGTCAAAATTCAACCTTAGCCAATTCAAGCCTATTTCTACACCGGGCCTCCAAATTCAATTCCGATTGCTCCCCTAAGTCACAAATCACCTCCCGGAACTAACCGTATCATCAGAATCCGATTCCGAGCCTTCTAACCAAATAGTCAACTCCGGGTTGACTTTCCTTATTCAAGTTTCCTTCAAAAAGGCTATATGCCTCATTTTCAATCCAAATCACTCCTAAATCACCCGATAGACTCTAACACTGATATAAAAGCATAAAACATGAATTTACAACATAACGGGGTGGTAATTCCCGTGACGACGGGCCGGGTCGTCACATTCTCCCCAACTTAAGCAAACGCCCGTTCTCGAGCGGACCCAGAGTTGTACTAGAAGAAACCCAATAGCTGAATGACCTTACCAAGCATATATTCGGGCGATCATACGTCACCCTATCTCACATAAGTCCGAAAACACCATATAGCTGAAATTTCACAGACCATCTGAACCATAAACCACATTGCATTTTCTGAAATCATATGGCAAATGCTAATCCCATGCCTATACTCATGATACACTCGAATCCACTGCAATAACCCATACTCACTACTCCGGGCGAGATCATATGATGTATCAATAACCCAATCATTCGAGATGATAGTCTCTAATCACTACAACTGGCCACAATAACCAAATACTAGCAGAAAAAACCTTTCTCATTAGCTAAAGTCTTAGTCCAACACCTTCATATACTGCCCACGGCAACCGAACACGTGACATATCGAATCCATCTCTCAGGTCACCCATTCATGAATCCATTTCCCCTTTTAACTGATACCACAATAGATTTCGGAGCTGAACCTCGATATTACCTTTCTAAGTAGCTGGAATAACATATACTCACACTCATTATTGGCTCTAACGATCATTTTGATTATAACACACCGCACTGGTGCTATGACACCTCAACACCGGCCTAAGCCACGGCGAGCACAACACAGGCTCCAATAAAAACGTCTGAACATACTCAAATCACGACAACTGACCCAAATAAGAAAGTTGTAACAATTCCTTTGTACCCTCATAACATAGAACTGAGATCGTGTCTTGCATTATAGAAATAGAGTACCCGAATCCTCCTCGAGAGGTCATAACATCACGTGGCCTTGCCACAATTCATGATTCTATCCAAACACTATTACTCATGAAACACCTAAAGGTCAGCCACGCACAGATCTAGGTCTGAACCCAAGCAATCAACCTCACCCACGGTGAATACAATTAATGTATGCTATCACATCCTGAAAGGACACAACGGATGTGCCATTCGCCAAGCGATACTCAATACGGACTTTTTCTCAGAAGCTAGGAAGTATTGTATACCAGGTAATATATAACTAACTCTATTTTCACATTACACTGTTGCGACGTGCAACCCGCTCCAATGACATACCCGTGGCGGCGTGCCACCCGATCCAAATAATAGTACATGTGGCGGCGCGCCACCCGATCCATATAGAACCCTCACCAAAGAAATGCGCATCGAGTCAAATTGCTCATTATGGTAAACATATATAGCCTCAAGTTCGGCCACAAGAAACGTATCCGACAAAGTTACTCAATACTAGAACCAAATCAACGATAGAAACATCTGCACTGATATCCGCCACGAAGGCCCAACCGACAAAGCAATACCCACCAGTCGTCTACTGGTCCTGAGGTACAACTACCCCGCTGGAGCATACTCTGATGCACTCTGCTACACAATTTGTCCATACCATCATAGTCTATATCACATTAGTCTAGACAACCTGGCCCATTGATGACCAGTCAGCAATCAAGTATCATAATCCAAATTCGTCATATCAAGTTGAGAAAGAAAGCCACTAAAGCTTCTGATTTTTGATAATCATAAAACGGTGTCGATACACATGATATACAACCACTGCATAGGCGGACTAACGAGAACTTCAAGTCTCCAACACATATATAACACATGAATCACAATGCCCGATCCCGTACTTCACTGTACAAATACATAACGCACATCAAGTGTCCATTCATACCACGAAAGCCATTCAGAAATTTCACTATGCCATCAACGACTCAGTTATTATAGTCGATCCTACAAGAGAATGCCACCATACCACTGGATATTATCAGTTTACATTACCTTGTCATTTTGGACCATATACCCTACCAAATTACTAGAATAGCAGTACCATTTTCTTTAATCACTAGAAAGATCGATTCTTTAAATCACTTGCAGCTGCCCGCGCTGCTAAATAATTTTAATGACTCCCCATATATTATGAACTGATCACAAAACCTTGAATATGCCATTATCAACTTTCCATAACACATCGCATATACCATACCACACTAAGATAACATGGAAATTCATATTCCTTTCCTACGCCGCAAACATCGGCGCACTCAACTAGTCAAGGGCTTTCATGATCCCATATAGAGAAAACTCATTACACATTCCAAGCCTTGCATACCAACAGGAAAAATACACTCATTTTCAAACCACGGTAAAACACATCATAAACTCTTTCTCCCAATTACATTGCATAAGTTAAACTGCCAGGACTGAGTCCTTATACCCATATCGAGTTACACAACTGCCAGCGCTCAAGAGCTTTGTTGCACAATATCTGCAAGACTCATTACTTCAAACACATACCAGGAATTAATCGTATTCCTTATCGTACCGCTTCGATTTATTAACAAGTTGCTCCATTTACTCAATTTCTTTTCTGAACCATCTTTAACTTAGTATTAGCCTTTACTGTAGCACTACCATAACTCAACTCATGTAACCACACGAGACTCGTACATAAGACCACACGGTCTAAAACCCATAGGCCACTCTCAATGTTTCCCAGGAGTACCACATTCTACAATACTTGTTTTGAAGAACTTCATACGATTTGAATTCGTTATCATTACCTTCCCATACGGTTACATAGAATCCCATCATTAACATAATATAACACAAGTCTTGATCTCTTCTAACGAAACCAACGTCTTTAGCCACATGCACAATCTTAAGACACCTAACTGTTACAAGTAAAATCTTGAACATTGAAAAACAATTCTTGGGCGTCATTCACGCTTATTCAATTATAATTCAACTGTCTTATTGGACGGGACCACTCATGCCCTGTTAGAACTCTGGCACCGCAGAACATGATTACATACAAATGCATTTAGCTATCTTTCCTTCGTATACACCGAACATTCTTACCAGCAGCAGTTCAAACCATCCTATTATTTCTTCATATCTACGAAGCACCACAACCTTTATCAGAATTTCCCAACATACTTAGAGAAAGAACCAACATAGCACACAACAGTGCAATCAGTTAATCAATAACAACCTCCCCAACTTAGTTTGGAGTCATATATCAAAGCACTTTTAGCCACTCATAGCCTTCTTACTCAAATGATGCAACAAAGTTCCAGTTAGATTAAACTCAAGTCATTTACAAGCTTCGACGGAGGTTCGAATCATCAGAAATATTAATTCTTTTGCAATTCTTGCATTCATTCACACACAACAGTTACGCCCACTCTTTAGGTGACAAAAATCTTTTCTAAGTCCCAATTTTTCCAAAAATTTCGACAGAGTTTCCTTTGTAAATTGGCCTATCCACCTGCCAGAAAATCACCAAAACCATCCTAGCAATACATTCACAACTCGACAAGACATCACAATGCATATCGACAACATTAGTATCAATACTACACAAATTATATTATCATAATTGGTACATGAACATGCGTTGTACCTGCTCGAATCGTAACACATATCAACTACCTTTCAATTACACATGAGAATCAACCCACCTACCTCGCCTCAATTTTGCATTTCAGCACAAAATACCTTCCACCAGGATACACATAGCATAATCACTTTAGTCTTCCCGAGTTTGAACTCGTTCCACTACACATAAGGCACTTTACCTTCCAATTAAGAGATATGGTAAATATTCACCACGCCCATAGCTCGGGGCTACACAACCGATTAGACAAGAGCTCATCCATTAGTAAGCCTCCCTAATACTCTACAGATCGGCACAAGGCCCCAAACATGGCTACCAGCCCAAATACATAGATATAAGCCAGTCTCAGTCATTATACACAGTAATCTATCAATCGGGAAGGATCAAGTCCAAATCCCCAGTCACAATACCACCACACTCGTCACATGATGCGTGTTCCATCTCAGCACAACACTATATAGTGCAAATACGGGGTTTCGGACCCTCAATACATTATCTATTGCCACCACTCACAAAATCAGCACCTCGATGCTCAAGTCATAAACAAGGTCCAGCCTCAAGTCATCCTGACTGGCCCAACATGAACTCACAAAGATTATATCTCGCCCCTCGATCGAAGAATCACAAGCCATCAAGGCAATCATATTACTGGGCGCTCGATACGTACACAGACGTGTGGAAGGAATTTCAAAAAAATTATATTTCAAGTTGAATCAAGCACGCACGATAAGAATTCCAAGAAATGTGAAGTGTTTCCTAAAGGTTCGCAGCCTCCCGAGGATGAGTACAGGCATCTCCATACCGATCCACAAGACTCTACTAACCGGCTCAAGACTCATGAGGCCTAGTAAACCTAGGCTCTGATACCAACTTGTCATGACCCCAAATCCGGTCTTGATGGCGCCCAGCACATTGCGAAGCCAGCCTGACCAATCAATAACAATAACTGAGCTAGAAGCTCTCTTTAGCGCATTTAAGTATATCAAATCACGAAGCAATAGCGATACATATAACGAAAACGGGGAACCAAGTCCCATAATACATCAACTCCCATAGACCGAAGGGTCAAGAGTCATGAGCCTCTACCGAACATGAGTGTATAAGGTTTACAAGATACCAAGTGCGGAAAGAAAAGTTAATACAAAATCAAGAGACAGTGAGAAGGAATATCGGGTCCTGCGGACTCTGCAGCTACCTCGAATATCCACAAATGTCGCCTCGCACAGCCACTGGATCACTGTTGAGAGGTACCTGGATCTGCACACAAGGTGCAGGGAGTAAAATGAGTACTGCCAGACTCAGTGGTAATAAACAAGGGTAAGACAACGCAGATAAGAAATACGCAATAAAGCACTATGTAAAGTTATAATCAGCTACCCTGCCACAGAATCAATATTCACTGTACTGTACCTACAAGTACCAGCAAAACAATATAATAGTTAGCAGATGTAGCTAAAATGCAATACAATGCATGATATGACCGCTACGGCGCGTAGCCCGATCCAATTTGGGTACCCGTGCTCACTGTGGGGGTTCAGACTCCAGAGAGGCTCCTACAGCCCAAGCACAATATCACTGCGGCGTGCAGTCCGATCCAACATATATACTGCTGCGGCGCGCAGCCCGATCCACTACCAGTCAGCTAATATGCAAATACAGCCTCGCAGGCTCAAAAGTAGTTTTGAAAACCTTTTTATCATTTTTTAGTTGTTAAACAGTAATACCAAGTTCCAGAGATTGGAAATAGCATGATAACAGAAATAGCTACGGATCGGTAGTAACTAACATGTCAATATGATAAGACAATGATAACGATCCTCGCGGGATCCAATAACTGGCTCACGGCCCACAAGTATACTCAACCGCCCAAGAAGGGGGTTCCTCGGCTCAAGAGTGGCCATTATCACAATATATAATATGCAACCATCCGAGAAGGAGGTTCGACGGCTCAAGAATAGCCAATGTCATAACACAATATCAACAAGTCGGACTAAGCCATAGTCCCCAATCACAATCGACCCCGCACTTCACAAGAGAGTACGTGTCTCACCGCTATACAGCGTCACAAAGTGGTATACCGGGGTTTCGAACCCGCTGGTCATCACCCACATCTATTACTCACCTCAATACGGCGCGACGACTACTCCGCAATGCCCTTGCCACGAGAATCAAGCTCCGCACGCGTAGAATCCGATCAAATACAGTAGAAACACAACAAATTAGGCCAATGGGACGACACCCAATCAATACAACTCGATTTACATCAAAATTCCCAAAGTTGTCAAAACCCGACTTTCGGTACGCTTCTCGAAAAATTACAAAAGTCACATATTCGGAACCTTCATCTCGATACGAGTCTAAGCATATCAATTTTTCCAAATTCGGACTCCATTTGCCTATTCAAAACCTTGATTTTCTAAAGTTCAAGCCTAGGGTTAAATCTTCCATGAATCACCCCAAATTCCTCCATTTTCATGATATAATTGCATAATATTATCAATACTAATCATAGTTTAAGTCCATAGTTGATTACCCGATGATTTCCCTTGAGTTTCTCTTCAAAATCGCCCAAATCGCCTCTAAAGCCGAGACCCAAATGTGTGAAATGTTTCTGAAATTTTCTAACTTCTGATACACTTAACTCACTGCGATTTTCGCTTCTGCGGACCATTTTCCGCCCCTGCGGGACCGCTTCTGCGACCTATTGGTCGCTTCTGTGAACCCAGGCCTATTTGGCCATTTCCGCTCCTGCGATACACGGACCGCTCCTGCGGGTCCGCTTCTGCAGATAACATTCCGCCCCTGCGATCCTTTCCGCCTCTGCGATCAAAAGTCCGCTCCTGCGGACTCGCCTATGCGGTCAATAAATCCGCTTCTGCGGTTTTCCCCCATTTCTCTCTTGACCGCTTATGCGGTCTCATCTTCGCTCCTGCGACGCCGCTTCAGCGGAGACGATTCCGCTTCTGCGAAGTCACTCGCCCCTGCGCCCTCTTGTCCGTTCCTGCGGACTCGCTCCTGCGCTCCCATTTCCGCAGGAGCGAAAACAACAGAACAGAATCACAAACCTGCAATATTCCATGTTTTCTCCCGTTTAGCCATCCGAAAACACTCCGAGGCCCCCGGGACCTCATCCAAACACACCAACACATCTTAATACCTTATTCGAACTTGTTCAAATCCTCAAAACACGTCTAACAACATCAAAACCCATAATTCGCATCGAATTCAAGCCTAAATTCCTTAAAACATTCCGAATTACACAATCAATCGAAAACCCGACTAAACCACGTCCGAATGACCTGAAATTTTGCGGACATATCCAAAATCACCTAACGGAGCTACTGCAACTGTCGGAATTCCATTCCGATCCCCGGATCAAAATCTCACCTACCGTTCGGATTTCGTCAAAATTCAACCTTAGCCAATTCAAGCCTATTTCTACACCGGGCCTCCAAATTCAATTCCGATTGCTCCCCTAAGTCACAAATCACCTCCCGAAACTAACCGAATCATCAAAATCCGATTCCGAGCCTTCTAACCAAATAGTCAACTCCAGGTTGACTTTCCTTATTCAAGTTTCCTTCAAAAAGGCTATATGCCTCATTTTCAATCCAAATCACTCCTAAATCACCCGATAGACTCTAACACTGATATAAAAGCATAAAACATAAATTTACAACATAACGGGTGGTAACTCCCGTGACGACGGGCCGGGTCGTCACAAAGACTTCCACTTTCTTTTATTTTAATCTAACTTTTAATTCCATTATGTTATGTTTTATTCTCCACTATACATATTCTATCAATACTTTAATTACCACTATCTTTTGTTTTGTCCCCCACTTTAATTTAACAATAATTAAATAACTAATGGACAAAATAACTTTAATTCAAATAATTGACTATAATTTAATGACTAGAATACCCCCAACATTATTAAAATTTACTACTATACCCTTATCAGCTATAACCAATTCACCTAAATCAAACAACCAAAATATAGTAAATTTAACCAATTCTTAAACAATTTTAACAACCATTCTAACAATCTTGAAGAACAACCAAGAACAATATGATCTTTAACAACAAAAATTTCAGATTTATAATGACAACAAACAAGTAACTTCAAATCACTTAAACTTAACATATCAAACAAACTATTTTAATTCTACAATTAAAATCCGAATTAAGAATTAAGCAAAATAATGAACCAGATTTAGTCTACTAAATTCAATAATCATCTAATATTCAAATTAAATCTACCAATATCACAACCAAGATTTAGGATGTAAAAAATGATTGAACTATAACATTTCTATATTAACAACTTAACAAAACACATGATTAAAGTAAGAAAAATGAAGAAATAATCAAGAACATAATGAACAACTAGTAAGAAACAAAATCAATCATATACTATCTAAATCCGAAAATATACATATATATATTTATATATATAGAACCGGTCTATATATATACATATATTCATAATATACATAGAAATGAAATTCCTATATATATATATAATATATCATCCGAAAAATAAAGATAAATAACTAAAAAAAAAAAATCTGTCCAAAAATGAAAATAACAACAATAATAATAAAACGAAATATATATACATATATACTACCCTAAAGCAATATATATATATATATATATATATATATATATATATATATATATATATATATATAAGAAAAACTTATATTTTGTATATATTGTCCAAAAAAATAAAAATAAATAATAAAAATAACGAGAAATATATTCTGCCTGAAAAAATAAAAAAATAAAATATACATATATACATATAGTCATATATATTTAATATACCCATGTATACACGTATATACATAACATATACATAGTATATACACATGCATAATTAGGGTTTTTATTACTTTATTCATACATATATGTATATTTATATACATATATACTATATATACACATATATATACATATATAACATATGTCTACACCAATATACACATGTGTATATATATATATATATATATATATATATATATATATATATATATATATATATATATATATATATATATATATATATATATATATATATATATATATATATATATATATATATACCTCGCCGGAAAAATCAAAAGAAAGGAAGATGAAGAAGAAAGGCTCGGGACATGCTCGGCGACGACAACACCCACGGCGACTGGAGCTCGGCAGCCATGGATGGGCTGGAGCTCGGCATCGCTGGACGCCGCTGTCACCAACTTTCTCGGCCAGTAGCGACAGTAACGAGCTGTTGCTCGTGCTGCTGGCAGCGTGACTGTGCAGGGGTGACGGGGAGGGGATGCTGCCGGCGGTGGTTGGCCAAGTGGGGGGGGGTCGGCCATGGAGGTGAGGGAGAGAAGAGAAGAAGAAGAAGGAGAGGAGGAGAGGGAATAGTGAGTGTGGAGGCTTGTTTTTTGTTATGTGTATTTTAGGTTTAGGGTTAGTATGAATAGTGTATTAGTATATGAGTTATGGGTAATGGGTTATGGGTTATGGGTTATGGGTTTGGGTTATGTGGTTTTGGGTTGGGTAGAATAGGTTTGGGCCAAAGTTTTAAATTTAAGAAGAGGCCCAATTCCGGATTTATCTTCTCTATTTTTTTTAAAATTTTTTTTATTTATTATGAAAGAAAATGTTAATATTAAATTATAAAAACCCGAAATTATCTTAAAAACAGTAATTAACTCATAATAATAATTATCACACAAAATTATACGTTAATTAAAATAAAATCACACAAATTGGATATTACACGCTAAAAATGTAAAAAATACATATTTTTGTGATTTTATAAAATAAACTTAATTATTACTAGTTATAAACTTGAATTTTATGTAAATACAATATATTTATATATATATATATATATATATATATATATATATATATATATATATATATATATATATTTTTTTTTTTTTTTTTTTTTTTTAAATATGCACAGATAAATGCAAACAATTCAAGAAAAATAACCCAAAATTCACAAATATTGCAAACAACACAAAACTCTTTTATTTTGAATTTTTGGGAGTAATTCTCATATAGGGTAAAAATCACGTGCTCACAGTACTCACTCTACTCCCTGCACCTTCTGTGCAGATACAGGGATTCAGAAGGGTAGTTGAGCTATACTACTGTCATTCCAGCTTTTGTGGAGACATCGAGGTAGCTGCCGGCGTCCGCAGGACCCGATCTCTCCTTTCATTATCTATCTTTTGTTTTCTGCTTAGACTCAGTTGTATAGAGTATTACTCTGATGTGTAGAGGCTCATACTTGTGACACCAGATATTATTGGGTTGTATTTGGGTTGTTTTAAATTCCGCATTGTTATTATTGTTATGAAATTAGGATAATTGACTTTAAATAGAACATCTTGAAATTAATAATTGGATTGGTTAACGGGAAATGGTCGGGCTTGCCTAGCTATGTGTTGGGCGCCATCATAACCAGGATTTGGATCGTAACATTAATGGATATGCATGGTAAAGTTGTTAATTTCAAATGGCATAAAAACATACTTTCCCTTGGTTTTAAGATATTAGATGTGATATTTCTGACATTTTAGACAAAATTAACAAGTTTTGTTTTAAACCTTGTGAGTTAATTAGTAACTTTTGAAGCTATTAGTATGGTTTATCTTAAAAAGATATTTTTAGAGAGAGGAAAAACAATAAAAGCGAAAAAGAGAATTTATTCCTTACTCCTCCATGATTTTCTAAGAATTATTTACAAATAAAAAATAATTAAATATTTTCCTATATTCCTATATGTGATAGTAACACTCTCCCTTTTTTCATAAAAGGTATGCAATAGTGGAACTTAAAGCATCGCAAAAAGAAAAAAGAAAAAAGAATTCTAGGACCACCCAAATGTTAGCCATGATTGCTCTCTCTAGGACAAGGAAGCAGCTGTAGTATTTTGGTATCGGGTTCATTTCGACTCGCTATTTTTTATACTGAATGCAAGTTTATGTATACAAAGGCGAATTTACGGTATAAATTTTATGGGTTCATTATTTAAGTTTTTTTTATAGCGTTAGCTCATTATATGTTTAATAAAATTATGGGTTCTGACTTACTAATTGTTGGAATCTTAATGAATTTTTATATATAAATATATGCTCCTCGTCGAAAGTACTAACTTCTGTTGAACCCGCACCCGTGTGATACCTTAGGTGAATCCCACATTGATAAAACACGGAAGAGATATTGAGTATACAAGTAGACATGCCTTAAACTCTATTGGCGCGTTTTAAACCCATGAGGGCTTAGGCCCAGAGCGAATAATATCACTAGCGGACTGAGCTGTTACATATGGTATTAGAGTCACTCTGCGTGCAACCTTGAAAGATGGTGGGCAAACCTCAACGATGATGCTGGGTCCTTAAGGGGGTGTATGTGACACCCTCGGAGAATCCCACGTCGATAAAACACGGAAGAAATGGGTATATAAGTAGACGGTGTTAGACTCTAATGACGCGTTTTAAACCCATAATGGCCTGGGCCTACGGCGATCAATTTCATCAGCGGGCAGGGATCATGACCTACATCCTCCTTTGTATAAAATCTCCCTAAAGTGAATAAATATTACTATATTTAATGCGTAAATAAAATTTAATTAGTTCAATACGATGAACAGAACTCAACAAATTTAAATTTTGGTTTAGCTTTTTAAAGAAAGTGGTACGTTATCAACTCATTCCACAAAAATTATAAATCACATGTTGAGGTCAACTCAGTCACTATACAAAGAATAAATGCATATGGAAACGTAGTGGAAGTATAATATCATGTACCAAAAGTGGAAGTATATATCCATCTTTCAGCCAATTACATTTCGCAATTTGTTAGGGCTTCCAAAATTGAGTGTATCATATCTTAAGTATCTGAGTCTTCCATTTACCAGTGCTTGTCAAATATTATTATTAGCTTGATCTTATCTGAGTGTTCTATAATTATTTAAATTTCATATTGAGATGAAAGAAAAGAATTAAGGGTTATTGTGAGGATCCGATCCGTCGTCTCATGTATTTTTGCCCTGTATTCCACATATTATGTTGCTTTGTGTTCCAATATCAGTATTTGAGTTGATCGGGTTGAATGGAATTGGTTTTAGTAGGAAATGAGGCACTTAGCCTCTTAGAAGGGAGCTTGTTTTAGAAAAGTCAACCAGTAGTTGACTATATAGTTAGAGGGCTCGGATGTGAATTTCGGTGATTCGGTTCGCTTCGGGGGGTTTAATTTGTGACTTAGGGGTGCGATCGAATTAATTTTGGAGGTCCGGTGTAGAGTTAGGCTTGAATTGGCGAAGTTTGAATTTTGACAAATTTCGGTTAATAGGTGAGATTTTGATCCGAGGGTCGGAATGGAATTTTCGAGAGTTGCAGTAGCTTCGTTAGGTGATTTTGGATATGTCTACAAATTTTCAGGTCATTCGGACGTTGTTTGGTCGGGCTTTTTATCGAATGCGTATTGCGGAAGTTTTAAAGAAACTAGGCGTGAATCCGATGTGATTTAATGGTTTTAGAATTGTTTGACGTATTTTGAGGATTGGAACAATTTTAAATAAGGTTGTAGGATGTGTTGGTGCTTTTGGTTGAAGTCTCGGGGGCCTCGGGGTGATTTCAGATGGTTAAACTGGAGTTTAAAGCATTTGTTGCATGTCTGTATTTTTCCATCTTATGGTATTTCCGCATCTGCGGAAAAGGAGCCGCATAAGCGGTGGGGGAGGTCGTAGAAGCGGGCAGGCATGGCCCAGGATCAATTCCACATAAGCGGACGAGGTGTCGCTTCGGCGGGGCCGCATAAACGGATATTTTACCGTAGAAGCGATTGTCGGGAAATCGCATAAGCGGTTTGTGTATCGCATAAGCGGTCCCAGGGGTTTTTAAGTGAGGCCGCATAAACAGTCAATTTTTCACGTGTGCGGAACCGCATGTGCGGTCAGTTGACCGCAGAAGCAAAAAAAGACTTGGAGTTATAGTGAACAGTATTCACGAACTTGAAATAGAAGAAAACATTTTGGACTTCGACTTAGGTGGTTTCTTGGGAGATTTTAAAGATAATTCAAAGAGATTTCATCAGGTATGAATTATTGGACTCAGATTATGTTATTATGGTGTAAAAATATGAATTAATCACCGAACTTCAAGAAATTAAGGGTTAAAAATGGAGGTTAGGGCTTGAAACTTAAGAGAGTTTGAATTGATGATTTGAGGAGTCAAATGGACTCTGATTCTTGTGTATGTTATATCTACGGACTCGTGGCGAGACGTAGAATCCAGTGATGTAAATTTTATAATTTTTCGAGAAGTGGGCCGGAGCTCGGGTTTTACCAACTTCGTATTTTTGGGTATTTTTCGAGTTCTTTCAATTGGATTATGTTCCATTAGCTTATTATAACGTATTCCTTGTGATTTTGATCAGAATGGGCGCGCGAGGAGGTCGATTCAAGAGGGATAGGCTTAGCGGACTAGTCTTGTCGCCGGTTTGAGGTGTAATAGATGTAAATGATAACCTGAGGATTTGAAACCCCGATATATCACACTGTGACGCTATATTGAGGCGAGACGCGTACTCTACGGTGAGTGCGGGGTCGATTGTGATTGGGGACTATGACTTAGTCCGACTGAGTGATGTTCGTACTATGTTATTAGCTAGAAATTAGCTGGTACCTCCTACTTTGATGGTTATGAACATATTTGGGTTGCATGCCGATTATTTGGATCCCGTATGAATTATTATCACTGTTTTCATGATGTTTAGCATGTTTTCATGATATTAGTCCTAAGTTAAACACTATCTTGAAATAACTGGTAAATTTCTAAGGTTTTAAACACTATATCTAAAATTTCTGATAATTGGAACTGAAAATGGTAAGTTTGACTGTGCCCATATGTCTTGCATGCATATAACTGGACTGATTGTGGATCGGGCTGCACGTCGTAGCGAATGTTACGATGATACTGCGCTTGAGCTGTAGGAGCCTGTAACGACCCGACCGGTTGTATTGAGCCCCGACGCGTCATTCAGCAGATTGAGGCCATGAACAACTTCATCTCAGGTATATTGACTTGTGTGTATGGTCAGAATTAAAATTCAGGAAGTTTGGAGTCAAATCTAAATGGAAATTCTCATTTTGAAAGCTTAAAGTTGAAGAAATGAACTAGGATTGGAAATTTGAGTAAATGACCTCGGAATTGGGATCTAAAAGTTCCAGCATGCTCGTATGATGATTTTGAACTAGGGCGTATGTCCGGATTTGGTTTTTGATAACCCATGAGCATTTCGGCGTATATGGTGGAAGTTAGTATTTTAGAAAAATTTCATAAATTTGGGTTGGAAGGCATTTTAGAGTTATAGATGTCCATTTGGGATTTCGAGTCCGGGAATATATCTGTATGGTGATTTTGGAGTTGGGAAAGCGATCGGAAGTGAATTCGGATGTCCAAAGGTCATTTTGAAGTCATTTGGCTAAATATAGGAATTTGAAGGTTTATGAGAAAATTCGACCGTAAGTGAAAATTTTGATATCGGGGTCAGAATGCGATTCTAAAAGTTGGTCCAAGTCCGTAATGTCGAATGTGACTTGTGTGCAAACTTTGAGTCAATTCGGATCGATTTTGGTAGGAAAAGGGACAATTAATCTCTTTAAGGAAAGCTTAAGTTGGAAAAGTCAACCCAACGTTGACTTATGAGTTACAGGGCTCGGAACTGAATTCCGATGATTCGGTTTGTTTCGGGGGATGATTTAAGCCTTAAAAGCGCAATTGGAAGTAATTTTGGAGGTCCGGTGAAGAAGTTAGCCTATTTTGGCGAAGTTGGAATTTTGGCGGAATTCGATCGATGGGTGATATTTTGATCCGGGAGTCGGAATGGAATTACAACAATTGCAGTAGCTTCGTTAGGTGAGTTTGGATATGTCTGCAAATTTTCAGGTCATTCGGACATCGTTTGGTCGGGTTTTTGATCGAAAGTGTATTTTCGGAAGTTTTTGGAAACTTAGGCCTTGATTTGATGAAAATTGATGATTTTGATGTTATTTCGGCGATTTGATCACTCGAGCGAGATCGTGTGATATTTTAGAGTCAATGTGCATATTTGGTTTGGAGCCCCGAGGGCTCGGGAGTGTTTCGGAGGTGTCTCGGAATAATTCCGGACTTAGAAAACGGACTTAGAAAATGGGCAGAAAATGCAGAAAATCTGATGTGAACAGTGACAATGAACAGTGTTCGCGAACAGTGCCCGTGAAACAGTGTCCGTGAATAGTGCCCGTGAAATAGTGTCCGTGAACAGTACCGTGAACAGTAATATATTTGAGGTCCGAAAATATATTGCCATTTTTGACGATTTGGAGCTCGGATAGGGCGATTTTTCGTGGGATTTTTGGAGAGAACAACGGGGTAAGTGTTCTTAACTCAATTTTGGTGGTATAACTCGAATCTATTGCAAGTTTTAGTGTTTAATTTGAGAATTTTTGTTGAAAAGGGTAGAAAACCCTCTTGGAAAGAAATAGTTATTTAAGGGGACAAATGAACTCCAGTTTTTGTGAATTTGGTATGTACGGACTCGTGGCGAGACGAGGATCCCGGAAATAAAAATTTCGAAATTTTTCGAGATGTGGGCCCGGGCTCGGGTTTTGCCAATTTCGTGATTTTTGATATTTTTCGAGTTCTTTCGATCGGGTTATGTTCCATTAGCCTATTTTGATATATTTGTACTGATTTTGGCTAGTTTTGACGTGCGTGGATGCCGGCTCGAGGAGCTAAGGCATCGCGGGCATGAAGCTTCTACCGGCTCGAGGTGAGTGGTAGTAGTAAACAATGTACCGAGGGTTTGAAACCCCGTACTAGCACTTCACGGCGCTGCTATATCGAGACGAGACACGCGTTCTCCGACGGGCGTAGTGACATCGTGATCGAGGGTTCGGACTTGGTCCTTCCCGCTAATAGTGCATACTGTGTTGTATGACCGTTAATGAGATTATAATCGTGCAATTGGGCTAATAGCCATGTTTGGGGCCTCGTGCCGATCCGTAGAGCATTAGGGAACCCATAGAGCTAGGTGACCCTTATATCGTGTCGGAAACATACACTCAGCCGTAGCTCTAGCTGTATAGCATAATACGAGCCCGTACTAGACGTGTACATCGAGAGAGATTATCTAGGGTGGAATTCTCTGTTCTAGCTGAGTGGGCCTCGAAAGGCCAAGTTTATACCGATCGAGATGAGATAGGGTCAAGGACCCACTATGAGATGTTATATTGGGCCTGAAAGGCCAAGTCTATATTGACTGAGACAGGGTCAATGACCCAATGTGATATATTATATTGGGCCTGAGAGGCCAAGTATATACCGACCGGAATAGGGTCGAGGACCCATTATGAGGTATTATATATATATATATACCTATATTGGATCGGGCTGCACGCCGCAGCAATATATATATTGGATCGCACTGCACGCCGCAGTAATATACATATAATATACATGTGGGACGGACTGCACGCCGCAGCATTATTGCGCTTGGGCTGTAGGAGCCCCTTCGGAGTCTGAGTCTGCACACATTCTCAGTGAGCACTGGTGTATATTATGGGATCGGGCTGCACGCCGCAGCAGTATAGAGATATATACATATATATATTGGATCGGACTGCACGCCGCAGTAATATTTGTGTGGATCGTGTTGCACGCCGCAGTATTATAGTGCTTGGGCCTAGGGAGCCCCTCCGAAGTCTGTATACACCCCAAGTGAGCGCCGTCGACGTTAAATGGAGTGGGCTGTGCGCCGCAGCGATATATGTATTGGAGCGGGCTGCGCGCCGCAACGGTATATTTATTGGAGCGGGCTGCCCTCCGCAGTGGTATTTGTATTGGAGCGGGCTGCGCGCCGCAGCATTATACTTATTCATATTCATATATATACTAAAATATTTATATGTTATAGGCAGATATATATGTCTCCATATATTGAGATGGTTGTATACCGTAGTGGTACGAGCGAGGATGTGGTCAGTGTGGGACCTAGATGAGATAGATGTGGACTAGTGATCAGAGTACTCATTATAGTGATGACTAACCTGTGGGGGGTTGCCTTAGAACCGTTTAGTGATAGTACAGGAGTTCTTATTTTCAGTTATTGTTTATTATTGTTACTCACTGAGTTGAAATATACTTGCCCCACTCCCCTGCACTTTTTGTGCAGATATACAGGTTCAGGAGGGCAGTTGAGCTATCGCAACTGCTTTATTATCCCTATTCTGTGGAGACTTCAAGGTAGCTGCCAACGTCCGCAGTACCTGACCTCTTTCTTTTTATCATTTTGTTGTCTCCATTCTGGTTAGACTTGATTTTGTAGTAGATCTCATTTGTAGAGACTCAGACTTGTGACGCCACGATTTGGTTGGGATCGTGTTCTTGTATTTCAGCTCTACACTTCTTGATTTGTTATGAAAACAGGCTAATCACGCCGATTAATCAGTATTAATTATACTTGGCCGGTTTAATTGGATAAGATGGTCGGGCTTGCCTAGCATTGTGTTGGGCGCCATCACGACCGGGGTTTGGGTCGTGACAGGTTGGTATCAGAGCCTAGGTTAACAGGTCTCGCGAGTCATGAGCTGGTTTAGTAGAGTCTCATGGATCGGTACGGGGACGCCTGTCGGGAGGCGCAAACCTTTTAGGAAAGCTTCAAATTCTTGAAATTCTTATCGTGCGTACTTGATTCAGCTAGAGGTATGATTCTGGAAATTCCTTCTGCACATTAATGTGCGCACTCGAGTGCTTAGTGATAAATTTGCCTTGATGACTTATGATTCCCCAATCGAGGGACGAGATATAATCTCTGTGAATTCATGTTGGGCCAGTCGGGAGGACTTGAGGCCAGATCTTTGTCTATGGCTTGAGCACCAAGGTACTAATTTCGCGAGCCGGTATTATGAAGTTCATACGATCAGTATTGATCTTTATTGTGCAAATGGCAGTTTGATAATGGGAGAGCTGTAAGGTATTCAGTTCTTGTTGTGATTTGATATGTAGCCCTAGTTATGGGCGTGAGAAATATGTTCATTGCCTCTTAGCGGAAATGTAAAGTGCACAATGTGTGGTAGTATGAGTTTAGACTCAAGAAAATTGAATTGGTTGTGCTATGAGTATTGTGGTGAAAGGTATTTGACATATGTTATGATTCGAGCAGGTGCAGCGCATGTCCATGTATCAATTTTGATAATATAACTTGTATAGTGTTGAGATTAATGTTGTTGATATACATTGCGATGTCTTGTTGAGTTGTGGATGTATTGTTAGAATGGTTTGGTGATTCTCTGGCAGGTGGTTAGGCCAAATTACAAAGGAAACTCTACCGAAATTTTTGGAAAATTTGGGACTTAGAAAGATTTATGTCACATAAAGAGAGTGGGCTTATTGGTGGTGTGTGTATAAATGCAAGAATTGCAGAAGGGTTAAGGTCTCTGATGATTCGAGTCTTTGTCAAGGCTTGTAAATGACTTGAGTTTAATCTCACCATAACATTGTGGCATCATTTGAGTAAAGGATGCTATGAGCGGCTAAAAGTGCTTTGATGTATGGCTCCGAGCCAAGTTGGGAGGTTGCTATTAAATAACTAATTGCACGGTTGTGTGCTATGTGGGCACTGTCTTTAAGTATGTTGGGAAAATTCTGACAAGGTTATGGCGCTTCGTAGATGTGAAGAAATACTAGGATGTTTTGAACTATTGTTGGTAAGGAATGTTCGGTGTATAGAAAAGAAAGATAGCGAATTGTACCTGTAAGTAATCATGTTCTGCGATGTCAGAGTTCTAACAAAACACGAGTGGTTCTACTCAATAGGATAGTTGAATTACAACTGAATAAGGGTGAATGATGCCCGAGAATGGTTTTGCAGTGTTCAAGATTTTGCTTGTAACAGTCAGGTGCCTTAAGATTGTGTATGTGGCTAAAGATGGCTGTTTTGTTAGAAAATATCAAGGCTTGTGTTATATCATGTGAATGATGGGATTCTATGTATCCGTATTGGGAAGTAATGATAACAAATTCAAAATCGCATGAAGTTCTTCAAAATAAAGTGTTGTAGAATATGGAACTTCTGGGAAACATTAAGAGAGTATTCAGCGGCCCGTGAGCCTTAGACCGTGTGGTCTTGTGTACGAGTTTTGTGTGGTAAAAAGGGTTGAGGCATTGTCGTGCTACAGTAAAGACTGATATGAAATTAAAGATGAATCAGAAAGGAAATTGGGTAAACGGATCAACTTGTTAATAAACCGAAACGGTATGATAAGGAATACGATTAATTCCTGGTATATGTTTGAAGTAATGAGTCTCGCCGATATTGTGCAATAAAGCTTTTGAGTATTGGCAGTTGTGTAACTCGGTATGGGTATAAGGACTCGGTCCTGGCAATTTAACTTATGCAATTTAATTAGGAGAAATGGTTTGTGATGTGTTTTACCGTGGTTTGAAAATGAGTGTATTTCCTGTTGGTATGTAAAGCTCGAAATGTGTAATGAGTTTTCTCTATATGGGATCATGAAAGTCCTTGACTAGTTGAGTGCGCTGATGTTTGCGGCGTAGGGAAAGGGATATGAATTTTCCCCGTTGTCTTAGTGTGGTATGGTATATGCGATGTGTTATGGAAAGTTGATAACGGCATGTTCAAGGTTTTAAGATCAATTCATATTATATGGGGAGTCATTAAAATCCTCAAGCAGCGTGGGCAGCTGCAGATAATCCGAGAATCAATCTTCTTGGTGATTTAGGAGAATGGTACTGCTATACTAGTATTTCGGCAGAGTCTATGGTCAAAAAGGGGCCAGGTAAAATAAACTGATATTATCTAGCGGTATGGTGGTATACTCCCGTTGGATCGACTGTAATAATTGAGTCGTCGATGACATAGTGAAATTTATGAATGGCTTTCGTGGTATGAATGGACGCTTGAGGTGCGTTATGTAATCGTACGGTGAAGTACCGAATCGGTATAGCGATCCATGTGTTACATATGTGTTGGAGACTAGAAGTTCTCGTAACCCGCCTACGCAACGGTGGTATATCGTGTGTATCGGCACAGTGTAGCGGTTATCGGAAATTGGAAGCTCTAGTGGCTATCTCGTTACTTGATATGATGAATTTGAATAATGATATACGATTGCTGACTGGTTGTCATAAGCCAGGTTGTCCAGACTAATGTGATATGGACTATGTCAGAAACATGTCGCAAACTGCATGGCAGAGCGCATCAGATCATGCTCCAGCAGGGTGGATGTACCCTAGGGCCAGCGGACGGCTGGTAGGTATTGCTTTGTCAGTTGGGCCTTCGTGGCGGATGTCAGTGTAGAGGTATCTACCATTGATTCAGTTCCGGTATTGAGGAACTTTGTCGGATGAGTTTCATGTGACCGAGCTCGAGGCCATATATACATGTTTGTTGCAATGAGCAACTTGAGTCGATGTGCATTCCCTTTTGCTAGATTTATGCGTGGATCGGGTGGCACGCCGCCACATGTATAGTATTTGGATCGGGTGGCACGCCGCCACATGTATGGTATCTGGATCGGGTGGCACGCCGCCACAGGTATGCTATTGGAACGGGTTGCGCGCCGCAACAGTGTGATGTGGGAAATATAGCTTCCTATATGTACCTTGTATACAATACTTCCTCTCTTCTGAGGAATAGTCCGTATTGGATATCGCTCGGGGAATAGCATATCGGTTGTGCCCATACAGGATTCGATAGCATATACTAAATGTATCACCGCGCGTGTGATTGATTGCTTGAGTTCAGACCTAAATATGTGTGTGGCTGACCGTTTTGAGCATTGCGACTTGAGGTGCTCCATGAGTAATAGTGTTTGGATAGAATCATGAGTCGTGGCAAGGCCACGTGATGTTATGACCTTTAGAGGAGGGTTCAGGTACTCTAATTCTATGATGTGAGACGAGATCTCAGTTATGTGTTGTGATGGAATTGAGGAATTTGAATTACAGCTCTTTTGTGTGAGTCAGTTGTCATGATTCGAGTGTGTTCAAATCATTTCTTATTGGAGCCTGTGTTTTGCTCGTCGTGGCTTAGGCCGACGAGGAGGTGTCATATTACCACTGTGGTGTGTTATAATCGAAATGATCGTTGGAGTCATTAATGAGTGCGAACATACGTGATTTCAGCTAGATAGAAAGGTAATATCGAGGTTTGGCTCGAAAATCCGTTGTAATATTAGTCAAAAGAGAAATGGCTTCATAAATGGTTGACATGAGGAATTGTTACTGTTTAGCCCGTGTTTTATTTATCGTTGGCAGTATATGAAAGTGTTGGAATAAGACTTCAACTAATAAGAGGTTTCCATCGGTATTTGGGTATTGTAGGCAACTGTAGTAATAAAGAATGTTATTGTGGTCATATGAGTAAAGTTATGCGAAGTGTAAATTCAACAAAGTTATGCATTAATGTTTGGGTACAACGTGTGGAGATTGATATGGTGGTCGAATGATGGAAACAGACTTGGCAGAAAATTCATGGTGTTGGAATTTGGCCTAATGGCTTATTCGCTTGAATAAAGAATTATATCTACAAAATTATATAGCTAATGTGCTCAACTAAGTAGTGGTAGCACGGGAAGGTGCATGATGTGTTAAACAAGTTATTTGAGACTACATCATTGTAGTTCTCAGCACGTTCGAGGACGAACGTATGTTTAAGTGGGGGAGATTGTAACGACCCGACCGGTCGTTTTGAGCCCCGACGCGTCATTCAGCAGATTGAGGCCATGAACAACTTCATCTCAGGTATATTGACTTGTGTGTATGGTCAGAATTAAAATTCAGGAAGTTTGGAGTCAAATCTAAATGGAAATTCTCATTTTGAAAGCTTAAAGTTGAAGAAATGAACTAGGATTGGAATTTTGAGTAAATGACCTTGGAATTGGGATCTAAAAGTTCCAGCATGCTCGTATGATGATTTTGAACTAGGGCGTATGTCCGGATTTGGTTTTTGATAACCCGTGAGCATTTCGGCGTATATGGTGGAAGTTAGTATTTTAGAAAAATTTCATAAATTTGGGTTGGAAGGCATTTTAGAGTTATAGATGTCCATTTGGGATTCCGAGTCTGGGAATAGATCCGTATGGTGATTTTGGAGTTGGGAAAGCGATCGGAAGTGAATTCGGATGTCCGGAGGTCATTTTGAAGTCATTTGGCTAAATATAGGAATTTGAAGGTTTATGAGAAAATTCGACCGTAAGTGAAAATTTTGATATCGGGGTCAGAATGCGATTCCGAAAGTTGGTACAAGTCCGTAATGTCGAATGTGACTTGTGTGCAAACTTTGAGTCAATTCGGATCGATTTTGGTAGGAAAAGGGACAATTAATCTCTTTAAGGAAAGCTTAAGTTGGAAAAGTCAACCCAACGTTGACTTATGAGTTAGAGGGCTCGGAACTGAATTCCGATGATTCGGTTAGTTTCGGGGGATGATTTAAGCCTTAAAAGCGCAATTGGAAGTAATTTTGGAGGTCCGGTGAAGAAGTTAGCCTATTTTGGCGAAGTTGGAATTTTGGCGGAATTCGATCGATGGGTGATATTTTGATCCGGGAGTCGGAATGGAATTACAACAATTGCAGTAGCTTCGTTAGGTGAGTTTGGATATGTCTGCAAATTTTCAGGTCATTCGGACATCGTTTGGTCGGGTTTTTGATCGAAAGTGTATTTTCGGAAGTTTTTGGAAACTTAGGCCTTGATTTGATGAAAATTGATGATTTTGATGTTATTTCGGCGATTTGATCACTCGAGCGAGTTCGTGTGATGTTTTAGAGTCAATGTGCATATTTGGTTTGGAGCCCCGAGGGCTCGGGAGTGTTTCGGAGGTGTCTCGGAATAATTTCGGACTTAGAAAATGGGCAGAAAATGCAGAAAAATCTGCTGTGAACAGTGACCATGAACAGTGTCCGTGAACAGTGTCCGTGAAATAGTGTCCATGAACAGTGTCCGTGAAACAGTGTCCGTGAACAGTAATCGTGAATAGTGCCGGACAGAATATATTTGAGGTCCGAAAATATATTGCCATTTTTGACGATTTGGAGCTCGGATAGGGCGATTTTTCGTGGGAATTTTGGAGAGAACAACGGGGTAAGTGTTCTTAACTCAATTTTGGTGGTATAACTCGAATCTATTGCAAGTTTTAGTGTTTAATTTGAGAATTTTTGTTGAAAAGGGTAGAAAACCCTCTTGGATAGAAATAGTGATTTAAGGGGACAAATGAACTCCAATTTTTGTGAATTTGGTATGTACGGACTCGTGGCGAGACGAGGATCCCGAAATATAAATTTCGAAATTTTTCGAGATGTGGGCCCGGGGCTCGGGTTTTGCCAATTTCGTGATTTTTGATATTTTTCGAGTTCTTTCGATTGGGTTATGTTCCATTAGCCTATTTTGATATATTTGTACTGATTTTGGCTAGTTTTGACGTGCGTGGATGCCGGTTCGAGGAGCTAAGGCGTCGCGGGCATGAAGCTTCTACCGGTTCGAGGTGAGTGGTAGTAGTAAACAATGTACTGAGGGTTTGAAACCCCGTACTAGCACTTCACAGTGCTATATTGAGATGAGACACGCGTTCTCCGACGGGCGTAGTGACATTGTGATTGAGGGTTCGGACTTGGTCCTTCCCGGCTAATAGAATACTGTGTTGTATGACTGTAAATGAGATTATAACTGTACAATTGGGGTAATAGCCATGTTTGGGGCCTTGTGCCGATCTGTAGAGCATTAGGGAACCTATAGAGCTAGGTGACCCTTATATCGTGTTGGAAACATACACTCGGCCGTAGCTCTAGCTGTATAGCATAATATGAGCCCGTACTAGATGTGTACATTGAGAGAGATTATCTAGGGTGGAATTCCCTGTTCTAGCTGAGTGGGCCTGAAAGGCCAAGTCTATACCGATTGAGATGAGATAGGGTCGAGGACCCACTATGAGATGTTATATTGGGCCTTGAAAGGCCAAGTCTATATTAACCGAGACAGGGTCGAGGACCCATTGTGATATATTATATTGGGCCCGAGAGGCCAAGTATATATCGACCGGAATAGGGTCGAGGACCCATTATGAGGTATATATATATATATATATACCAATATTGGATCGGGTCGCACGCCGCAGCAGTATATATATTGGATCGGACCGCACGCCGGTAATATACATGTAATATACATGTAATATACATATGGGACGGACTGCCGCCGCAGTATTATTGCGCTTGGGCCGCAGGAGCCCCTTCGGAGTCCGAGTCCGCACACATTCTCAGTGAGCGCTGGTGTATATCAGTGAGCACTGGTGTATATTATGGGAGTATAGAGATATATACATATATATATTGGATCGGATTGCACGCCGCAATAATATTTGTGTGGATCGTGCTCTGCACGCCGCAGTATTATAGTGCTTGGGCCTAGTGAGCCCCTCCGAAGTCTGTATACACCCCCAGTGAGCGCCGTCGACGTTAAATGGAGCGGGCGCCGCGCCGCAGCGGTATATGTATTGGAGCGGGCTGTGCACCGCAGCGGTATATGTATTGGAGCGGGCTGCGCGCCGCAGCATTATACTTATTCATATTCGGGCTGCGCGCCGCAACATTATACTTATTCATATTCATATATATACTGAAATATTTATATGTTATAGACAGATGTATATGTCTCCATATATTGAGATGGCTGTATACCGTAGTGGTACGAGCGAGGATGTGGTCGGTGTGGGACCTAGATGAGATAGATGTGGACTGGAGATCAGAGTACTCATTATAGTGATGACTAACCTGTTGGGGTTGCCTTAGAACCGTTTAGTGATAGTACAGGAGTTCTTATTTTCAGTTATTATTTATTATTGTTGCTCACTGAGTTGAAATATACTCACCCCACTCCCCTGCACTTTTTGTGCAGATATACAGGTTCAGGAGGGCAGTTGAGCTATCGCAACTGCTTTATTATCCCCATTCCGTGGAGACTTCGAGGTAGCTGCCAACGTCCGCAGTACCTGACCTCTTTCTTTTTATCATTTTGTTGTCTCCATTCTGGTTAGACTTGATTTTGTAGTAGATCTCATTTGTAGAGGCTCAGACTTGTGACGCCACGATTTGGTTGGGACCGTGTTCTTGTATTTCGGTTCTACACTTCTTGATTTGTTATGAAAACAGGCTAATCACGCCGATTAATCAGTATTAATTATACTTGGCTGGTAATTGGATAAGATGGTCGGGCTTGCCTAGCAATGTGTCGGGCGCCATCACGACCGGGGTTTGGGGTCGTGACACGGTTAGTAGAGTCTTGTGGATCGGTACGGGGACGCCGGTACCCAAATGGATCGGGCTGCGCGCCGCAACGGTCATGTACATTGCATTGCATTCATGCATCGATACCTGCGTGTGTTTATGTGTCATTACTTGTTGTTGTTCCACCGTTAAATGTGTAGAAGTATTGGTTATAGCTTTGCATTGTTATATTTCAGGATTTCTTACTGTCATCCATTATATATGTCTATCACCACTGAGTTGGAAGTACTCACTTTTACAGCACCATATGTGTAGATTCAGGTGTCTCGGGAGCATATTCGAGCTATTTGCTGCTTTTTAGAGCTTTTCCCGGAGTTGTCGAGGTAGCTGCCCGCGTCCGCATGACCCGACTCCTTCCCTTTATACCTTTTATTTTTCCGCACTTTAGAACATCTGTATTACTGAGGTTTTACTACTCTGTATTGTTAGAGGCTCTAGACTCGTGACCCCAGGTCTTTGGTAATTTTACTTGTGTTATCATGATTCTCGGTGTTATCTCTATCTATCAGTTAAATGTTTTTAGCCATATTATTGTTAATGATATTTAATTAACTGGTTTTGAGCTTCATGCTCGGGTTGAGGGTGATAATGATCAGGCTTGCCTAGCAATCGTGTTGAGCGCCATCACAACCGGAATTAGGGTCGTGACAGTCATATAATGTGGAACTTACCATAATCTTTTTTCTTAATTAAGCAATAAATGAAATTGATAGATATGTCATATACTAATCCAGTTGGCCACTGTAGTAGAATTTTGTTATGGTGTAATCATTTATGCTACTGGGATTATTTCTTATCAACTTTTTGATTTGATGTATTAAAACTAAGATAAAATACATAAAGCTACACTCAAAGTTGACCCCAGATATCTATCTCACACTCTAACTTACAAAATGATCAAGTAGAAACTTCAACTTGGCACATATGTGTCTTGTGTACATCCTGAATGGACAAGGAAAAATATTTTATTTTCGCACAACATTAGGTCTGTGAAAGCTCTTAAAATTATTTTTGTTTTTTTTCATGTGAGTCCCACTTTCTTCATCTCCATTCAAGAGCATGTTTGGATTGGCTTAAAAGCTGGTCAAATCAGCGTTTAAGTCATTTTTAGATATTGGAAGTGTTTTGCAAAAAAAGAAAACAGCTTAAAAAAAAATCAAAAGTCACAAGTTGGATGATCCCAATTTTTTTTCCAGCTTAAAAGCCAACTATCTTTGACCAAGTATTTTACCCTTTTGTCCTTACAACCAAAACAACAACAACCAACCTTACCACAAAGTTTAGAAGGAGACTCGAACTCACAATCTCTTGTTTGAAAGTGGAGGTTGCTTACCATTAGAGAAACCTCTCTTGTCTACGCTCTTGTCCCTAATAATATTTATTATTATTCCTAAAATGTCATTCACAAACTTTTGAAATAATTATAATATTAAACTCAAACTTTTAAAATTTGTTAGAACGTGAACTTACTTTGAAGTTTAGCTTTGCTTTGAAAGGTGAATATGGTATTTACCTATGAAGTTATTTTACTACATAATTAAAAATACTTATTTATAAAATCAGTCCAGCACTTAAAAAATATTTTTAAACACTTTGCTTAAAAGTTACTACTAAATATAGTGTATAACTAATACTTATATTAGTTATATATACATTGAAAAATATTACTACCAAATAAGGGACTAGTATTAATACAGCTAATATATGTATTATTTCCCTAATACATCCTACTAAACAACCCCTAAGGATATGATGAGATTGATGGGAATATTCATTCATTTAATTAGAGTTCTCGGGTTTGTATTGTGAGAATGGTTTAATTGGCTTAACGCGCCCCAATTCAAATAAATCGACCATTATACGAGTAGCTAATACCGAATAAAGAAAAAGAGGTAACACAAGCATTAACCCATGAAAAACTTTTAGAGTTCATGACCCCAAATTCATGCAATTTTATTCATTATGTCAACAAACTTCAATACAAAACTTTATCCCAAGAATTACAACAAAAAAAAAAAGTCTAACTAGTTCCTATTCATTATTTACTTCCAATCCAAAAGGCAAAATTATGACCTGAACTCTCCCACCAGAACTGATAAACTACCAAAGATTTTGATAACATGCTCATTCCTATCTCCCTTCCCCTATAGATAATACTAGAAAAGTTTCTCTTTTTTTTTATTACCAAAAAAAACTCATAAATAAATAAAAAAAAAAAAAAGGAGTGTTCATAGTCCTTACTATATATAACAAGAGTCTTCATTTCATTTCTTCACCATTTTCTTTTTTCACATTAATATTGCATACCTCATACTATCACTAACCATAAGATGATTCATTTCAGAAACTTGAGAAAAATCTCCAGAAACCCAAACTCCATCTGTTCCATTAATCCGCGGATGATTTAAACACGAAAACAAATAAAGAGGTGCGCGTAAAACGCCATATATAATCGAAAAACCATGCCAATTCTGCCTCGATGATCTTCCTCCTGCAGTTTGATCAACTCTAATATTAATCATATTTTCATCTCCAACTCTTGGACTTTTTCCCATATTTTGTAAGTTTTGCCTCATTGTTACCAATATACGCCACATGATTATATAAAGAATATGAAGAGTGGTTGTGTATGGAAAATTTTTGAGGGTTTTTGAAGAATAGAAATGTTGGCCAAGTTGATAGAATGGTTTCTTTTTTTGATGGTGGAGTTGTTAGTGCTTGTAGTTATCATATGAATTTTTATGGGTGCTTTGCTTTTGAGGACTTTCACTTTGTGAGTTTCTTTTTTTCTGTTTTTCGGTTCGGTTTCCGATATTCGTATTGAAGCCCGATTATATTTGAATTCGCGTCGTGTAGGGTCCATTCGAGGGAAGGACTCCTTACCAAGGATTTTTTCATATCCAGGGTTCGAACTTGAGACCTCTGATTAAGGGAAGAACAATCATATCCACTGCACTACACCTTTTGATGATTTTTATGAGTTTCTTTTACTAAACTATTCATTCTTTATTTATTTAATTTTGGGTGGGGTATTGTTGATTAGCCAAATTGCCGACAAAGTTGCCTGATTATACCTTGTTTTGTTACTAGCAAAGATCAATGCATGATCCACCTGACGTTTAATTAAATTTAATTCTTTATGATTTGATAAGTAATTATCAGAAGGTATGTTTTGGAAATATCATCAGTTTTGACAGGAAGTACTTTACCATAAGAGCGAATCAGGGGCGGCTCGATAATAAATGGGGTCTACGGCAAAAATAAAAAGTGAGGCCTTAAATTTTTAAATTTTTTTTCAACTCTTCAACTTTTTTTTTTCTTTTGGATTTTTGAATAACCGGATGCATTGTTTCTTGTTAAGATATTAATATTCTAAAAAAAATTAAACAATATGTATGGAGTAAAATTAACAAAATAATAAATAACAAATAAAAATAATACTAGAAAGTTAAAATAATATCACCCAATGACTAATTCAAGAACTTTGAAGACTTTGATTTTAAAATGTCTACTTGTTAGTTTGTTGGAGTCTTGAAGAAAGAAAGAAATCTAGCCGAAAGAAGATGACCATGAATAAAGAGAAAGGAAGAAGAGTATGTCTAATATATGGAATATGAAGAGTGAAATGAAATTAAAATGTTGTGATTACCTGGAAAAAGATGAGTAAAAAGTAGAATTGTCAAATCAAATCAAATTAAAAAATATTTTTCTACAATTTTAAGCTTTACTTTAATAATATACCTAAAAGTTTTCTTTCTTTTTATATGAAAAGTACAAAAATACTAGATATATAATATTTTTTATTTAAAAAAACCTATAAACCTATAAAATATACTATATTATTGCTAAAATATGGGGCCTCCCAAAATTGGGGGCCTAAGGCACTTGCCTTACTCCCATACCTATTAGAGCCGACACTGGAGCGAATTTATAGGGTAGTTTATGGGATATATGAACTTATAGTCCCTCCAAATTAAGGATTTTATGCATGTATTTACTAAAGTTAATCCAATAGTATATGTTGGTACCGTGCTTCGCAAAATTAAAGTTGAATGGTACTGCATTTTGTTTAATAATAAGTTATTGTTATAAAATAAAGACCGTAAAGTAAAGACAAGATATAGAGAGGGACTGATATATTATTTGAATTCAAACTGATGTACATAATGAAATGAAAACCCTTCTATTTATAGAAGAAAGGAAGCTGTTGTGTAAGCTGCTGCTGCAAGCTGCTGTGTAAGCTACTATAAGCTGCTGTGTAAGCTGCTACTGCAAGCTGCTACGTAAGCTACTACAAGCTGCTACTGCAAGCTGCTGCGTAAGCTACTCCAAGCTGCTGTATAAGGTGCTACTCCAAGCTGTTGTGTAAGCTACTACAAGCTGGTGTGTAAGCTACTACTATATCCGATATGGATAATCTTCTACCGAGGGTAATGTTTATCCATAATCGGATACTGAAAGGATAAACTTATTATACCCGAATCTTCTATTCTTCTACCGGAGGTAATGTTTATCCATAACCGGGTACCGAAATGATAAGCTTCTTTAGGAGGCTTATTTCCGATAGAGTACTAAATAGATAAACATATTTACGGCGGAGTCACATACGGATAAGCTTCTTCAGGTAGCTTATTTACAACGCAGTATGAACATCCATAATATAATATATTTATAACACTCCCCCTTGGATGTTCATTAAAAGATAATGTGCCTCATTAAAACCTTACTAGGAAAAATCACGTGGGAAAAATCCTAGTGAAGGAAAAAGAGCACACATATTTAGTAATACGCATTGCTAGGTGCCTCATTAAAAACCTTATAAGGAAAACCTCTTGGGAAAAAACCTTAGTAAGGGAAAAAGAGTGCATCGCATATTTCACTCCCCCTGATGGAAACCTTGTTTCAAATATTTGAGTCTCCGCATTCCAATCTTGTATACCATCTTCTCGAAAGTTAAAGTTGGCAAAGATTTAGTGAATAAATCTGCTGGATTATCACTTGAACGGATTTGTTGCACATCAATGTCACCATTTTTCTGAATGTCATGTGTGTAGAATAATTTTGGAGAAATGTGCTTCGTTCTATTTCCTTTTATAAATCCTCCCTTCAATTGGGCTATGCATGCAGCATTGTCTTCATATATAATTGTGGGTCGTTTTTCACATTCCAAACCATATTTTTCTCGAATAAAATGAATTATTGATCTCAACCATACACATTCTCTACTTGCTTCATGAATAGCTATTATCTCAGCGTGATTTGAAGAAGTAGCAACAATAGATTGCTTTGTGGAGCGCCATGATATGATAGTACCTCCATACGTAAATACATATCCGGTTTGAGATCGAGCTTTATAGGGATCAGATAAATAACCTGCATCTGCATAACCAACAAGATCTGCACTATCTTTGTTAGCATAAAACAAACCCATATCAAGAGTTCCCTTTAAATATCGCAATATATGCTTAATCTCGTTCCAATGTCTCCGTGTAGGAGAAGAACTATATCTTGCTAGTAAATTAACAGAAAAAGCTATGTCAGGCCTTGTAGCATTAGCAAGATACATTAGTGCACCAATTGCACTAAGATACGGTACTTCGGGACCAAGGAGTTCCTCGTCCTCTTCTGGAGGTCGGAACACATCCTTATTCACTTCAAGTGATCGAACAACCATTGGTGTACTCAATGGGTGTGCTTTGTCCATGTAAAAGCGTTTTAAGACCTTTTCTATATAGGCAGATTGATGGATAAAGATCCCTTCTGCTAAATGTTCAATTTGCAGACCAAGACAAAGTTTTGTCTTTCCAAGATCTTTCATCTCAAATTCTTTTTTAAGATATTCAATTGCCTTTTGGAGCTCTTCTGGAGTTCCAACAAGATTTATGTCATCAACATAAACAGCAAGTATAACAAATTCGGATGCCATTTTCTTTATAAAAATGCATGGACAAACAACATCATTTATGTAACCTTCTTTCAGTAAATATTCACTAAGGCGATTATACCACATGCGCCCGGATTGCTTTAAACCGTACAAAGATCTTTGTAATCTAATTGAATACATTTCCCGAGATTTTACTTCAGGCATTTTAAATCCTTTAGGGATTTTCATATAAATTTCATTATCAAGTGAACCGTACAGATAAGCTGTAACTACATCCATTAGATGTATTTCAAGCTTTTCATGTAGTGCTAAACTGATGAGATATCGAAATGTTATGGCATCCATAACAGGTGAATATGTTTCATTAAAATCGACTCCGGGTCGTTGTGAGAATCCTTGTGCAACAAGGCGAGCTTTATATCTTTCAACTTCATTTTTATCATTCCTTTTTCGCACAAAAACCCATTTATGACCAACTGGTTTTATAGCAGCATGTGTTTGGACAACTGGTCCAAATACCTCTCTTTTAGCAAGTGACTTCAATTCCAATTGAATTGCCTCTTGCCATTTTGGCCAATCAGATCTTTGTCGACATTCTTCGACAGATCGAGGTTCAAGATCCTCACTATCTTTCATAATATTAAGTGCGACATTATATGTAAAAATATTATCCACCACTATTTCAGAAGGATTTAAATTAATCCCATCACTAGTCGAACTTATTAAAAGTTCTTCACTTACATGAGCTTCGGGTTCGTTGATTTCTTCAGGAATCTCAGAACTAATTAGATCTTGGGTCTCTTCAGGAGATCCCTTCATAGTATTATTTTGATCATTTGCCGATTTTCTTTTTCGAGGATTTCGATCCTTAGAACCTAGAGGCCTACCATGCTTCAGGTGTGCTTTAGGTTCACTATCTCTTATGCTAGTAGATGGTCCTACTGGAACATCAATTCGGATAGGTACATTCTCTGCAGGGATATATGACTTAGTTATCCTTTTCAAATCAGTAAATGCGCCTGGCATTTGATTTGCTATATTCTGTAAATGGATGATCTTCTGGACCTCATGATTACATATAGGGGTACGTGGATCAAAGTGAGATAATGATGAAACTTTCCGCACAATTTCTCTTTTGATTTCCTTTTTCTCTCCCCCTAATTGTGGGAAATTTGTTTCATCAAACCGACAATCTGCAAATCGAGCAGTAAATAAATCTCTTGTCAATAGTTCAAGATAGTGAATAATAAAGGGTGATTCAAACCCAACATATATTCCTATCCTTCTTTGTGGTCCCATTTTACTGCGCTGTGGTGGTGCTACTGGCACATATACAGCACATCCGAAAATTCGTAAATGGGCAATATTTGGTTCATGACCATAAACTAATTGTGACGGAGAATATTTATTATAATGTGTCGGTCTGAGACGGATAAGTGATGCTGCATGCAAGATAGCATGGCCCCAAACAGTAGTGGGCAATTTTGTTTTCATAAGTAGTGGTCTTGCTATCAATTGTAGGTGTTTAATAAATGACTCTGCAAGGCCATTTTGAGTATGAACATAAGCTACAGGATATTCAACTTTTATCTCAACTGATAAACAATAATCATCAAAAGCTTGAGATGAGAATTCTCCAGTATTATCGAGGTGAATAGCCTTTATAGGATAATCTGAGAATTGTGCCCTTAATCGAATTATTTGGGCTAATAGCTTTGCAAACAGCAGGTTGCGAGATGATAATAGGCACACATGAGACCATCTTGAAGATGCATCTATTAGGACCATAAAATATCTAAACAACCCACTTGGTGGGTGAATAGGTCCATATATATCCCCATGTATATGCTCTAAAAAGGCAGGGGATTCAATGCCAACCTTCATTGGTGATGGTCTAGTGATCAGTTTGCCTTGATAACAAGCATCACAAGAAAATTCGTCATTCGTAAGAATCTTCAGGTTCTTTAACGGATGCCCACTCGAACTTTCAGTAATTCGTCTCATCATTATTGATCTAGGATGGCCCAAGCGGCCATGCCAAAGCACAAAAGTATTTGAATCCGTAAACTTCTGGTTTACGATAGAGTGTGCTTCAACTGTACTAATTTTTGAATAGTATAAGCCAGAAGATAAAGTTGGTAACATTTCTATAATGCATTTCTGACCAGAAATATTCTTTGTAATACAAAGATATTCCATGTTCACTTCATTTATTGTCTCAACATGATACCCATTTCGGCGGATATCTATAAAACTCAACAAGTTTCTTCGGGACTTGGAGGAGAATAATGCATTGTCTATAATAAGTTTTGTTCCCTTAGACAAAAAGATAATGGCTCTTCAGGAGCCTTCAAATCAAACTTATATTACCAGAAATTGTTGAAACATTTGCTTTTTCCTTATGCAAATAACAAAAATATTTCTGATCCCTGAATATGGCATGAGTTGTTCCACTATCAATAACACAAATATCTTCATGATTTGTCTTTGATCCAAACATAATTTGAGGATTATCCATATTCTTCAAAATGACATAAATAAAATATATTATAGTAAACATCAAAATATAACTTTATTTATGTACAACAATCACATAACCATACTATCTAATACGAACAACAAAAATTAAAATATTTATATTTCTACAGATTCACTACCGATTACATGACTTGTTTCTCCTTCTGGGAGTGCATGGTAATCAGATACATCTAAATGCATGAAGTCAAAATTATCTTCAGAGATAAAATTTGCTTCAGCATTTTTCTCTGTCATTTTCAAGGAGGCTTGATAAAGCTCAACCAGGTGCTTTGGCGTACGACAGGTACGTGACCAGTGCCCTTTTCCTCCACATCTACAACATGCACTTTCTGTATTTGGTGCTTGCACCGCTTCATGCTTTTGTTCCTTCCTTTTCCACTGCTGGTGGCGAGGAAGGTTCTTTGGTGCATTATTATTACCATGATTGGGATTTCTTCCCCGACCACGACTGGGGCCACGACTTCTTCCACGTTTGGCTTGGTGGAAGTTCGTCTCATTCACTTCAGGGAATGGACAAGAACCAGTAGGTCGACTTTCATGGTTTTTCATTAATAGCCCATTATGTTGCTCGGCTATAAGAAGATGTGAGATAAGTTTAGAATACCTTTAAATCCCATCTCTCGATATTGCTGTTGCAGGAGCATATTCGAGGCATGAAAAGTGGTGAAAGTTTTCTCCAACATATCATTATCAGTAATATTATCACCACATAATTTTAGTTGGGAAATAATTCTGAACATAGCGGAATTATACTCACTAATAGATTTAAAATCTTGTAGCCTTAGATGAGTCCAATCATATCGTGCCTGTGGAAGAACGACCATCTTCAGGTAGTCATATCGATCTTTCAAATTATTCCACAATATGACTGGATCTTTAACAGTAAGATATTCCATTTTCAAGCCTTCATCAAGGTGATGGCGTAGGAATATCATTGCTTTGGCACGGTCTTGGTTTGATGCCTGATTTTTATCACGGATGGTGTCTGCCAGACCCATCGCATCAAGATGCATTTCAGCATCAAGCACCCAAGACATATAGCTTTTGCCCGATATATCCAGGGCTACAAATTCAAGTTTAGAAAGATTTGATATTATTTAATAAAATAAAGTTCTTACCTCAGATACTTTTAAAATATTTGCTCGATATGGTATTATTATTATTATTATGTTATAAAATAAAGACTGTAAAGTAAAGACAAGATATAGAGAGACACCGATATATTATTCGAATTCAAACTGATGTATATAATGAAATGAAAACCCTTCTATTTATAGAAGAAAGGAAGTTGTTGTGTAAGTTGCTACTGCAAGCTGCTGTGTAAGCTACTACAAGCTGCTGTGTAAGCTGCTACTGCAAGCTGCTGTGTAAGCTGCTACAAGTTGTTGTGTAAGCTGCTACTGCAAGCTGCTGTGTAAGCTACTACAAGATGTTGTGTAAGCTGCTACTATATCCGATATAGATAATCTTCTACCAAGGGTAGTGTTTATCCAAAAACCGGGTACTCAAATATACTCGGTATGGATAATCTTCTACCGGGGGTAATGTTTATCCATAAGGTACCGAAATGATAAGCTTCTTCAGGAGGCTTATTTCCAATAGAGTACTAAATAGATAAACATATTTACGGCGGAGTCACAAACGGATAAGCTTCTTCAGGAAGCTTATTTACAACGGAGTATGAACATCCATAATATAATATATTTATAACAGTTATTTATTTAAAGGAATAAGAATTAAATTTTACTTAATATTCACTTCGTTTCAATTTATGTGAACATATTTGACTAGGCACAAAGTTTAAGAAAAGAGAGAAGACTTTTGAACTTGTGGTGTAAAATGAGTCACATCTATTTTGTATGGCTATAAATCATTGCATAAAGGTAAATTGTTTCCAAATAAGGAAATAGATCATTCTTTTTGGTACGGACCAAAAAGGAAATAAGTTCACATAAATTAAAACGGAGCGAATATATTTTTTCTTTCTTTCTTTATTAGTGCATCCATATTTTATGAAACCCTAGATCCGCTTCTACAGTTTACCATCGAATTAAAACTTTTCTTTGGAGGTTTAAATCTAATTCTTTTATGGTGAGAGGTTCAGTTTAAGCGTGAGTAAGGAGTATATAATTGAACTATGTATAAATTGCTCAAAAATAAAAATGACTGAAAGATTAAACTTTTTGTTTTGAATATGACATTTCACTTTTTAGGTTATCGCTTTGCCACTATATATTCCACATCAAAAAATTAAAGACAACAACGGACCCAAAAATTTTATGTCATGGGTATTCAATTGTCGATATGTTATTAGTATCTTTCATATTAAAATATAGTGTTTGGATAAAATCAGGGATGTCATTGTTTCAGTTTGGCTGGTTATTTTATAAAATTTATACCATATCAATTTTTCTCTATTATGTATAACCAAAAATAGACTTTAAAACCGTCCCAATCATGTCGTTTTATCTTCGGTATCGGTAAAGTTCGGTTAATTTCAGTAATATTTTTCGAAATGTTATATAAAAGTCACTAGTAGAAGTAGAATGCAATAATATACGTGCTTTTATAGGACTTAGCAAAACTCTCTAAACATTTTACAATTTAAAAAGTGATGAATTAAGAAAATATGAAAGATGACTAGAGTATAGATCCATCAATTAACCGTAAAAGTGTCACCACCCAGATTTCCACCATCGGGATCGTGATGGCGCCTACTCGTGGTAGCTAGGCAAGCCAATTAACTCACCATCTTTCCATTAATAAAAATCATCTTATTGTCAAATTAATAACAAGAATAATAATAATAACATAAACTACGGAAGTCTACTTTCATAAATCTGAATATAAGTGTGAAATACTCAACATAAATCCTCTACCCAAGATGTGGAGTCACAAACTCACGAACTACTAAGAATAACTATACATAATGGTCTGAAAGAAAAATAATAACCGTATGTCTCGAAACAATGAGACTACAACAATAATAAAAATTATAGGAAGAGACGCCGGGCATGCAGACGTCTGCAAGCTACCTCGGTCTCGAGAGTATGACAATCCTGCTAATGAAACTCGCTGATGCTGTCCATAACCTGTATCTGCGCAAAAAGAGCGCAGAGTGTAGTATCAGCACAACCGACCCCATGTGCTAGTAAGTGCCTGGCCTATCCCGACGAAATAGTGACGAGACTAAGGCCAGTCACCCTTATAAACCTGTACAGTTGCAATATATATACATGTACCAAAAATATTTATAAGGAAAGACTCTGCTCTGAAATAACAGTCAGGAAACATGCTAGGGGAACACAATCAAATATACATGATTAACAGTAAGGTAAAAACAGAGTGCAGCAAAACAATTATCACAAAACAAGAAATTGAATGGTTGCACGGCATCACCCTTCGTGCTTTTACTCTCATCCTCACCAAATAATCAAATAAAAGTGCAATACATCACCCTTCATGCTTTTACTCTCATCCTCACCAAATAAGAAAATAAAAGTGCCCGACATCACCCTTCGTGCTTTTACTCTCATCCTCACCAAATAATCAAATAAATGTGCACGGCATGACCCTTCGTGCTTTTATTCTCATCCTCACCAAATAAGCAAGTAAAAGTGCACGGCATCACCCTTCGTGCTTTTACTCTCGTCCTCACAGTCATGGCACATCATGATCCTTCGTGCATGATTTAATTAACAATGGTACGGAATGTTCCTTCGTGCATAAATAGTAAAACATGGCACGGAATGATCCTTCGTGCATAAATAGTAAAATATGGCAAGGAATGATCCTTTGTGCAAACATAATAAAAAATGGCACGGCATCACCCTTTGTGCTTTATCACTTTTCCTTACCCAAACAATAATCACAATCAATGGGAAAGAAGAATGAGATAAACAATAAGTACCTTCTCGGAAAGGGAGTAATAACAGTCATAACAATAACCCGGCAAGGGAACAATAACAACAACACAACAAGATCCCGGTAAATGAACAATAACACAACCTTCCCAATCCGGCAAGGGCTCAATAATTGTCACGACCCAAACCCTGGTCGTGATGGCGCCCAACATGTATCAACAAACGAATCACGATCATGCTAGACTCCGGTGTATAGATGCTCGTCACCACGTCTATACACCGCACTCGATCATTTAGCAATTAGCAAGTTATTATACTCTACTCCTATTCCCTCAAGCTAAGATTGATCAAACACTTACCTCGACGGTTTATAGTCCACTCAATCCTCAAGTAGTGCTTTTCCTTTCAAATTTGGGTCCAAATCAATCGTATCTATACACAATTTATTTAATATCATCAATTCTACTCAACAAACCAGCCCAATTGCCTAATTAAAGTATTTTTAACATGCTGTCCAAAAATTATAAAACAGACCCGGGCCCGCTTAGTCAAAAAATTCTGAAAATCATACCAACGGATTTCTCGTCTTGCCACGAGTCCGTACATATAAAGAACACCAAAATCGGAGTCTGTTTGACCCCTTAAATCGACCCCTAAATGTCTCATAATTTTAGTCCCCAAACCTACACGTCAAACGACGTCCTTTTTCGACCAAACTATACAGGAAGGGCTTAAACAATATATAAGACTTGTACCGAGCGTCGGAACCAAAATACGAGCCCGATACTATGGTCTTTTAATCAATTTTTATTTTCATTTTCCTTAATAATTTTAGAAAAATAATTTAATAGAAAAATTCTTTTTCTGAGGTTCTAGACCTCGGATTTCGACTCCGGGCACATGTCCGAGTCCCATATTTTTCTACGGACCTTCTCGGACAATCCGATCTCGGATCCGGGCCCGTTTACCAAAAATATTGACCAATGTCAGTTATTATCATATTAATACTAGAATTCTTCAATATTTTCACAGAATTCACATATTTCCACATAAAAATTTTCCGGCAACGTGCCCGCACTGCACACGCAAATTGAGGCAATATAAAATGAGGTATTCAAGGCCTCGGAAGCACGGAACATATGTTTTTTGGGTCATCACAAAAAGAAACTAAACAAATACAAAGAAAATATAAATCACACGAGTGGAAAGATATTAACTAAGTTGGCATTCAGGAATAAAGTATATAGAAGATTAAACATTCAAAAACATAAATCTAAATCTTACAAAGGAAACATATTTAATACATTGTAGTTCGCTACACATAATTGTTACAATACCTTTCTTGCTAGTGATATGCTGAACATAATGTAGTTCAATAGAAGTAGCATAATAGATTTAGAAATTAGGATTTTGTGTTAATTACTTGTTGACTTGTAATTGTTTCATAATTCCAAGGTTTTTTTAATGTTTTATTATTTTTAAACTTAATTTATAAATATATTTTTCACATTGTAAATTTATTCGGTATTATTCTTGTTTAGTGGTGCAGATATCTTTAATATGTCGCCGCCTGGGACAGATTTAAAACGTTTTTATTATATATATATATATATATATATATATATATATATATATATATATATATATATGATATTATCTGTTGGCTTCCAGGTTCCAAGACTGTTGAGTGGTGCACTTGATTGAACGATAAATCTTTTTTTTTCTTACTTTTAATTAGTACTAGTTTTAGAGTACGCGCTTTGCGCGTGTACCCATATCAAGAAGTACTAACTTTATTAAAAGATACCTAAATATAATTAGGCAATAAAAATAATAAATATTAGTATGTGCTTCTAGTTAGCCAAACTCAAAAATAAAGAAATCACATGCAAAAGTTTTCATATGTTTGATTTTTACTTTGAGAACTTATGTGGAAATATCTTATGAAAACTTTTGTTATTTTTGTGACCTAATACGTGAAAAAATAAATATATAATTACTTTTATCGCGACTGTTCAAAGACTTGTCACATAAAATAAATAATAAATTGAATTTTTTTTGTCTTTTAGAGATTTGCGAATGAACAAATTGGTCATATACCTCAAAAAAAATTAAAGTGACATTATAAAGTACAAAAAGAACTAATATTGAGTTAATATTTATAATAAATATGTTAATATAAAAAAATAGTGATACATTGTCATTTATAGAACTTAATGCGAAAAAAAGAAGATGATAACTCATTTACATTTTGTCTTCCTATTTTATATTTGATATTATAAATTTATATTTTTATCAAATAAGACTCTTGATACTATAGTATAGCCAATTTACTCTATTTTCTGATTCTTTTACTATCAATGCTTTACTTACAAAAATAAAATTTATGTACCTTAATAGCTTCGTGAAGTTGACAAATAGTATTACTGATATGATGAATTTGACAAAGAGTTCAGAAAACTTTTTCTAATTAATTAATTCAAAATCTTAATTATTTATTCTCAATATTTTTTTAATGTAATCTTAGTTGATTTTTACCTTTTAAATATAATAATTTCCTACATAATTCAAGTGAGAAAATCTAACAAAATAAAGTTTTATTCATTTAAAAGTTCTTAATATAAGAAATAAGTATTTGAACCCATATTCTTATATTTTACTTAGAACAATAAGTAAATGACCCCAGTTATTCTTCACAAATTATATTTCTTAATTTAATTTAATATGAAAGCAAGAAAATAATAGAAAAATATATTATTTTATAATAATTTTTTTACTATGATAATATCTTGCTTTAACTTTGCATAATTATTCAGAAATTAAGAACAACATATGTGTTATCTGTTCATATTTAATAAATAAGACATCATGTTACTTCATTAAATTAAAATATAATAGAAAAATATTATGTTAAGAAAAATCGTTCCTTTCCATTGTAAAGTATTGTCCACCTTTCTTTTACTTGTCATCAAATAAATTATTTTAATTGAATCTATTTTAAATTTATTTTAGTCTTAAGATTTTAAATTTATACGACAATAAGCAGATGTGTCAACTATCTAATATTTGGTATGAGAAAATTTAAGTCAAATCTCATTTTAATAGTTAGCTCAATTGCTTAAATATTTGATATTAGAAGTAATGATTATAAAAGGAAAGAATTTATATTAGTAAAATCTTTCTAAATTAAAATTTTAAATATAAAAGTTTGTATATAGTTTGAATAAGTAAATATTTAATATATATAAACTTTAATTTTCGAAATTTCAAATATTAGAAAAGTAATTAAATGACTATTCTTAAATATTAGGAAAGTTATTAAATAAATATTTCTAAATATTAGGATAGTTATTAAAAGACTTTGTCTAGTTTGAACTCTAATTTTGAAGGGTAAAAAAGACGAACGATATTTCGCTAAGGGCCTTCGTGCTTTTAATATAATATAGATACACGTATTCTAGAAATTCTAGATTTGCGTATAGCCGCCGCGACAATTGGTGGTGGTAGGCGTTCAAATTTAGTCTTTTAGATGGATAGAGTATGTAATGTTGGACGTCTTCTTCGTTTTCTGAGAAATCAGGCCAACGTCTCGATTTCTCCTTCTCCAACCTTCACGCTCGTCAGGTATGTGCGAATATGTGTGTATTTTGAGTATCTCCAGGTATAATTTACAGCTTAATATATATGAATTACACTATGTGCAATTAGCACTTGAAACTGTTTTTTTTTTCTGCTCTTCGATTAGTTTACTGTTTATATGCCTGCTCATCTCTCTCCCTCTCTTCTCTCCCCCCACCTGTCTCCCCCCCGCCCAGCCCCCTCCCCCCAACCTCTGTTTCTCCCCACCCCTCTCCCTAACTCCGGCGAGTCGCCGACAGCCTCCCCACCCGTTCCCCCGCCTGTTTGTGTGGTTGGCTTTGTGTTTGTGCAGGTTTTCGACGGGACGCAACAAAATTACCCGTCCCGATAAATTTCAGGACAGGCGACTTTGCGGCATTGGGAGTGAAGAGCTAAGCAACACCGGCCAGGACGTGCAAGGGGAAGCAACACTTGACCCCGGGCGCACCAAAGCCTACCTTCAGGTTTTTTTCACCGGGAGTTGGTACCTCCCGCCTCTCGTTTAACCTGTGCACCTTTTTCGTACTCTTACTATCATTTCTTGTGAGGTTTACTCTGTTGCTATCTAGTGCATCCTTTTTGTATCTCCCTTTTGTGCGTGGGTGCGTCATTATTCTCCATAGTCAGTTGGAGGGATAATGGCCGCAGTGGGGGATGTAAGTGCAAGGTCATGTCCTCGAGGGGGTAGGGGGCGGTGGCAGGGGTGGGTAGGGGGCAGGGAGCGGTTCCGCGGGTAGGGCGGGAGGTAAGGGTGGGAAGAGGGTAGCAGACGCACATAGGTTAAGGATCGGGTCGTGGAACATAGGTACTCTGACGGGTAAGTCCGTTGAGTTGGCGAAGATTCTTCAGAAAAGGAGGATCAACATAGCCCGTGTTCAGGAGACTAGGTGGAAAGGGACGAAGGCGCGAGATGTTGACGAGTTTAAGTTGTGGTACTCTGGGGTCGTGAGGGGCAAGAATGGAGTGGGCATCTTGGTGGATAAGGACCTTAGGGAGTTTGTGGTGGAGGTTAGGCAAGCGAACGATAGGTTGATGTCTATTAAGTTTTTTATCGGGGGTTGCGTCCTCAACGTCATCAGCGCCTACGCACCGCATGCGGGCTTAGATGAGGAGGTCAAGAGGCGTTTTTGGGACGACTTGGATGAGTTGGTGCGTAGTATTCCCCAATCCGAGAAGTTGGTCATTGGAGGGGACTTTAATGGTCATATTGGTGCAGATGCTAGCGGTTATGGTGAGGTGCACGGTGGCTTTGGCCTTGGGGTTAGGAACGGAGGAGGCTCTGTGCTGTTGGAGTTCGCTAGGGCTTCCGAGCTTCTGATTGCTAACTCGACATTTCAGAAGAGGGAGGAGCATTTGGTCACCTTCAAAAGTTCGACGGCGAGGACTCAAATCGATTACCTTCTTCTTAGAAGGAGCGATAGAGGTCTGTGCAGGGACTGCAAGGTTATTCCGGGAGAATCCCTTTCAACCCTTCATAGACTCCTAGTGATGGATGTCGAAATCTGGGTGAAGAAGAAGCAGAGGGGTGCTCGGGGCCAACCGCGAATTAGATGGGGTGCTTTGACTAAAAAGAAAGCCGAGGAGCTGGAGAGAAGGTTAGTCGAGGGTGGAGCTTGGAGAAGTTCTGGGGTAGCAGACGCAATGTGGTCAGAGACGGCGAATCTGGTTAGGGAGGCCGCGCGGGATGTACTTGGGGTAACCAAAGGCTATCTAGGCAGACATCAGGGCGACTGGTGGTGGAACGACGTAGTACGAGGAAAAGTAGAGGTGAAGAAAGTTGCTTTTGCGAAGTTGGCAGGGAGCACAAGCGAGGAAGAAAGGCGGGTGAACAGAGAGAGCTATAAGGTGGCAAGGAAGGAAGCAAAATTGGCTGTCACGGAGGCTAAAAACGCGGCTTTTGGTCGCATGTACGAGGAATTGGGGGAGAAAGGCGGGGACAAGAAGTTATTCTGGTTAGCCAAAGTAAGGGAAAGGAAGGCGCGGGACCCGGACCAGGTTAGGTGCATCAAGGATGAAGATGGTAGAGTCCTGGTGGGGGAGTCTCAAGTCAAACAGAGATGGCAGGCGTACTTCCGAGACCTTCTCAACGAGGAGGGGGACCAAACCATAGAACTAGGGGAGCTGGGGCATTCGGAGCGTCATAGAGACTTAGGGTACTGCGGGCGCATTAGGGTGGAAGAGGTCGTGGGGGCTTTGCGTAGGATGAGTAGAGGTCGAGCGACCGGGCCAGACGAAATCCCGGTGGAGTTCTGGAAATGCATGGGTAAGCCAGGAGTGGAGTGGCTCACCAGGTTGTTCAATGCGATCTTCGGGTCCAAAAGGATGCCGGAGGAGTGGAGGTGGAGTACAGTGGTGCCCTTGTATAAGAACAAAGGGGATATCCAGTGTTGCGACAACTATAGGGGCATCAAATTAATAAGCCACACCATGAAGGTCCGGGAGCGGGTGATCGAGGCCAGAGTGAGGGAGTCGACATCTATTTCCGTGAACCAGTTCGGTTTTATGCCGGGCCGGTCCACTACAGAATCTATCCACCTTGTCAGGAGATTGGTGGAACAGTTTAGGGATTTGAAGAAGGACCTACACATGGTGTTTATCGACTTGGAGAAGGCGTATGACAAGGTCCCTAGGGAGGTACTATGGAGGTGCCTGGAGGCTAAGAGCGTGCCGGAAGCCTACATCAGAGTAATCAAGGACATGTACGATGGAGCTAAGTCCGGGGTTAGGACAGTGGGTGGCGACTCAGACCATTTCCCGGTGGTTATGGGGCTCCATCAAGGATCTGCGCTTAGCCCCCTCTTGTTTGCCTTGGTGATGGATGCTTTGACGCGGCATATTCGAGGGAATGTACCTTGGTGTATGCTATTTGCTGATGACATAGTCCTGGTAGACGAGACGAGGGTCGGTGTTAACGAGAGGCTAGAGGAATGGAGACAGACTCTCCAGTCTAAGGGGTTTAAACTAAGCAGGTCTAAGACAGAATATCTGGAGTGCAAATTTAGCGCCGAGTCGAGCGAAGTGGGAGGGAGCGTGATGATTGGATCTCAGGCCATAGCCAAGAAGGATAGTTTCAGATACCTGTGATCGGTGATCCAGGGGGACGGAGAGATAGACGGGGATGTCACTCACCGTATAGCGGCGGGGTGGTCGAAGTGGAGGCTTGCATCAGGAGTCTTGTGTGATAAGAAAGTGCCACAGAAACTCAAGGGGAAGTTTTATAGAGTTGTGGTTAGACCGGCCATGCTGTATGGGACGGAGTGTTGGCCGGTGAAGAAATCTCACGTTCAGAGGATGATGGTGGCGGAGATGAGGATGCTTAGGTGGATGTGCGGGCTCACCGGGTTAGATAAGATTAGGAACGAAGTTATTCGGGAGAAGGTGGGGGTGGCCCCGGTGGATGAGAAGATGCGAGAGGCGAGACTTCGGTGGTTCGGGCATGTGCGGAGGAGAAGCCCCGACGCCCCGGTGAGGAGTTGTGAGCGGCTAGCGGTGGTCGGTGTGAGGCGAGGCAGAGGGAGGCCTAAGAGATACTGGGGAGAGGTAATTAGACAGGACATGGCCAGGATGCGGATTTCCGAGGACACGACCCTTGATAGGAAAGTCTGGAGGTCTAGTATCAGGGTTGTAGGATAGGGGCTTCTAGATTTCCCGTACTTTTTTCTCGTGGGTGAGGCGTGGTAGGGCCGCCCATAGATGATTAGTTTGTATTCTCTTTTGGTAGTCATTTCTAGTAGTTACTGTTTTGATATCATTGCATGCCTGTTTCTTTATGGTACATATGCATCTTATGTTTAGATAATTTTTATGAGGTGTATGCTGGAGTAACTAATGCGGTTTTTGTTTTTTATTTTTGTTTGCCTTTTTTCCATGCGCCGAGGGTCGATTGGAAACAGCCTCTCTGCCCTCTCGGGTAGAGGTAAGGTCTGTCTACATATTACCCTCCCCAGACCCCACCTTGTGGGAATATACTGGGTTGTTGTTGTTGTTGTTGTTGTTTTTTTCCCTAAAAGATGGGAAAATGACAGTAGATCACTTGCTGACCATTAGCCAAGGCCTCTTAATTATTTAAATTTTTTAATATATAATTCTTTCAATAAATTAAAGATTAGGCTCAATTATTCCACACTAAGCTTCACTTAAAGCTTATAAATCCTCTCTTAAGAGCCAATCAACCCCTTGAGAACATAAGGACCACCAGAAAAAGGAAACTACTTTTTGTGCCATTTTTATATTTTAATATGTCAAAGTTTTCTAATACTCTTTTTCAGTGACGGATGAAACTATTACGGTTTTAACCGAATCTAATACTTTCATCATAAAACTTTGAATATATATATGTGTGTAAAAATCACCAAAATTTCGATAAATATTAAAACAAAAATCATAATTTAAAAATATATTTAGTTAATACTAAAAACGTTAAAGTCGAATTGGACGATTTCCAATAATTTTGAAAATATTTCGCTCTTGCTACATTTTTATATTTAAAATGATGGATACGTAAGTGTACCACCAGACCACATGATTAGCATTGTACAATAAAATATTAGAATATACGATAAATGGTCAAAACTATCCTTCTCATTTGCTAAATAGTTTATAAATACCTTCCGTCCATCTATTCATTCAAAAAAATACACTCCATTTAAAAAACACACAAAGTTAATTGTATTAACAAAAATACCCCCGTGACTAATGGCAGAACTAATGGAGTATGTTTTTTTAACGGATAGATGGACGGAGGGTATTCATAAATCATTTAGCAAACGATAAGGATTATTGACCAAAAATTAAATATGGGTCTTATTTTTACCCATTTACCCGGTTTGACCCTATTTATTTGACCGCCTAATTATTTTATTTATTTATTTATTTATATTTGCTTTTTCTTTTTCATCTCTTTTTCCTTATCACCCAGCACACCCACTCTCATCTCACAAAGAGTTTTTAGCGTTTCTTTGTTGAAACAAATCTTTCTTTGTGTTTGAAAATATGGCTTTGGCTTTCACTTCATCTGCAATTCATGGCCTTTTGTCCTCCTCTTCTTACTTCTTATGAATATCCCAAAGGTAATCCTTAACATTTTTTTTTACCTTTTAACTCTGCTGGTGCCATGCGATAGGGAGGAATAGAAATGGGCTGAGTGCCCGGCACCAAGTCAATACCAAAGTCAATATCTCTGTCAGGCGGCATGCCTGGTAGGTCTGCTAGAAATACATCCGGAAACTCCCTCACAATGGGGACCGAATGAAGACTGGGTGTCTCAGTCTCAACATTTCTAATGAAGGCCAAATAAGATAAACAACCCTTGTCAATCATTCGTTGGGCCTTTATATAAGAAATCACCCTGTCGGACACATAATCAGTCAAGCCACGCCACTCGATCCTCGGATTACCTGGAATAGCTAGTGTGACTGTCTTGGCATGACAGTCCAGAATCGCATGGTAAGGAGATAGCCAATCCATGCCTAGAATTACATCGAAATCCACCATGCCCGGTAGTAATAAATCAACTCGGGTCTCCAGACCCCCAATAGTAATAATACAGGATCGATATACCCTGATCCACAACAACAGTATCCCCTACTAGGGTAGACACATGTACGGGCAAAGCAAGAATACCACGGGTCATACCCAAATGATGTGCAAAATAAGTAGAGACATAAGAATAGGTGGATCCGGGATCAAATAAGACGGAAGCATCCCTGTGGCAGACTGAGATAATACCTAAAATGACCGCATCCGAAGCACTAGCATCCTTCCTATCCGGAAGAGCATAGAAACGAGCCCGGCCTCCACCGCACGATCCTCACCCCTAGGGCGACCTTCGGATACCCGGCCACCCGCCCTAGCCGACCGTGGCCGGCGCCGGAGAAACGAGAGTGAAGATGACGGCTCGATCCCTCTACCGAGACCGCTACGAAGCCACCGAGGACACTCTCTCCCGATATGGCCCAAATCACCGCACTCAAAACAACGGCCTAAAGATGGAAGAAGGGGCCGCCGAGGACCCCTCGCTATAGTATGAACCCTCGTCTCCGAGGAAACGAGGAGCGCAGCCTCCGAGCCGGAAGAGCACTCAACGTGCAAGCCGACTCGCCGACGCGCTCGCCGGCCCCGATAACCCCGATGGCCCCGACGACCACGATCCGATGAAACCCCACCGGACTCCGCACGTCCAGACTGATGAGACCCGAAAGAGCGACCTCTCTGCTACGCTGAAATTGGCCCCTAGACGGAGCACCACCGTAACTGCCGGACCACGAGGCCTCTTAGCCTCTCTCTCCTCCCGCTCTCTCCGGCGATCTGTCTCAATGTGACGGGCGGCATCAACCACCTCCTCAAAGGTAACTGTCGAAACTCTCCCTGGTCATCAATATGCGGATGGGATAAATAAGGCCAACAATAAATCTCCGAATCCTCTCTCTGTCTGTAGGAACCATCCACATGGCATGACGGGCCAACCGTGTGAATCTCATCTCGTACTGATTAACCGTCATCTCTCCCTGCTTCAAGCACTCGAACTGACGTCGCAGCTCCTCTCTCTGAGACTGAGGCACGTACTTCTCCAAAAATACCATGGAGAACTGTTGCCAAGTGAGGGGCACTGCCCCAGCGGGCCTACGCCTCTCGAAATCCTCCCACCACTGAAATGCTGCACCTGTGAACTGAAAAGTGGTGAATGAAACACCGCTGGACTCTAGAATACCCGCGGTGCGAAGCATGCGCTGACATCTGTCAAGAAAACCCTGGGCGTCCTCGCCCTCAGCACCACTGAATGTCGGAGGCTGTAGCCTCTCAAATCTCTCCAAACGACGCCGCTCATCGTCGGGCATAGCTGGAACCATATAAGCAGGAGCTGGTGCAATGGGCGCAACTGGCTGGACTGGCTCGGGTGTGTGAGCCACGAGGTGTAGACACCTCAAAAGGTTTAACCAATTTAGGTTTTTTCCAAACTAAGCAGCAACTAACAGAGTAACGTATGATAAGGTAGAACCTGGGTCACTTAGTGTATATACATCATATGAGGAGATTGATAATATACTTGTAACAACATATGGTGCTGACTCCTAGTCATGTCGTCCTGCCAACGCATAAATACAGTTTTGAGGACTACTCGAGCAAGATGCTCCGCCTCTACCTCTACCACAACTCATTATTGCTTGTAAATGGTGGTCGTCCGCCACGTCCGTTAGCTCGTGTTCTCGCCATCCGCGAGAGAATAGAATATGGAAAGATTTAATTTCATGATAACACAAATCGCACGATATGAATTCAAGAAAATGAGGTTTTTCCTAAAGTTTCTGTAGCCCTTCGAAGATAGATACGGACGTCTACGTACCGATCTGCGAAAGCCTACTAAACCGGCTCACGACTCGCGAGTCCTAATAACCTAGGCTTTGATACCAACTTGTCACGACCCAAATCCGGTCGTGATGGCGCCCAACAATCAAGCTAGGCCAGCCAGACCAACAATTTAATTATCACAAAATACTAGTCCCCAATTGGACAACCCAAGAAGAATATATGAGTTTAAGAACTCCAATAATAATAATACTGAACAAAATACTGACACTCCCAAAGATCCGGAGTCACAAGTCTAGAGCCTCTAACAAAACCCAACAGGAATAGAGAGTACTGTATAGAAATACTCAAATCTGAATACAAAATACAAAATAACAACTGGAAAGGAGAGGAGAAGCTAGGTTCTGCGAACGTAGGCAGCTACCTCAGCAACTCGATATAACACCGCAACCGCGGGAAATGCCTGTCTACTGCTCCTGAGTACCTGAGTCTGCACACAAAAGGTGCAGGGAGTAGGGGTGAGTACTAAGTACTCAGTGAGTAACAAATATATATAAGTAGCTGACAGTAAGAAATCCACAAAATACCACAATATGAAGCTACACTACAGTCTGAATCTCCTACGAACTAGCAGCAACAATACAATACAGCTACCACAGAGTAATTCAACAAATACAAATGCAATGCAATGCACATAACCGCTACGGCGTGTAGCCCGATCTAATTTAACGTCGACGGCGCTTACTGGGGGTGTGTACAGACTCCGGAGGGGCTCCTACAGCCCAAGCGCAATACTGCTGCGGCGTGCAGCCCGATCCTCATATCAACCACTGCGGCGTGCAGCCCGATCCCATGCTCAGTCCACAATAAGCAATTAAGTCACAAAACAATTCATTTTCCTTAATTCCAGTTCTCAATTCATAATTTATGAAAAATACTTTAACTTTATTAAATTTGTAAAAGCCGGTGACTTAGCATTTCAAAAGTGTGATTTCAATTTCCAGGACCGAGATCAGTGATTTAAGCAATTATAGCTATCACATAAATATTGTCCTCTAAGGACTCTACAGATCGGCACAAGGCCCCAAACAAGGCTTACCGCCCACAAGTATAACAAATACAATGTATTTCCAACATTAATAGCATATTATTCACATCCGGGATGGACCAAGTCTCAATCCCCAATCACAATCAATCCCGCACCTGCCACGGTGTGCGAGCCATGCCCTACTAGCGTCACAATGTGCTAAGCCGGGGTTTCGAACCATCAGGCTACCATATACACAAACTACTCACCTCTAGCCGGTCGTAGACTCATCCGCGATGCCTTTTCCTTTGAATTTCGCTGCCTCGTGTGTAGAATCTAGTCAAATAACAATAATTATATCAAATACGGGTCAAAGAATCATAACCCATTTCAATTTACATGAAATTCGCATAAATACACCAAGTTGGTAAAACCCGACCCCGGGCCCCACTGCTCGGAAAATTTCGAAATTAGTACCAACGCGACCCTCATCTCGCCACGAGTCCGTGCATATAAAATTTATCGAAATCGGAGTTCAAATGGCCTTCCAAATCCAAAAATCTCGTTTTCAATACTTAGGCCACATTTCTTCAAGATTTCAACCCAATTTCATTAATATTGATGTTAATTCTACCATAAAATGATGTTTTTGAGTCAAGAATCTTACCTCCGACGAATACCCGATGACTTCTCAGTGATTTCCTCGAGTTTTCTTCTCTCTAGGGCTCAAAATTGAGTTTTGGGTTAATGAACCCGTAACCCTCTGTTCTGTGATTAAATTCTCTGCCAGAGACTTTTGTTCTACGCGATCGCGACTCTACTCACGCGATCGCGATGTTCAAAATCTTCGGCCTCACGCGATCGCGACTCTCCTCACGCGATCGCGATGTACAATCATCCGGCTTCACGCGATCGCGTAGCACATTTTTCCCTGGACCCCATTTCTCTTCTACGCGATCGCGTAGATGCTCATGCGATCGCGATGGCCACGCGGTTAACTCTACGCGATCGCGACTGGTGATCCTGCGATCGCGATGGCCTAGCCCCCAGCCCTACGTGATCGCGTCCCCCTCCCCGCGATCGCGGAGAGCAAAAACCTGCTGCGTTTATGACAGCAACCAGCCTTCTCTTTTCTTCCAAAAATGGTCCGTTTGGACCCCC